>JAVIWB010006099.1:0-87753 GCA_031893035.1 Dermolepida albohirtum
TCATCTGATTAACGTAGAATATTTTCCTTTATTCTTAGCTTTCTTTACGTTATTACATAAGCATTCAAAAATATAGAGCAATAGTTAAACTTTTTGAAAACAAAGTAATAGATATTCATATTAGTTATTTTTAGTTTACGCACATTTTTATATATTGTAGTTTTCAAAATAAATGTACCTTTGAAGTAACTAAAACGATGGTAAACAAAATTGTAGGTGATACGTATTTATTATTTTTAGTTTACGTACACTTTTATGTAATTCTCAAAATAAATGTGCCTTTGAAGTAACTATAAAGAAACAGTAGATATTTTTCTGAAGATATCTATATATACATATATATATATATTGTATATCATGTCCAAATTGTCTTCTTCCACAGAACAAAGTACAAAGCCTAACTACATACATGCATATATGTATAAAGTGCTTTCTTTCCATTTTTCATCCATCCAAATAATAAAAATAATATTATACGATATTTGTAATAAAAAGGGAAATTTTTGTCAGTGAGTTTAACATTTTCTAACTACTTCTTACGCAATTTTCTTAAAAAAATACAAGATGAATACCAATATTGAAGCCAATAACTGATTTACAACCAATAAATTAAAAATAAATGTAAACATAATGCAGTAACTTCAGAGCTCTGCAAAAAATGTGTCTATCCCCTGCGGTAAAGTTCTTGGGCATTTCTGTTTATTAGAGCTTAAGGTAGCATTAACATGTGAAAGAGTTGTTCAAGAACTATCTTTTATCTTCACTATAGCAACATAAATCCTATTGTCATCTAAGGAGTGACCAGAACGCCTTAGCTCCACTGGTGTACGTTTCTGAAGATTGGCGGAAGCTTATCACTTGCTTCGCGAAGAAACACTTAAATACTTGGGGAAATGAAAATATTATTAACGTTGGAAAGTTTACTTCAAAAACAAAAAGACATTTATTGCCGTTGAAGAATAGCCATTCGCTAGTTGATTTCTCATATTGCTTATATTGTACAGTAAGTGCATAATCAGCGTAGGCGTTGTCATTTGCCAGTGAGACACAGGTGATTAGCTCTGTAAAAAATCTGGTGAATAAACAAGCACTGGTGAATTATTATTAATCATTGTTACCCCTCAATTGATTTTTTATTTGATTCCATTTGATTTTTTAGGTCGTGATGTTAATGCATCACGACAGACAATTTCGCGTTCGATATTGTCCCTGAACTCCTCTAACGTTATTGGCTTGTTGGCACAGACCAACGACTTAGCGTAACCCCATAAAAAGAAATCCAACGGCGTTATATCACGTGACCGTGGTGGCCATTCTGTTACATCATTTCTCGATAATATACGGTTCTTCTTCCCCTTCAATAGATCAATTGTTTGTTCAGTTGTGTGGCGTGTGACACCATTTTCTTGGAACCAGACATCACTGATGTCAAGTCCATCCAATTCTGGTTAAAAATAGTTTTCCAACATAGCACGATGCGAACTCCATTGAAAAATATGGTCGAATCACACCTCCTGCCTAAAATCTATACCACACGCTCACTTTTTGTGGTTATAATGGAATCTCTTGAAGCACGTGTGGATTTATTGCTTTCCAATACTGCACATTTTACTTATTTACTAAACCATTAATACGAAAATGAGCTTCATCGCTGAAGATGATTTTTTGAGATATTCAGGATTTTATTTAAATTTTAGTGTGCTTCGGCGCTTCATATTGTCAAGAAGCTTCAGTTCTTGAATTAATTTGAACTTGTAAGGATGTAAATCAAGATTTGTAACAAAAATTCTGCACAATGTGGTTTGAGAGATTCCAAATTGCTGTGAACGGTATGGAATCGACTGATTTGGCTCATTTTGAACCGAAGCACCTACGGCTGCGATATTTTCGATACTTCGATAGGTGCGTTTTCTCGCGGCGTAGGAACATCCAATAGTGAATATTTCGACTCGAATTTATCCACTATAACACGCACAACTTGTCTGGTGGGACGATTTTTATGACCGAAAAATGGAGTAAACGCTCTTAAAGTTGCAACCACCGACTCAGAATTACGGTAGTTATTTTTAATAATTTAAAAACGTCACTCGTTCGTGAACTTCGTCATGTAAAAAATGTTTACCTTGACTGACGTTTTGATGTTGACAAATCATTAAAAACGTTCAAAGTTGCTTTCATATTAAAAGATAAAATTGTTATGTATCTATTGGAAAACTTATTAGGAATCGATTTCATTGTAAATACGAGGATAGTTTGACAAGTAGTGAGAATGACACATAGGTCGCGCTCTAATTGGTAAAATAAATGCACTGTAATTTAGGTTGCCTATTTATATGTTTACATTCCGATATTTAGATAAATCGGTTGATTAGTTTATTTTTGATAGCTGACTGAAAAAGAAGCAACACGTCGTTTTGTTAGAATCCAAAAAGCAGAGTATCATGCGGTGATTAAATACTTCGTAATTAGTCTGCTCCATATTCCGCCACAATAAGTACATAGATGGGTAAATGAATTTAAACATGGTAGAACAAGCTGTGTTGGTGAAGCGCCCTCTGGAACACCCAAAATTGTGACTTCTAAGCAAATGATTATAAAAATCCATAATATTATTATGCAAGATCGACGACTCATAGTGAGAGAGATAGCCGACATGGTAAACATTTCAACAGAACGCGTATACCACGTTTTAACGAAAGAATTGGGCCTTTCCAAGCTTTCGGCAAGATGGGTGCCGCAATTGCTTACGACTGATCAAAAGTTCACTTGTTTGCGCATTTCCAATGAGTGTTTGGACCTTTATAAGCGGAATCCGGTTGATTTTTGTAGGCGATTTGTTACATGCGATGAAACTTGGATACACTACAGTACACCCGAAACTAAACAACAGTCGAAATAATGGTTAGAACGTGGTTCTACACCTCCAAAGAAAGGGAAAACCACTTTATCGGCAAACAAGGTGATGGCATCAATTTTTTGGTATTCAAAGGGTATTTTGCTCATTGATTACCTTCAGAAAGGTGCCACAATAAACGGACAATATTATGCGGAACTTCTACAAAAATTAAATGTTGAGATTCGTGCTAAACGGCCGGGAATGGCAAAGAAAAAGATTCTGTTTCACCAAGACAACGCTCCCTCGCATACCAGCACAGTTGCGATGTCCAAAATCCACGTGTTGCATTTCCAATTAGTACCGCATGCGCCTTATTCGCCGGATCTAGCCCCTTTCGACTTCCACCTTTTTCCAAACTTGAAAACGGCACTTGGTGGAAAGAAATTTTCGTCTAACGACGAGCTTATCATCTTCGTAAATGGGTATTTTGCAAGCCTTCCGGAATCGCATTTTAGAGAAGGCATAAGGGCTTTGGAGCTTCGTTGGAATAAATGTATTGCTCTTTTAGGAGAATATATTGAAAAATAAAAATTATTTTGTATTTAAAAAATTCGTTTTTCTTATCCATTCTCACTATTTGTCAAACTACCCTCGTATCTCGCGAAATAGGATTATACGGTAGGGAGATCGCACATTTTACTTATATTTATGTGTTCTTGTGATGGTAGTTTATAATCATGATTAGATGTCGAAGAAAGGTATACTCATATTACATAATTTAAGAAACCATTACGGTTTTAAAATTTATTCGAATAAATGCTTTATAATTTCATTTATAAAGACTTAATATTCAATTGTGTTAAGCGATTGCACTTACTCAGGAAAAGCTTGTAATTTGTTTGAATACAATCTCTGTTCTAAAGATAAAACCTCAAGATCCATCCGAAACATCGTAAAGACGACACGGCCTCATCGCAAACAAATACACTCGAGGCGATAACGCGAAATCGTCTTCTGTCTGTGAAAACAGTTTCCCCTCTGAACTTCGACACTCCCAAAAAAAACACATCGCCCTCGCGCCCGGGCTCGCATTAAAACGTTTCTAGAGATAGCTGTTATTGCCTCATCGCAAACAGTTCTCGTATTTCTTTCGCAGAGGGGAATTGGTTTTCGAAGCAGCCACCACACTGGCAAAGAAAACATATGAAATTAATTTCTAGAAATTATGTTTAGTAACGCGGGCGTTAATGAAATTATTCCTTCCGCAAGAATCTGGCAATGAAATACATAAAAAAATTGTCAAGTGAAAGCATCTGTTATACAATATTTTATAGTTTTATTGATAAATTGTTTCACTAAGAATATTTAATGTACTCAAAAGATTTCAGTTGTATTCAGTAACTGCAGTAAATTAATAATACAGTCAATTTCTTCGTGATTGACAAAATTTTTATAGGAGGGTAGTTCGACAAGTAGTGAGAATGGAAAAGAAAAACGAATTTTTTAAATACAAAATAATTTTTATTTTTCAATATATTCTTCTAAAAGAGCAATACATTTATTCCAACGGTGCTCCAATGCCCTTGTGCCATCTCTAAAATGCGATTCCGGAAGGCTTGCAAAATACTCATTTACGAAGATGATAATCTCGTCGTTAGACGAATATTTCTTTCCACCTAGTGCCGTTTTCAATTTTGGAAAAAGGTGGAAGTTGGAAGGGGCTAGATCCGGCGAATAAGGCGCATGCGGTACTAATTGGAAATGCAACTCGTGGATTTTGGACATCGCAACTATGCTGGTATGCGAGGGAGCGTTGTCTTGGTGAAACAGAATCTTTTTCTTTGCCATTCCTGGCCGTTTAGCACGAATCTCAACATTTAATTTTCGTAGAAGTTCTGCATAATATTGTCCGTTTATTGTAGCACCTTCCTGAAGGTAATCAATGAGCAAAATGCCCTTTGAATGCCAAAAAATTGATGCCATCACCTTGTTTGCCGATAAAGTGGTTTTCGTTTTTTTTGGAGGTGCAGAACCACGTTCTAACCATTGTTTCAACTGTTGTTTAGTTTCGGGTGTACTGTAGTGCATCCAAGTTTCATCGCAAGTAATAAATCGCCTACAAAAATCAACCAGATTCCGCTTATAAAGGTCCAAACACTCATTGGAAATGCGCAAACGAGTGAATTTTTGATCAGTCGTAAGCAATCGGGGCACCCATCTTGCCGAAAGCTCGGAAAGGCCCAATTCTTTCGTTAAAATGTGGTGTACGCGTTCTGTTGAAATGTTTAACATGTCGGCTATCTCTCTCACTATGAGTCGTCGATCTTGCATAATAATATTATGGATTTTTATAATCATTTCCTTAGAAGCCACGATTCTGGGTGCTCCAGAGCGCGCTTCATCAATACAGCTTGTTCTACCACATTTAAATTCATTTACCCATCTATGTACTTATTGTGGGGGATGATGGACCAGATTCACCTAATGTTTCCCGTACCTCATCTTTTATTTCGGTAGCTTTCATACCCTTAATTACGAAGTATTTAATCACCGCACGATACTCTGCTTTTTCCATTTTAACAAAACGACGTGTTGCTTCTTTTTCAATCAGCTGTCAAAAATAAACTAATCAACCGATTTATCTAAATATCGGAATGTAAACATATAAATAGGCAACCTAAATTACAGTGAATTCGTTTTACCAATTAGAGAGCCACTTATGTGTCATTCTCACTACTTGTCAAACTATCCTCGTAGTTATTCCTACTATTCAATAAATTCAAATAATTCTAGAGATTCGTTAAAAAGCAATTCACACTACTAGACTTGACGATCAATTGAGGGCATGAAAAAGATTTGTTCACAAGCTACAGCACAAATTTTATTTATTTTTAGCTTGTTTTAATATGAGCCTTAAAAATCTTTTTCCAGAGAAATGGCGCCATCTTCTGGTGATGATTCTAGTTGGGTTCATTTTATATAATACATTGGAATTTGCGTGTCTTTGGAGCATAAATATTGATCAATTGCATTACATAATGTTTGTACATATTTTCTTTTTCCTTTTTTATTCTCTTCATTTCAATTCTACTCTTCTAAATTCTACCTTTTTGCTACTCCTTCTTCTCTTCGTTTTAAGTCTGCTTATTCTAAATTAGGTGCGTGTATATAGTAGATCTTCATGATCTTGTTTTGATTCATTTTTATATTGCAGTTAGTGTGACTTTAAAGCAAAAATATTGATCAAGAACAGAACAAATATTGTATTAAATGATATTGGTGTTCGTCTTCTTTTCCGTCTTCCTTTTTCTGATTCTTATGTTCTAAATTTTTCTTTAAACACAGCAATTCTAATCCATGACGAATATGCTGCTTTATATCAAAATAACATAACATAGTTGCTTTCTCTTGTTTCGTGCTATTTTTCCTTATCAGTGTACCGTACCAAAACGCACATTGCGTTTTGGCTGTTGGTGCAACAGTGTTTAATTATCTGCTGACGATGACAACATAGTTGTCAAAATACGTATACAGAATACGAAAATTAATGTGGAAAAGGGTTATACATATATCAACCTTAAGTGATTAAGTTATTCAACCACAGGCTCCATCAAAATTACCACAACCTACCTTTATAAAATTTCTTATAGGATTGTCCGACTGTGTTTCAATCTTTTGACCCCAGAATTTATAATTTGGGGTCACTCTACCAGATATCTTGTACTTGCCATTTAATGAATAGAACGTATTGGGGTCATCTATAATTGCCATGTGTTGTAATTTTAGTAAAATATCTAGATTATGCTTTAAAATGTAATTGCAAATAATTTCAATTTATTTAGATTTAGTTTAATTTGATTAAATTTAATATATTTGCATGTAAGATGTCTAGAAATTCATTTAGTTTTCTATTATTAAGCACTTATGTGTACACATGTTTTCTTTGTATTGTCCTATAATTGTAATTTAAATTCTATTGGATAAATAAAGTATTTGATTTGATTTAATTTTATGTACATAACACGGAATACTTTCATTTCCGTCACATAAATTTTCATTTAATAGTTGAGTCTATGTTTGACAATTCCTTAAAAATAAATAATAATAAAAGTTGTTTTAGAGTGTGATAATTTTAAATTGAAACTAAAATTTCACTTTTCAAGTGTAAACCCGGCTTAAAATATTGATGTCAAATGGACAAGACAAATACATAACGTCTGCCATTGTAATCGTATTCCAGCGTTTCTTAAGTGACATTCAGATGCCTGTAATTTAAGGTTTCAATTTTATGATGTGGATGTTTTCCCAACAGTTTCTGACGCGAGCACGCCATAAAAAAATAAACGCTTTTCCAACGATGATGATCGCAGTCGAATGTATTAAATTTTAGATGCGTAATGGGACAGAATATCACGTGTTAGTAGCGAGCATTTTAAGCTGGAAATTCTAGATTTTATTGACATCGTTAGAATGTGTTAATCGGACCATTAAGTAAACGACTGAATTACTTAGAATTTATTAACATCTAGAAATTGACGGAATGAATTAGGGTTAGATTTCACTTTAACTTAAGTAAATGTTCCGTCAAAGAGATTTTAACTAAAGTAGGGAACAAATAAGTTACTAATTTATTATTTTAAATTTTGAAGAATTAAAAAGAAAGTTTGTGCTGAAATAAAAGAAAGAAGACGTTATTGTGTTTAACTTGTTTTATAAATTGAATGAATAAATATCATTCTAGTCTTCCTGGTTTGTGTTTTCTCATTGAAAGTTTTTGCCTTATAATTTTAGAATATTTCAAACTTTGCTGATTTTTAATAATAACAATAATAACAATAATAAAATAAGTATTTATATATATTTATCCAACAGATATAAAAACCTATTATTGGATATTATAATAGCAAATAACATATGTAATGTTGCAAATTTAAATTCAAAAACTAAATATACTAAACATAAATTTATAACTAGACTAGATTTTAGTAATTACATATACATATTTTTGTACATACAAGCACGTATATACATAGAAAGCAAAAATCATAATTGTACTGTTCAGTGTTATTGGTACAAGACTATAGTTTCTATTCATAGCCGATAAGTTGTTAAAATATTCACATATTCTATAGAGGGGCAATCTAATTAATACATTTGTCGGTGGAGGTGGCAGACGAAAAGTGTTTGCAAGTCTAGTTGCTTGCCTGGAAACCAAAAAGTTTAACTGACAGAATCACAGGTGCGTTAATTCTGTTATACAGAAGATAATAAAGAATGTTATTTCATTGTGGTGGCTACGGAGCTTTAATTGTTCAATGTTAAAAGAAGTCGATAGGTTAATATGACTGTAGTCCCAGACTGGCAAAAGAAAAGGTATTTTAGAAACCGCCTGTGTACTAATTCCAGTGCATAGATATGTGTTTTATAAAAAGGTGACCAGGATAATGACAACGCATATTCTAGGACCTAACAAAGGAAAAATAGAGTGGTGATATGCTGTTAGCTAGTGAGAAGCATTTTGTGGTTCTTATTATGAAACCCAAAGCTTTAATGCAACATTATATATATTATTGATATGGTTGTTCAATAATAGTTTTGAATCAAATGTGATACCCAAATCCTTAACAGGGCATATTTCAAGATATGAATTGTTCAAAATGCAATTAAACTAAATAAATTAACTTCTGCAAGTGAATATAACATATTTACATTCATAAATGTGCATTTGAAGCCTATCAATGGTGCACCATGTTTAGATATCATACAACAGTCTTCAAAGCCGGGCGCTGTTATTGATATTGTTGATTGCGTGAAATATATTTAAATCGACTGCGAATAATAATTTCTGGCAGTTGAGAATTTGATTTATAAAAATAGAAAATAAAAGAGGTTCAAAGTTTGACACTTGCGGAACTCCAGATGTTGAGTGAAAAGGCTGAGATTTACCACCTTTGTGGTAGAAATATAAAAAGATAATAGAAATATAAAAAAAAATTATTTTGTTCTGCAATATTACCACAATGTTTCCACGAACAGTAAAGCAAGATAGTCCAGCCTGGTTAGTACTTTGACTGTGTAAGGCTAAATATAAAGAGTTAGCACCTACCGCGTCCACGAGAATTTACTACCACACTTCCCTTTATCTACGTAAATCTCGGCACGTTACCTTACACCAGGTATGGGCAACCTTTGACATGTCGTCGGCCAAACTTTAATGTGCAAACACTTTCGCCGCCTTTAAAAGTAGTGTTCATAATTTTTAGCGATTGATATCAGACATAAAATAATACAATATCTCGCGGGCCGGATCAAATCTTACAGCGATTGTTGCCCACATATGCCTTACACCTTTAACTTGGATTCCTTAGGAGTGCTAATTTCTGTACTCACACACTAGTTGTGAACCTCTAAGAAGTTGTTACTACACTTTTTGTTATTTAAATGACCTGCAAGAAGTCAGTGCTGATAAATAAGGTGAAAGTCAGATGATTTCATCATTTTTCGAGGTGATTCACTCATATTTTATATAAAAATTGCAATGCAAATTGAATAACATTTAGCATTGTTATGTTTAAATCACGTCAGCTAAAGTTTAAGCGTACAATTACTTGTCTAAAAATATTCAGTAACTCGATCAAAATCTGTTGCTGCATCACCTTTTTCAACGATTCCTCCTGTTCATGGTGTTGTATTTAATTTGGAGAATCATTCTTGTTCTTTTACTACTTTACATACGGGTTAATTGTTTAAAAAATAAATGACATAGAATCAAAAACTTTTGTGGTATGAAGTTTTATTAAATTTAAAAATAGAGAAAACGCTTTTAAAAACTAATTTTAAGATCATGCCTTTTATTGATTGAAGAAGACGTTTATTAGTTTTGTAATATTAGAACGTAAAAATGAATACGAATTAAATATACTTCAACGAATTCTTGATAAATGTGAAAACATACTGAATACACCTACTGTATGTGCATGCGAATTAATTTATTTTAAAGAGACTAAGAAGCTACTAAAGAAAAATGGGAAATCCATACATACAACCTTATTCATCTTAGCTTTTTAAAAGCATAGCTCTTCTCAAATTTAGAAACAATAAACCTTCAATTCTATGTAATATGTATTAATAATAAATTAACAAATTTATAGCTGTATACTCTGGAACTATATTTTCGTCAGTCATGGCGCGATGAAAGGCTTCAGTTTGAGCACGAACACATAGACTTATTAACGTTAAGTGATAGTCATAAAATCTGGGTACCAGACATTTTCTTTCCGAACGAATACAAGAGTTATTTTCACGATATCATGGAACCAAATTCTGGTGTGACGATTAATCAAAATGGAACAGTTAGCAGCAGCGCAAGGTAAATCTGTAATATTGGTTCCAATATGTAGTAAAGATTTCTTGTTATTCTAGAATTACCTTAATGCTGCGTTGCCCCATGCATTTCAGTAGATTTCCGTTTGATAAACACGTTTGTTCCTTTAACATCGAAAGTTGTAAGTATGTACTTTAGCTCAAAGAAGGATATAATTTAATACCCAGTTTCTAATATTATATATTGATTGCAGATAAGTGGGATTCGGATGCAATTAATTTGCAATGGAAGGATTCACCAGTTACTAGAAGCAATGAAGTACTGTCTCCATTGTTTAATTTCGACAAATATACTACATACAGTGGATTAGTTAGCTTTAATATAGGTAATAAGAATTAAATACACAAAATTAACCGTACACCCCGTGATTGTTCATCAAATGTAGAAATTATAAAAGATCATGTTCATTTTCATATAAAACGTTAAAAAAACTCCAATAACGAAATGAAAATAGTCATTATCTAATGCATTTACTTTGGAGACTAAATACTCAAACCGGCAATAAAAATCTCAACGCATTAGTATCAATACCAGGTTATACAATAAGTGTTGTCGTTCATTAAGAGATGGCGCTATTAGATTCGTCGTTTTATTTTTCTAAAAATTGTACTACTTTTTTATGAACGCATGTAAAGTTTTCTCTTTTTATATTTTCTCATTCGTATATTTACAGGTGTTCAAAGTTGATATGTTACAGTATTTTTTTACAATGGAAAACATTGGATATTGCGCAGTGACAAAATACTTACTTTTGGAAGGTGTAGTACCCAAACGAATTTAGAAACGATTGTTAAAAGTGTTTAACGACCCTTTACCTTCAATTAGAACAGTAGAAAGATGGGGTGTTGAATTTAAACGTTGTGGTACAAGTCGTGGAAATGATCCACGTAAAGGACCTCTAAAAACTGCATCAATACCAGAAAACGTAGCAAAAATACAGGATATAGTTTTGATCGAGATCGTCAATTAACCAAGAGAGGTTTAGTAGAAGTCCTAGGCATATCATTAGGTAATGTGAGCATTAGTTTTGAGTTTCAGAAAGCTGTGTGCTGCATTCGTTAACAATGGAACAAAAACACATTCGAATGCGTCTTTCTCAGCAACATTCGAAGCGTTTTTAGAAGAATAATAACGATCTTGTGGATCATTTCAATACTATGGATGAGATTTGGGCTACCATCATGATCTTCAATCAAAGCAAGAGACTAAAGACTGGTGTGAATCCAGTATTCCGGCTTCGAAGCGAGTTAAGGCTCATAAATAGACCAAGATAATCAATCAAGATAATGCACCCTCTCACATAGCTCAAAAAACCATCGCAAAATCAGTGAACTAAAGTATGATTTGTTGCACACATACACTCTATTCGCCAGGTTTAGCTCTCTCCGACTTCTGCCTGTTCTCACATCTCAAAAATTCATCCGTGGGAAACAACTTTCGTCGAAGGAAGAGGTAAGAGTAACCGTGGAAGCGTGTTTCGACAGTTTTCTGGATTTTCAATTTAGATATGGAGTCCATAAATTAGAAGATTACTGGAACAAGTGTACCGAAGTTCAGGGAGGTTATATTGAATAATAAAATGTGCTTTAAACTATAAAGTCGTGTTTTTCTTATCGAACGACAAAACTTAACCTGGTATATTACAAACTTATTTCGACAACTAAGTTGTTAATTTAATTCTAGCAGTTTATTTCTGTCCTACATCCAATTGCCTCGAATTAGTTTGTATTTTTATTAGAATAATCTTAATACAGTATTATACATAGTCTTCTATCTGTTACCACTGTCTTCTATTTGCTTTTGATCAAATCAACTTATCTAGTCGCTTTCTTCAAGGTTTCTAAAGTAAATTCTATCTCATTGAATACATTCTGAAAAAACGCAACATAAAAGCAAACGAAGAACCAAGGCAACAGTCGGAAGCTTCATCTGCAATAGGCAAAAATCTTGAAAGCTTACATTCAAATAATACAACTTTCTTCAGTATTATTGTTATATGTATATAATTGTATCTAAATGTATTTCTTACAGCTGACTACACCAGACTGACTATGGATTTGTATTTCTCCAGACAAATAAGATATTACATAGTACATCTCTTCATTCCTTGTTGCCTGATTTTCATCATTTCCTGTTTGGCATCCTGGCTTAATCCTCGACTAATGACAGCGAGGGTATTGATAGGTGAATTGAAATTGAAATATGTAGGTATAAACATATCTACTACTATTTTGTTTGTAGGGATTGCTAGTTTATCTTTATTGGCGATGTTCATTTTGAATTTTGACAGGGACACCCCTAAAGTACCCTATCCCAGGGCTGTTGACGTATTTACAGGAATGTGTATGACATTTACATTCTTTACTTTGATTGAGACGATATTTGTTCATTTATCTGAATCGAAACAATTAGAGAACATCCCAGAAGCAAATGAAATTGGCGATAAGGACGACGTAGAGCAGGTAAATATAATTTTAGTATTGGATATAGTAATAGATCGATATCTTATTTTAAGTATCACATCTGAGTCATGGGGAGATACCAAATAACACTTAGTACTAAGAACCTTATTAAAATACTACTTAAATAAAAATCATACATATTCGAGGGTTGCTATTTCGGCGCTAAAAACCTTCGAAGGGAACATTTAACCTAACCCCGGCTTACCAAGCAGGTAGTCGCGCTTGCTAGTTCTTGCAGGCGTTAGGCGTTCCAAGACCAGGATGCGTTTGAAGATACCGGATTATTCTTTGCAAGCCAAGTGTGCTAGTTGTGCTAGTGTTCCACCACAGAGGCGCTAGTGATACTGTTCACTTGCCTCTGACTTCCTAGTGCCTTCTTATAATGCGTGGTCCGAGAAATCGGCCTTAAAACCGGGCTCTCTTTACTTTTGTGGCGTGACTAGCCTATAATACTCACGATAGATTTATAATTAGTGTAATAGTAGAAAAAACGTAATTGATTTACGTAAACCAAATTTTATTACCATCATTACTTCTCTATATATATGCACTACAAGAAGATGTAGTAATATGGAGCAGAGCTCTCATTAAACGCAACCTAAAGATAAATACAGAAAAGACCAAAATTATGGTACTTGGAAAGAACAAGACGCAAACCAGCATGCGGATCTATGGCAAAGAAATAGAGCAAACGAACAGCTACAAATATCTAGGAGCTACGTTACAAAAGATGGGGAAAATGAAGCAGAACTAAACAACAGAATTAAAGGAGCAAACAAAGTGTACTATGCGCTGAATAAAGCATTTATGAGGAAAAAAGAAATCAGCAAAAACCAAAAAATAACGGTATTCAAAAAGATCTTTAAACCCATATTGACTTTTGGATGTGAAAGCTGAACCCTCGCGAAGAAACAAGAGTCGAAAATACAAACTAGGGAAATGCAGTTTCTGAGGAATAGTGGGAGTCACAAGAAGAGACCAAATGAGAAATGAGGTAATAAGAGAAATGTTGGAAGTTGAATCAATAAAGAGCTCAATAGAAAAACAACAAATGAGATGGTTTTATCATTTAATCAGAATGGGACCTAACAGACAAACAAAAAAGATATGGCAAGCAAAGACAAATATAAAGAGACAGAGAGGAAGACCAAGGAGGAATTGGGACGAGACAATAGAGGAAATACTAAGGAAGAAAGGCAAAAACTGGCAAGAGGCCAAGATATTGGCGCGAGACAAAAGGAAATGGGGGGAGTTCGTGCATATGGGCAAACGAACACAGTGAGATGAGAAAGTGATGAACAAACTGAGTGTAGGTGAAGGAGAACCGAACCTAGTGAGAAGTGAGACTGATAATGGGCCTCAGAGCGAGTGAAGGGAGAATTTACCGAAAGGTAGCGGGGGTCTGGATTATATATATATATGCACATATACATAAAGAAGTAGGATTTTTATTTCTATACTTTTTGCTAAAATTTTTGTGTCTGATCCCTATTACACCATCTTATTTAAATGTCTTCCCTTCATTTCTTCAACACAGCATGGGTTTATAAAGAATCGTTCTACTTTAATAAATGTATGTTGTATAACTCAAGGTATGAGTAAAATCTTAGAGGATAATGGTCAGATGTTGTTTGTGCGGATTTCACACACCAATTTTGATAAACACCCATTTTGATAAAACAATTTTATCATTTGCACGTGTTGTTGATCTCTATATCCGTCCAAAGTGACTTGACAAAATAGACTGTATAAAAGACAAACAATTCGACAGATGTGGTTTCAACAGTATGGCCGCTATCAACTGTCAAAGTTCGGAAGTCCCTATTGGAAGACCCGTTATAAATTTAATAAGTTCATTGCCATTATCATCAATCTTCTAAACTGGCATTAACTTAAACGTAAAAAAAAACAAAAGATATGTCGCCGGAACTTTTACTTAAAATATTAAATCTCGGCTTAATAAAATTAGATAGATAGTCTACAGAAAACAGTCGCCTCACCTTTGACAATTCTTGGCTATTTTGCATATATCCTTTTTTTAATATTGTCCAAACGGCAAGAGAAAGAATGCAGTAGGTTGAAGCTTTTTATTACGTAGGAAATATAAACAAACTTGTGTACTATTTGAATTTCACACTATGCACACCATTGTTGGTTCTTTTTTTAAAATGAAACACACACAGCTCGCTTCCCAGTTTGATATCGCTACGACTTGACCTAAAAATAAAGAATAACAATTGCGATTTACATCGTAAACTTTTTTGTGATAATGATTGTACGTCTACAAATAAAATTAGAAAGATACCCATGAATAATATACATATAATATAGCATATATGTTAAATATCAATAGATATGTAATATATATCTTGTAAATACATAATAGCCTTCGTGTTAAAGATGATGGAAAAAAAATATAAAAGAGTATTGTATATAATAAGAAATAAAATCCAATGTAAAACTTTAATGAAGTAAATGTATAGAGCAGTAAGGGAAATAAACGATTTATTATTAAAAATTCCAACGCCAAAGTGAATACAATTTCTAAACAATCTATTACAATGGATACATTGATATTTATCAGCCAAGTAGGGGTAAACATATGTAATAAATCAATGTCCATTAATTTATTACCGATAATGATATACATATATACGTACTAATGTTATAAATGTTGAGTTACGTAATCCTGAATTAACACTAATTATTAACCCCACATGTTGATGATACATCTCACATGTAATGAGGAAATATATACTTAAAATGTAACATAAACACGCAAAGTATATGACATCTTTTACAAGTCTAATAAGAATTTCTGCTTGCGTATTATTTGTCAGTAATGCCCCAAAATTAAAAACAATTAAGAACTGATTCTAAAATGTATGTTTACCAAACAAAAGTGACGCTTTGTAGGCAACAATTTACTTGCTTTAAAACGAAAATGTCTACGACATATCGGAACGTGTAGTATTTGTAAAAGAAAGATTAATTCCTTAAAATATCAAAGGCTCCATCACGTCCATAACGCTAGAGGAACGTAATGTAAATATCTTGTTCCGATGCAAACAACTGCTGTGAATAAAAGTGCTCTAATGTAAATAATCAAAGTTTACAATTACTTAGCGTTATAAATGAAACCTGCTGTTGAAACGCTTGAAATGAAAACTACGTAAAACACTCGAAACGCCTTTTGCAGCGTACAAGAACTTATGCACTTACAATTATTATTCAACGCACAATGCCGTTGTATTACATTGTTTAAATTCAATTTCATTTAATATATTGCAAAGATGAGTTTGTATTTCGCTTATTTTTTATGTATAGAATTTAATATAAAATCAAAAAATGCTCCATCTACCTTATATTATGGTATACAATTTTCTAAAACTTATTTGTTTTGAACTGTCTAGTAACATAAAAGTGGCGATAACTTTATATTAATTGAATAAATTGATACATAGGTAGTGGTTTTTATAACTATCTTTCACATGAAGAAAGAAGTTCAAATATCAGAAACTTATAATCAGAAGAAAATAGTTCTTCTTATAGAAGAGAAAAGAAAAATAATTAACCTGTTATTAGTTCAATGAAAATTTACAACTATTGTTACAGCATAAAGTCTGCAATGCTGTAGTACCATTAATGTTGAAATTAAATTCAAAGTTTAAATATTTCTCAAATTTAGCGTAAGACTAAAGGAGAGTTTCGTGAAATGTTTTTTTTCTCGGCTTCCAGGCTCAAACCACATCTCTAATACTGCTATTTGATTTGTTGATATCTCGTTCAATCTTGCATTGTGGTGGCTGTTGTTAAGCCAGCTATTGCTGGTCTATCGGTTCAGAATAGAATGACATGGAAGTTCATTTTCATGACGGGAGCTCTTTTATTTTGTCATATTTACATCGTCAGGACTGCTGTTATTCTTCTTTTTGTGGCACTAAAACTGGATTGCATAGGAGTTAATTTGGTTCACTGTGTTTACAATGAAGTAGTTTTGAAAGAAAAGCTTGTCAGGTATTGGATCCAAGGTAACCGTCGCGGATATGATTGTTGAGATATTTCAGAATTTCTATGGATTCTCGAATTTGAAGGTTGTAATAAAATGGGTTGATGAATAGAATCTAGGAAGAATCAAATTAAATTTGGTGTTCGGTTTCTAATTTGTTTGGCAAGTCCAGGCTTATAAAGTTCTAGCACAACGGTCGTGTTTAGCAACACGAGTGCTAACTAAAGACTTCGCCTCACGTATGCCACAAGAGCATGGAATCTTGTAAACACCAAGAGTTTCTGAATAGTTTAGTTACGGTTCTTGACAGAGAAAAATTTCGATAGTCTGCAATGGTATTTAAGAATAATTTTTTCGTTTGTTTTTGGTTTTAAACAGGTTAAAACTCGAGTGAAGGATGATGGTAATTCTGTTGGATATGGAAGTATTTTGGTTATTATTACGAAGATGGCTCGATAATTAAGTGGCCTGACAAAGAATCTATAAGTATTTTTGACAAACAAATATTTTGTTTTTCAATACTGTCTTTTGCTCGCTCTTGCAGTAATGCCTTCAATTTAGGTCGATGAATTATGTCCTCGAAGTAGCTATTTACAGCAGTGACTATTTCGAAATTCCAGCCTAAATATTTTTGTCAATTTCTGAAATAGGTGATAATTGCTGGGAGCTAAATCTGGAAAGTAGGGCGAATGAAACACTAATTAAAGTTTCAATTCATAAATTTTGGCCTTGGAGATCGTGCCGAATCGAAATTAATATTTCGTGCGATATTATGTATTTCAGTTCATCAGTTAAAATTCTCAGCACACTGTCATTTGAGATACACACTATGTCTGTTATCTCTTCTACTTTCACTCGACGTTATCCAATACGATACGTTGAACTTCTTCAATCATATCTTGGGACTGCCCAAGATATGAGTAAAAAAGTCCACCATATCGTATTGGATGATGGCTATTGAGCCGTTTATGAACGTCCACTGGAGGTTGTCCTTTATGGTCAGGCGATCACGTTTAAACTCAAAAATTCCTTTTCGACAATTTAAAACGAAAACGTAAACTCTGGTAGTGTCGGTTCCAAGGCTATTTTGATCTTTGTTAGCGTTAAGCCTTTCAAATGGAAGTACTTTACTATTTACTGCTATTTATTTATCTATTATTTACAGAATTACACGCTGATGTGTTCTCTTTGTCAAACACCGATCAATTGACAGATCGTTCTGTTTTGTTAAATATAGTATCATGGAGAATTTTCTACAGGAAGGCAAAGAAGATTCCGTCGAAATCGTTCCATCTTTGTGTTAAGCCACGTAGTTATCAAACCATCCACATATTATTATTTAGACAAGTTTAAAAGACATATTTTAATAAAAATGATATGATTGTAAATTTCTTGAGCTATCCTCGAAATAGTAGCGGTTGAAAAAATATTGGAACTAATGATATATAAAATTCAATTATTCGTTAAGCAAAAAAGGTAAAAAGATCACTTACCACATCAATATTCGTACTCTGTATACGTATTTCGACAACTCACTTGCCGTCATCAGTAGATTATTAATTACACAAAAAAAATTCCGGACAATCGTTCTGCCAAAAGCAAACTACATAAACTACACTGATTTATTACTATTTTGTTCTTAGTATTTTAATACTACCTTCTAAATGGGAGCGTGTTCCAGAAACGAGACATTTTTTACGCCAAATTTTACAAACATATGTTATATACGCTGTAAATATATAACATGCTACTAAAAGTATAACGAATATTTGATATTTTGACGTTTTTTCGAAATTCAGTATATAGTTTTGCAATAACGCTTGCCATTTTTCATTGAATATTAATTCAAACTTGATTAATAGTCTTCCGTATAGATTGTCTATGATTGATTGTATTCCAATGGTGCGTTTCTAATTCATGATTAGATTGACGTACGGTTAAAGTGGAGTCATATTTCACGTAATTTATCAACCCCGGAGTTCTGGGTACATGAATATATACATTGAAAGTACATAGATAAACACAGATACATACATAACACGTGCATTGTTATTTATATGGTATCCTGGTGTAATATATATATATACTAAGTGAAACAATAAAATTATTGACTAAATTTGATTTACGATATTTGATTGATAAAGATAGAAAAGAGAGGGTTAATAGCATTAAACCTGTAAGTACATTTTGAGTCAAACAGAATTGTTTAATGCTTAATATATTTGATATTTCAATAATATTTATTTATAATTAAAGAATATTCTTTGAAAATATGAATTTAAGAAAATCTATATATTTTTTTGATCACGCATGTACATTAATTGTGAAGAATATTCGATTTTTAAAATAAGAATAGATATTCTAAAATTAAGGTAATCTACAATTACGTTGCTTTAGCGTCTAATATTCTATAAATTTTAATATTTTTTATGTGTCTATAATGAATAGAAGTTTCGATTATAAATTTTTTTAAACTGTTTAAAGAAAATGGTGTTTTTCTTGAAAATAATTCTTTTTCAAGTCTCGAGCCAAAGAATAAAGCCGTGTCATCTCGCCAAATGGATAACTAAGTTATCATGATGCACGTATAAACGAACACTTTAGGGGGAAAGGGAGGTATTGTCATTTCATCATTTTAAGTTACAGAAAAGATACTATAAATCCACAAAGAATCCTGCGTTAATAACACCAGTTTGCTTGAAAAGAGTTAATATACTCCACACGCTACGTAAACAAGATATTAACATTCGAATGATTTTTATAACATTTACCTAATGTTAATTGGCACGTTTAAAGTGTTCATCTATACACGGGTTTTGGTAACTTATTTGCCCATTTCGTAAGACGACACAGCTTGTATTTTGGACGAGAGAGGAAGGCATTGTCTTCTCATCATTTTACTGTATTGCAAACATGCGATAGATCCACAAAGAATCGTTTGTTAATAACACCAGAGATTAGCTGAAGAGAGCCAAGTTTAAAGTGTTCATCTATACACGCATCATGGTAACTTAGTTATCTATTTGGAGAGACGACATGGTTTCGCTCCTTCGTTCGTACACCCGTATATTTGGATGAGAGAGAGAGAGAGGGAGAGAGACAGACAGCGAGGTATTGTTTCTTCATCATTTTGCTGTATCGAAAAGATACGATAAACCGACAAAGAATCGTTCATTAATAACACCAGACTTCACCTGAAGAGAGTTAATATACCCGAAACGCGTCGTAAACGAGGTGTTATTAACATTTAAATGCTCCTTATAACGTTCATCACATGCTTAAGTAACACCAATTTCAGTATTTGTAGGCCTTCAGTACTTCGGATTGGGTTAAGGTTAAATTGGATTTATAAAATATTAAATAGTGATGCAAACATATAAACAAGAATAGTTTCTCGGAGAGGGAAAGTTGTGATTAATAGATTAGGGTTTACAATACTATTTACTATTTTTGTAAATATAGAACAATTTTATTACGGGTTTCACTGTCTTGATTTTCCAACCATGTTTCCTTGTGCGTACTGCTAACTTTTTCAGAATTTGCTATCAGACTCTAAATCTAATAGCAGATACTGAAGACTATGGCAGGGTGGGCAGCGAAACATCGATGGAAACAACAACATGGCGAAGTCGTGCAGTCGCAGAAAGAAAGAAGGTTTGATGTAGCTACATGGAGGGCTTGGAAACCCATAGTAATTAAATTTCCAAAAAGGTTGTGTTAATCTGACTTCTAGTATCTAGAGCCCCATTGATGAATTGGGAAAAAATAGTTAAGTTTGCAATAACAAAACTGTATGAATGAATTCATGGTACAGCTACGAAATGAATGAAGAAACATTAAAGTATATGGAACTGTAAAGAACTTGCTCAACGATTTTGGAAAAATTTGATATAATTGCGACAGGTCTGTAGTAATTTATAATTTATCATCTTCTTCGAAAGTCGGAACAATTCTGGTACGTCTCCACCGTCTTTACAGAGCATAAGATATACTGAGCATAATTTGATAAAACCGTAGAGAGAGAGTCTTATAGAGAGAGAATTTCAAAACAGAAGTAAACTTCCTACAATACTTTTTGTTTGTTCTATCATCGATACATCTGCCATGTATCATACATATACAATATTTATTTTTGGAATAATATAACCTCGTATTAGATCATAAATGACGCTACGATATTATTACCAGTGGAGTTTTTAAAATGACGTGCACAAGTAAAATGAGGTCTCAAAGCGAATTAGAAGAAATTGAGAGTAAATACGACTAAGGAGATACAGCTTTATGAGGCTTTATCTGAAAACTATTACAAAAAAGAACTAACAATGACAGCAACTTCTTCAAAATAAATCAAATATGCCTACAGAATTTTTACTCTAAATGAACAAGGCCTTACTTTCTTATAGTCCAAAAAATTGCTTAATTTATGAATAATGAAAGGTTACAATTAACAAAGCACTGACTGTAACGCGTTTCGCTCATTGAGAACTCGTTTTGTAGACTTCCCTTTACCGCTTGTGTCAGTGTTGATTCGAATAATAAAAAAAATATCGCACAGAGAGATATTAACATTTCGCTTTACTTTCACTTCTCATATAGTTTTTCATTTCTGTCCGATAGTATCCCCATTCCTTTGTTTTCTCTTTGTTGTTATTTGTGTTTCACACTTGTAGCGAAGTAAATAAAAGAGGTATACTTACATTGCTTCTTTAAAAATTAGTAATTTTACTAAAGGGGTAGTAGATGCCTATTAGCAATTATGTCACGGGAGGTGTTTCTTAAAAAAATAACTTTAAAACTGTGATACTACTTTATCCCAGTATCTTCGTACATTAATTTCAGGTGCACTAAATACACAAGTGTATGCCTATTACGTGGATCTGCAGTGTAAATTTTGTGTTGTGATTAATATTTTATACAAAATATTACATGTATTTGATTATTACGTGTTAAATATATACTTTCCGGAGTCATCGAAAATGTATTTGAATCCCAGCATCGATTTCCTTCGCGAATTTCATCTGGCGTGATATACGACCGCCTGGATACTGTTTATCTTAAAAAGATTAACGATATCATTTTAGAGTTTAACTTGTTGACACATAATTATTCAGGTCTGAACGGATTTACATTTAAGAAATTGTCCTAATAGTGAGTGATTTAAATTTCTATGGACAAAACTTTTCATATAGATTTATATATTATATTAGGTGCGCAACTAAGTTCTCGCTGTGTTTTTGATGAAAATGCAAGTTTATTGTGAAAAAATATTTACAAATGAATCATTCAAAATATTGCCCATCGCTAGCGACAACTTTTTCCCATCTTTCTGGCAGAGCTCGAATACCGTCACGGTAGAAGTGTTCGTCTTTTGAGGCTATCCATGAATCAAGCCATTTTGAGATGTCTTCATATGAGCGGAACTGCTGATTAGCCAGACCATGTGCCATCGAACGGAACAAGTAAAAATCGGACGGCTCAGTATCTGGGGAATATGGCGGGTGGGATAGGACCTCCCATTTGTGCGTTTCTGAGTAGGTTTTAACGGGTTTGGCAACGTGAGGCCGAGCATTGTCATGCTGTAAAATCACTTTTTCGTGCCTCTGCTCGTATTGTGAAAGCTTTTCGCGCAGTGCTCGCTCAATCGAATCAATTGAGTTCCATACCGTTCCACAGTGATGGTTTCGTTCGGTTTCAACAGCTCATAATAAATAACACCGCCCTGGTCCCACCAAATACACAGCAAAACCTTCGCAGCGTGAATATTCGGCCGAACCGACGACGTAGAAGCATGACCGGACAGTCCCCATGATTTTGTTCTCTTTGGGTTGCTGTAATGAATCCATTTTTCATTACCCGTAACGATGCGGTGAAGAAAACCCTTCCTTTTTTGCCGCTGGAGCAGTTGTTCACAGGCGAAAAGACGACGTTCAACGTCTCTTAGTTTCAAATCATAAGGAACCCAAGTTCACCAATCACCATCTTTGAAGCGACGGAACCAATCACGGCACGTTGTTTCACTTAGAGCAGCATCTCCGTAAACTTTTTGGAGTTTTCGATGCGCTTCAGCCGCCGTTTTCTTCGAATGAAAGAAGAAAAGCAACAGTTCCCGCAAATGACGATTATTTGGCACAAAATCAGACATTTTCATACAACCAAAAGTATATGATGCAAAAACAAAATCACTAATGTGTCAAAGCGGTTTGTTTGCCATATGTCTAAGCTTGGTTCATGATGTTTTGGTTATGTCACAATCGACCAGCACTTACTACTGGAGCTATCTCTTGAAAAACAGCGAGAACTTCTGGTTTTTAAAAATAGAGCAAGCACATGGTGCAATAATCCAATTTTTATTCCTTTTAATTGGATTACTTAATATTGAATGATTTCGTCTCCGAAAAAGTCTTTAATTCGAACGTATTATTGTGCACTGTATATTTTATGTACACACAAAATTTCGATGTATTTATTTTCTTTGTAGATTGAGAAACCTATCCCCAAGCGGAATGCACTAAAACAAATGAAGAAATGGCTTTACGAAAACCACCACTCGTTGAACGACATCGATGCTGCCAGTAGAGTCCTGTTTCCAGTTTGCTTCATTATATTCATCATTATTTATTCTATTACTTGTGCTGCCCTAAACGAAGCCTAAACAACTAACACAAGTTTGAAACCTGCCATCTGTACCAGAAGGGTACTACTTATTTTAATAATTGTAATTATTTAAGGATACGTGTAATAAGTAATTTACGTTAATTGTCTATTAAAAATAATGGAAATTATATATGAGATAAAATATCGCTTTATTAATGCTTTTATTTTATAATCATTGCATATAGGTACATTTTAATTGTATTTACAAAATTGTGTATAAGTATATTTATTAATAGTTAATTGAACCTTTGGATTGAAGACAATAAAATCGTATAAAGGAGAAGAACAAAAACACAAAAAACTATCATTTATGGAAGGGATCAGGATAAAACCGATTAGCATTATTATACGTATATAGTAAATGAGCCTTGTTATTATTAAATTTATGTCGAAGAGTGATCGATAATTGACGAATAATAGTACAAAACAGACGCATCAAGACTAAGAAATAATTAAGCCCAACATAATTAAAAAGCATTGCGATAGAAATAATATAATGCCAATAAAAAATTAATTGCGAAAAGTACTTTAGTGTGATATGTCACACGACCTGCTTTTGTAACCTTTACATTAATAACAATAAGTAAAAACAGGTATATTCTTTACAGTTTAAAAATATAGTATTGTACGAAAGAAAGTTTGCTATGATCATGATCAAAAATGAATAAATTAAAAACTAAATAAAATTTAATGTGTTTAGAAAGTGGACTAGCTTTTATGCAACTTTAATAGTAGGTAAGATTTACTTTGAAATGACGCCTTAGTTTTTGTACATACATACATCAAATGTTAACACAAAGATATCTCTCATTGGAAACACATTTTTAATTTAAGAATGATTATACTTTTCATAGAATTGGTCCCAATGATATATATATTAACAATATGATTTTGTTAAGGTATAATTTTCGTGCTTCATTGGGTATGATGGCTTTTGGATGGATTTTAAAATGTGTTGTTAAACTTGCGACTGTATTCTTTCAGCCGAAGTTTTATTGTTTCCCTATCTTAACAGTCTCTTTCTTTTATAATAATAACTAAAATTTAAATTCCCAGTATATGTTTTTATACATTATGGATTATTCGATTTTTTCGCGTATTGCTTTGGGGTTCCTTTACCATCTTTCTCATGGTTCTCATTGTCGTTGTAAAGTAATGTTTTGATAATTCTTCAGTAGCAACACACGAATAGTAGATATAAAATTCTTTGAAAGGAAAAATATACGTGAGAGAATTATGGCTTTTCAAGTGTACATTAAGTATTAAATATATGATTAATATATGTGATATGATCAGATAGTCATCATTGCATGCCAGATCATTCACCTTTAATTTGAATCGAAAATATTATCGAAATTGCTTATAATCTGAAGAAAAAATATATTAAATATACAATTAATACCTTCTTAATTAGAAAATCTTCTCAAAAAAAAATTGCAGAAGATTAAAATTTACGAATTTCTCAAAAACACGTATTTATTATAATAAAACTAGGAATAAAAGCCATGTGTTTTTATTAATTCTTTTATATTATTATGCCTTACCTTAATCAATTACTATTGTTACAGAGCCTGCCACAAATTTTAGTTCGAGAAGTTTATAATTCATAATATGCTTCGATTTTACATTTTCAATTTTCGTGTTTTTGATTTATAATCTAACATTAAGTTAATCGAAGTTTTAATGTTTCCCTATCTTAACAGTCTCTTCCTTTTATAATAATAACTAAAATTTAAATTACTAGTAGCTATTTTTATACATTATATATATATATATATATATATATATATATATATATATATATATATATATATATCAGGTTGTTGTAAATGTAATGTCCGTTTTTCCTTCAGTCTGAACTGAATCGCACCTGTGTGAAGACGTGTTTGTTTTTGGTGAAAATTATTATTGTATTTGTAGAAAAGGGTATTTATTTTGAAGTGTGTACCTGTTCCATTTCTTGGAAAGATTAATACACCTGTCCTTGTTTCGCCTATGGAAATGCTGTCGGCAAGAGATATTCGGGCAATTTACCTCTTTCAATTTAAAAAGGGATTAAATGCAGCTGCAGCAGCGCGAGCAATTAATCAGACGTTCGGTGAAACCACGTGTAATGAACGCACATTACGGCGATGGTTTAAAAAATTCAGCGAGGGAAATTTTGATTTAGAAAATGAGCCTCGCAGATATGAGCGTAGCATCGTTAATGACGACGAGCTGCGTGTAGAAGTTGAAAGTAATCCGTCGACAACAGTGCGTAGCATTGCAGAAACATTTCAAGTGTCCATTGCCACCATTAGTCGTCACCTTTCTTCGATTGGCAAAGTGAAGAAACTCGATCGATGGGTGCCGCACCAATTAACGGAAGCCAGTAAGCTCCGTCGATTAGAGGTGACTATCTCTTTGGCTAATCGACAGAAAGTTGAACCGTTTCTTCATCGAGTGGTAACGTGTGACGAAAAAGGATACTTTATGATAATCGGAGACGGTCATGGTTAGATCGAGGTGAAGCACCAAGACAGCATGCACGAGCATCACTTCACCCGCGAAAGATTATGGTGACTGTATGGTGGACCAGTAAGGGTATTATTCACTATTCATTTTTGCAACCTGGTGAAACCATCACGGCAGCGTCCTATTGTGCCGAACTGGAAACTATGTATGGAAAATTGAGCCGCTTGCAGCCCTCACTAGTCAATAGACATGGACTCATACTTCTTCATGATAATGCAAGACCTCATGTTGCACGACAACAATCCAAAAACTTTCGGAATTTGGTTACGAAATTCTCCCTCACCCACCTTATTCACCTGACCTTTCGCCAACTGATTTTCATTTTTTCCGAAGTTTAGGCAATCACTTAAAAAATAGGGACTTCCCTGACCGGGAGTCTGTAATAGCAGTGTTTGAGCAATATGGGAACCGTCAAAACCTAGATTTCTTTTCAAAGGGAATTTTTCAGCTTCCAGGCCGTTGGCAACAAACTATTGATGTAAATGGAGACTATTTTGCAGAATAAATATTTATATTTTTTTAAATTTAGGCTTTTTTTTATTCCTTACAAAATCGGACATTTCATATGTAACAACTTGATATATATATATATATATACACATTCGATTCTTTTCACGTATCCCTTTGGGGTTTCTTTACCATCTTTCCCATGGTTCTCGTCATCGTTGTGAAGTAGATTTTTGACAATTCTTCAGTAGCAACACACGAATAGTAGATATAAAATTCTCTGAGTGGAAAAATTGGTATAACAAATGTAAAATATAAAATTTATTTCATTACCTAATGGTTATCTTATAAACTTTGACATACGTGAGAGAATTATAGCTTTTCAAGTGTTCATTAAGTATTAAATATATGATTAATATATGTGATATGATCAGATAGTCATCATTGCATGCCAGATCATTCACCTTTAATTTGAATCGAAGATATTATAGAAATTGCTTATAATCTGAAAAAAAAAAAACCTATTAAATATTACAATTAATACCATCTCAATTAGAAAATCTCATAAAAATTGCAGAAGATTAAAGTTTACGAATTTCTCAAAAACACGTGTTTATTTTAATAAAACTGGGAATAAAAAACATGTGTTTTTATTAATTCTTTTATATTATTATGCCTTACCTTAATGAATTACTATTGTTACAGTGCCTGCCACAAATTTTAGTTCGAGAAGTTAATAATTCATTTTATACTTCGATTTTACATTTTAAATTTTCGTGTCTTTGATTTATAATCTAACATTAAATGAAGAAGAAATATTAAGATGAATTATTCTAGTTGTTATAAGTGTAAAATATAAATTCTTTTGCGAGCTGTAACTCTACACTATATGCATCGGTTACAGAAAAACAATCGATTGAAAGACTATGCCCTGTATGTTTATCTGGAGCCACAGGTTGTGAGAGAGTCTTATTAAAAGAACTGGGCTTTTAACAAAATCGCTGGGGCAAAAAGTGACTAATAACAAACTACAAATTAATTAATCACAGGAAAGCCAGTTCAAAATGAATAAACAATTTCAAGCGTGATATAATTAAAAAGGCTGCTTGCGAGAAATAATAATAATTTTAGAAATAATATCGTTTAGAGTTTAGTCGTGAAAAGTACTTTAGAATGATTTGTCACAAGACTTGCTTAAATGTAATGGTTATAACAAAAATTGTAATAATAGGTCAGGTGAGGGTACATATATATTTGAAAGGTTTAAAGTTTGAGACAAGGTCATAGTTTGAAATTAGATCAAATTAGTGATAGTATTACAAGGATATTTTAGAAACAGTATACGTGCAAATACATTCATCGTAAGGTAAAGTCTCTTGGAGAATCTTTGTTTTAATTTCTCATTGAAAACGTTGTATAACTCAAAGGTTGTCTTAGTAAATAATTTTTAAGAGTTTAAAAATCGATTTGTATTAAAAAAAACAATTTATTAACACGATAAAGAAGCTAGGTAACAACCTAAGTATTTTTTACTTAAATGGCTTTTTCAATTTCCTTTCACTCAAGTATTAAACGATAAAAATACGTGCTGTATTATTTTTGTATCACAAATACAATGACCACTGCCAATTTTAGAAGGATAATTGCCCTTGGCAACAGAATATGATTATAAATTTATCGAATTTGTTCTTCTGTCTATATCGGATAAAATATACAGTTGATTTTGTATAATGTTATAATGTATTGGAACTAAGGAACTAAGGAAGTAACGAAATACTTATCAATGTCGTTTGACTTGAATTGGTGGGCATAAAGAAACTAACCGGCTAATTGAGGCTTTTTAAGAATGAGGAATTGAAAAATATGTAGATGCTCCAAAAAGTTATTTCTACTGTAATTTGTTGCTAGACAAAGTTTTCTTGATTTATATTACTTATATGTAATTTACATTACGAGTTTTTCTCTTGTAAAGTGTTATATAAACATCTAGGTTATAATATTCAAAAAAAAAAAACTAATTACTTACTTAATTATTGGCCTTATCTAACGTGAGATCTAAATCCGTTTGAGTTGGGTTAACACTGATCAAACCCCTCATATTTTCTTCTATTCCTATTCGTCTTTCGTCAGCTTCCGCATTCGTTCTCATCCTTCACTTCTCTTTCCTTTAAATATTTCCTGAATGAGCTTGGCCTTTCTCTTCCTCCACTGTTTATATTCCTGTTGCACAGTTACTTCATTTGGACTTTTCTTAGATTTTCTACTCCATTAGTAAGATATTCCAATAGTACAATATATAGCGTATTTCTCACAAATATTTGTTTCTTCGACCATTACGCAAAGTATTGCGGTCATTTGGGTTATTGTGCGCTTTTCAGAGCTTTTCAACGACCGTTTGGGAGCATTTAATATGAAAATGACTGCTAAAAGAATGTTAAACAAAGATTATAAACAAAAAGGGAGAGAAATGTCAAATAAAAGATAAGATGAAAGAATAGCAACTGCGAAGACTGTTCAATTGATTTAAGAATTGGTTTTTGGATAAATGCAAAATACGTAAACCAGTAGAGACTGAAACATTTAAAAGAAGTAGCCACCATTATCTTGACTTTTGGTAATTAAACAGAGAAATCAAATTCAAAGTATGGAAATTAAATTTCTGGTTAGGACTAATTAAGATGTTCGCGACATGTATTGATAAACCTATAAATAATGGAGTAGAGAGAATTTGAAACATGGATATTAAAGAAAAAATAAAAGGAAGACGTCGAATGAAGTGATTAGAAATTCGGCCAGAGGAAGAGGCATTGAGTAAAAATAGAAAAAAGTATGAAGAGGTCGGCGAAAGAAAATCAATAACATAATTTTGCTCCTTATACGCATAAAAATGTACAGATTTTAGCATTAAGTAATACAATATTTATTATTGTAAACAGTCCGGTAAGCCTTTATTTTCTACTAGCGTGTACTTATCCGTCAACTTTTG
The DNA here is from genome assembly GCA_031893035.1 of Dermolepida albohirtum. Lineage (NCBI taxonomy): Eukaryota > Metazoa > Arthropoda > Insecta > Coleoptera > Scarabaeidae > Dermolepida > Dermolepida albohirtum. The sequence continues at coordinate 29,293 of JAVIWB010006099.1, forward strand.
TGAGGGTTATGATTTATATTTTGTTGATCATAAATAGTTTTCCCCTTGCGAATCAGTGCTTTATATTTTGCAAATTGTAATTTATTTCTGGTAGTTTACTGCACAATTTTCAAATAAGATGTTTATTTTATATATATACTTAAAATATTGGCCTTTTTCTGATCGTTTTTGATAATTTAAAGAAATGTAATAAGCATACAATACCTTTTTATTTTTTTAAAGAACAAAGTAATCAGTAAAATAATAAATTGAAATAAATATAGATATTTAAATTGTTTTGATTAAAAATGACCGATAAAATATAAATATCGTTTTTTTAGATACATTGAAATGATCATTTAGAATGCATGAATAGATAATTTCCAATTGTTTTCAGATCGTTCACCTCAGGCACTTTTAGTTCAGTAGGTAGATTAGTTTATGATAAAATCACCAATCAATTATATATAATGAAAAATCTGTGGAAATTTGATACATTTTTCAAAATGTCTTTCACTGTCAAACAATTGGACGAAGCTGATTTGAAGCTCATAACGCAATGGTTTCCCGAAATCCAGTTTTCCTACGAATTCAATCCTGGAGGATTTCTTATGCCGGAAAAATATACTCAAGTTTTGCAAGGTATTTTAGATCTCGAAGTTCGCAAAGACGACGTGTGGGTTAGCAGTTATCCTAGAACAGGTACCAGATAGCTATTTTCAGTTTTCAATAAGTTTCTTTTTCCTGACTTAGTTGTTAAAGTGTTACAACGTAGAGGAAATGAAAACTTATTTAAAACAAGAATGTTTAGTGTCCATACTAAAAATATTACATCTGTCTGTTTTAGGATCAACGTGGTGCCAGGAAATAGTATGGTTAATAATGAATAATTTAGATTTTGAGTCTTCGAAATCTATTCTTCAACTACACCGTGCTCCTAATATTGGGTAAGGGTGCCTCTATACATTTCAGGAATTCTTAATCTACCTATTCCTTTATAGTGTTTCGGGGTACTCTGGAGACATTCTTGATGGAGATTCTGTGAAATATGTACACAATATGGCATCACCGAGGTGTATAAAGAGCCATGAACCATACGGATTCTTACCAAAACAAATAGAAACTGTTAAGCCAAAGGTAAAATATGTAAAACCATTTGTGACTCATCGATAGAAATTAACTGTTGATGAGTAACTTTAAAATAATGAGAGATGTGTATGTTTAAACTTTAATATTCCGAAAACGATTTTTAGTTTAGGATTTATTTTGTCAATTTGTTTTGTGTTCTGTTACGATATTGTGAAATCATATATTCTTTAATAATTTTTGAATATTAACAATTAAGAGTTGTTATTCCTTAATTTAAAAAGTTCATCTTAAGCAAAAGAGATCCGCAGTTTTGTCAGCTAATCATGAGAATATTTCTTTCTTATTAAATGCATTGAAAAGAACTTCTAAAAACTTTTACTCCGAAAAGCATTATTTGGTTGTTTGTTTTGTCCAACCATAAGATATATGCCTTCTTAGTGTTGCACGTAATACATTTTGATCACATTTGAATAAATGTATTGATATATGTTCCAAATAGTAATACTAATGGGTGTTTTTTTAGCTGCATGAGAACTATCGATATCGATAACTATGTTTTGACAGCTGATAATATCAAACCGTGTTGACATTTCTGTTCAGTAAAGTTTGGAAAGTCATCATGAATCGTTTAACGTCAGAATAACGCTTCCAAATAGTGGAAATTTACATTGAAAAAAATAAATCTGTTCGCGAAGTTCATAGAGTACTTCGTGCATTTTACGGTCAATATAATCGGCCTAGTGAGCAAGCAATTCGTGCAGTCATTGATCGTTTTCGCACTAATTTTACTCTTCTCGATTCAAAACCATCAACAAGACAAAGAAATGTGCGTACCGAAGAGAATATTGCTGCTCTAGCGCGAAGTATTGAAGAAGACGTCGAAATGTCGATTCGTCGTTGTTCTCAACTTGTTGGCATTTGTCCTTCGACTACGCGGAAAATTTGACGTAAGGATCTTAGCTTATGTGCTAGACGCTCGTACAAGAATTGAAGCCAAACGACCATCGTCTGCGTCGCATTTTTGCTGATTGGGCTCATTTGAAACTGGCCGAAGTTGAGCATTTTTATCAAAGAATTGTGTTTAGTGATGAAGTTCATTTCTGGTTAAATGGCTACGTCAATAAGCAAAATTGCCGTATTTGGAGCGAAGACAATCCTCAAGCCGTTAACGAATCACCATTACATCCATTAAAATTGACTGTTTGGTGCGGTTTACATGATGGCGGCATCATCGGTCCTTATTTCTTTCAAAATGAGGAAAGAGCTGCCATTACGGTGAATGGCGAGCGCTATCGAGCAATGCTGACTGAATTTTTGTTTCTAAAAATTAAACAGCTAAACATCGACGACATTTGGTTCCAATAAGACGCCGCAACTTGCCATACAGCGCGCTTAACAATCGATTTATTGCAAAATCAATTTGGTGACAACTTTATTGCCAGAAGTAGTCCTGTTCACTAGCCTCCTCGTTCGTGCGATTTAACGCCTTTGGATTACTTTTTATGAGGCTATATTAAGTCATTGGTTTATACCGACAAACGAGCAACTCTTGAAGCATTGGAGCCAATATTGAAGCCACCATTGACACCATACGACCAGATATATTGGGAAAAGTAGTCAAAAATTGGACTGATCGAATGGACTATGTAACTCGTAGCCGCGGCGGGCTTATGCCGGAAATCATATTTAAAAAATAAATGCCATGAAATTATCTACGAGATTATAATAAAAAAAATTTCATTCCTACAATATTTCTGTCTTATATTATCATTTTAAATTCTCAAGCTCTTAAAATAATACCCGATAGAATTGGTACTCCCCCCGTTAAGTGTAAGGGATTTGACGGGTAATAAATACAAATATTTTAAGCACTGTATAAATATACAAAGTGGATAAGGTTGATTGCATATTTTCAGTATTAGGTATATTTCAATAGTTTATTCATATAACCCTGTTCTCAGTGAGGAGAATTAAATACTTGCAAATTAATTAAAATTGTCTAACTAAAAAAATTCATACTTTAACACATGAAAACAATTTTTTAGCGATAGTGGGTCTACAAATTCGTTGAGTATTAACAAAGGTTATTTTAATTGTGCAAGTATTCATTAAATTTCGAACAGTTATTCTCTACATATTAGAACACTTATTTCTGACGCTGAACACGGTTACATGAAGAAATTATTGAAACGTATCTGGTAGTGAAAATAAATATTTAACCGACTTTGTCCACTTCGTGCTTCTGCATAATGAAAACACAGTTACAAGGCTAAGTCTTTATTTACATTTATTAGCTGCTAAGCACACACTTCTTCGGAGAATGCGCTGCTTATTTAATAATCGTAATGTTAACTCTAGCCCATGCTGGTTTTGCTATTATTTGAATACCGTTGAGAAGAATGTTATTAACTTCTATATATTATTTATTTTTGTTGTAGTTGATATATGTTATAAGAAATCCCAAGGATGTCTATTGTTCCCTTCACGCACATCTTCGCACCTTCTACGATTTAAGGGCCAACTTTGAAGAGGCAGCGGACTTGTTTTGCCGTGGCAAGTTACCTTGTGGCAATTATATCACTCATTGTTTGTCGTACTGGGAAAAACGTCACGAACCTAACGTTTACATCGTCACCTACGAATCCATGTTGAAAAATACAAAAGAAGGCATTCGTAATTTATGCAAATTTTTAGAAAAACCTCTGACTGAAGAACAACTTGATGAATTAAACGATTTCGTTGCATTCGATAATATGAAGCGCAATCCTGGAGTCAATATCGAAATCTTTGATAAGGACATTAATAAGCGTTACGTAGACGGGAAAGAACCATTTATAAGAAAAGGTAAAAGTGGTTCTTGGAAGGAGAAATTCTCTTCGGACCTTTCGAAGATGTTCGATGAATGGATAGAGAAAGAAACTAGGGGAACAGGTTTAACTTTCGATTATGGCATCGATGGATGAGGAAACGGTTATAATAATAGTGTTATGTTTTATATTGAATTACTGAAGAGATTTTTTTGCAAAATTTAGTTTATGTATAGTCCTATTTTTGAAATTAATAAATTCAGCAATTATAATATTTTTATATTTTGTCAATTTTCTCACAAATATTCTGTATATAGTTTGTTTAAACTGACGCTTACTTGAAGTACTTTTATTTTATTTATATTATAATGTAATGTATTTGTAATATTTCCTAAAGGCTCTGAACCAAAGATTAAAAGATTTATAATGAATTTTAGTTCTTTGTCTTAATTAATCACTCTTTTATAGAGAATAAAAGAAAATAGAATACATTTTGATAAACAATATTTTGTTTGAATCACTACAAAAAAAAGGGAAAATGATTGGCTTTTTCACGTTAGTATCGAAAATCCCGCTCTTTATATTTTGTAAGTGGAATAACAATGAATCAATATGTATTTCATTTACAATAAAAATTCAAAAACTAGAGATTAGATTACAATATACTACTTCTTGTTTGCACTTGTTTCTTGAGGTATGAACATGGTTCCTTGTCCTCGAAATCGCTGTGAAGTGTGGGTGTGTGGTATGAGAACTCGAATGCGAGTACACTAGGGTGTGGTGGTTCACCTCTCATTAATCAGAATTGAAATTTGGGTTTCGAAAGATTTTTCCAGCATAATCGATGTGGGTTTGATTTTTTGCATTTGATGATAGTTGGCTTTTAACTTTGGGGATTATGTTGGGCACCTCTATTGTTTCTGTGTATATTATTCTAAGAAAAGAAGCCTAAGTTTATATAGGTTAATATATTTATATTGAATAAGCTATTACAATATAACATGATCAACATGGTGTCAGGAGATAGTGTGGTTAATCATAAATAATTTGGATTTTGAGTCGTCGAAATCTATTCTAAGAATAACAATTTATACAACAATAGTCATTTTATCTATTTTTTATCGTACAGTATGCCATGTTTACTCTTGAAGGGGATCCCGTGAAGTATGTCCAAATCATGAAGTCACCAAGATGTATGCAGTCACGAACCATACGGATTCTTGCTTAAACAAATGGAGACAGTTATGCCAAACGTTTAGTTTTTTATGAACAATATTTGTTTTTTGAACTAAAAATAGTATTAACTATTTTAGCATTGTTTTGTTTATGACGTAATGGTTTTAGAGGAATATTTACTAGCTGCTTAATGTTGTAATCGAAGTAAAAGTGTTTCTTTATTCGTGTTCACGTACAAAGTGTTTATTCTTTGTGGGATAATTTTTGTTAGCGTTTTTGCTTTTCGTACTTTATCTAAAGTTACATTTCCTTAATCTTAGAGAAGCTAAAAATTTTATTAGAATAAATTTCAAATTCTTAGTATACCTTTTAGCCTTCATATTCTCGTTTTCGGTTGATAAAAAATATACAATAAAAACTATATTCTATATCCGTATTAGGTCATCTTTTTAATCAAAAAAGAAATAAATATTTCAAATAGAATTCAAAGGATTTATTGCAGATCACTACAATTGTTTCAATAAACAAAAACACGTCAAGCGATGGATTATTGTTATATGAACAGGAAAATTTTTTTCACTAAATATCGCTCATCCGTTTCCGTAAAAATCCTATTGTGGGAAGTTGGGTTTATTATCCAATTGTTTGTTGGTTTTGAAGAAGTTAATGATATCATCAATTAAATAATTTCTACTGACAATTTTGGAAATCTCCTGCACAAATTGTCAAACTTCGGCATGTTTAATGACCAATTTCCTTATTTCAACAATGTCTTTTGTTTTGATGTTTGAGATATTTTAAGCCTTTTCTTCCATAATAAATAGAATAAAATTTTCTGGGGAATTAACATAAAGAACTAAAATCCTTTGCATGAAGTTGGCTATAAGTTTTACCCAGAGTTGCAATTATTTAGAGCATGGTCGTCTGCTGATCGAGTTTGGCTTGCGAATCGTTTTAAATTTCAATATTTCTAATAAGTTAGCAATGTGCGATTTTTGTGAAGAGGCTGTTCTGAGATTGGAAATATCTTTGGACAATTCTGTCACTAATAAGTTCTCTGAATAGTGAGATTAATAAAATCTTTTGCAGATCATTTTCACAGCAATGTGCGATTTTTGTAAAGAGGCTATTCTGAGATTCGAAATATCTTTGGACAATTCTCTTACTAATAAGTTGTCTGGTGGGCTTTCCCCCTCTCGGTCGTAGGCGAGGGGTATCCCCTACTGATGCTGCTGCTGTGATGCTAGTTTATCAAAACTAACGTTTTGATAAGATCAAGTAATCGTAATACCACTTGCGACACACATCGCGCGTTCTATTTTGGTTGTATTAGATTAAAAATTTGTCAAAATATATAAATGCTTAACGAATAACATTCTCTCATATTAGTTGTAGTAGTGTAATAGTTAAATACTTACGTTATGTCGTCAGCTAATTTAACATCGGAAGAAGAATTGAACGTAGATATAGAATATCAAAACGCACAACAAATGTCGGAAGCAGAACTGCATTATTTTATTGAAATGGACGATTAATAAAATCCTTTGCATTACAACAAATTTTCTTATTGTTTTCGACATTCACATAAAATTGGGTAAATTTCGATGACCGATGACAGAATTTTCACATATTTGTTCTTTTATTACAGGTAAATATGTCATGAGATGATAATGTCATGAGAAATCCCAAGCATGTATATTGTTCTTTCCATGCTTATCTTCGCACATTTCGAAATCTTCAAGCAACTTTCGAAGAGGCAGCTGAATACTTTTGCCGTGGTAAACTACCTTGTGGCAATTACATAGAACACTGCCTTTCATTTTGGAGGAAGCATCACGAGCCCAACATTCACGTAGTGACCTACGAATCCATGTTGAGAGATACCAAGAAAGGCATTCGGAATATCGTTAAATTTTTAGAAAAACCTTTGACCAAAGATCAAATCAATACTCTGCACGATTTTGTGACATTTGAAAATATGAAACGTAATCCAGGAGTTAATATTGAAATTTATAATAAAAATATTAAACTGCTATATATGAGTCGTAGAGGGCCGTTTATAAAGCAGGGCAAAAATGGCACTTGGAGAGAAAAATTCTCGGACTCGCTTTCCAAAATGTTTGATGAATGGATAAAAAGGGAAAGTGAAGGGGCGAATCTGAAATTCGATTATGGAAATGACTAGCAACGTAGAAACGTATAACATGATTGAAGATTTATTTCGTTATCAAAATAAATTTAAAGCATGTTTCTATTCGTTTTGCAATATTTACACATTTGATTATTTACTTATACTTAAGTAATGGCCCAAGGAATGTAATTAGTGACAAGAATCTGAAACTGTAATAGTAATTGATTTCGAATAAAGACACTGTTTAAAGCTATTATATTTTTATTTCGTATATGTACATATATTTGGGAAAACCATAGCCTCCTATTCCGATATAGCGTAATGCTGACTGAAGATATAATAGGCAAATATGAAGTATTCTATTACGATGGTACCAAATCAAATGATAATGGAATGTTAAAAGGAATCATTCAAATATTAATAACACTCTGTCTACTAGATATGTTTCAGAGATTCAGTTATCATCAGGTAGACTTGTGTTATTAACGAACGATTCCTTCGTAGAGATTATCGTATCTTTCCGATAGAGATAAATAATTAATAAACATTGCCTCCCTCTCTCGTCCAATACAAGAATGTATTGAAGGATAAAGCGCTGTTCGAGAAAAAAGTACCCAGCAATTCGCAGTGGTAGCAAGTGTCTGTCTATTACAGGCTCTGGGAACTTTGTTCTCCATCAGCGAGATAGACGCGTTCTCGATTTATCGTTCAATACATTCTTGTGTTGGATGAGAGAGGGAGGTAATGATTATTTATCAAATGATAATCGATGAATTAGTAAATATGCAGAGTAACACACCAATATGCAAAATATGCAAAACACCCTGTATATATATATATATATACGAGGCTAGTTTGACAAGTAGTGAGAATGACACATAGGTGGCTCGCTAATTGGTAAAACAAATGCACTGTAATTTAGGTTGCCTATTTATATTTTTACATTCTGATATTTAGATAAATCGGTTGATTAGTTTATTTTTGACAGCTGATTGAAAAAGAAGCAACACATCGTTTTGTTAGAATGGAAAGAGCAGAGTATCGTGCGGTGATTAAATACTTCGTAATTAAGGGTATGAAAGCTACCGAAATAAAAGATGAGTTACGGGAAACATTAGGTGAATCTATTCTATCATCCGCCACAATAAGTAGATGGGTAAATGAATTTAAACGTGGTAGAACAAGCTGTGTTAATGAAACGCGCTCTGGAGCACCCAAAATCGTGACTTCTAAGGAAATGATTATAAAAATCCATATTATTACGCAAGATCGACAACTCAAAGTGAGAGAGATAGCAGAAATGGTAAACATTTTACCACATTGTAACGAAAGAATTGAGCCTTTGCAAGCTTTCGGCAAGATGGGTGCCGCGATTGCTTACGACTGATCAAAAGTTCACTCGTATGCGCATTTCCAATGAGTGTTTGGACCTTTATAAGCGGAATCTGGTTGACTTTTGTAGACGATTTGTTACTTGCGATGAAACGTGGATACACTACAGTACACCCGAAACTAAACAACAGTGAAATAATGGTTAGAACGTGGATCTGCACCTCCAAAGAAAGCGAAAATTACTTTATCGGCAAACAAGGTGATGCCATCAATTTTTTGGGATTCAAAGGTCATTTTGCTCATTGATTACCTTCAAAAAGTGCCACAATAAACGGACAATATTATGCAGAACTTCTACAAAAATTAAATGTAGAGATTCGTGCTAAACGGCCAGGAATGGCAAAGAAAAAGATTCTGTTTCACCAAGACAACGCTCCCTCGCATTAACGAGTTGCATTTTCAATTAGTACCGCGTGCGCCTTATTCATCGGATCTAGCCTCTTCCGACTTCCACTTTTTTCCAAAATTGAAACCGGCACTAGGTGGAAAGAAATTTTCGCCTAACGACGAACTTATCATCTTCGCAAAAGAGCATTTTGCAAGCCTCCGGAATCGCATTTGAGAGATGGCATAAGGGCATTGGAGCACCGTTGGAACAAATGTATTGCTCTTTTAAAAATTTTTAAAAATTATTTTGTATTTAAAAAGTCGTTTTTCTTTTCCATTCTCACCACTTGTCAAACTACCCGCGTATATATAGAGTTAGTGTTTTGCAAAAATGTTTAAAGATTTTAAGGACGTGTAGTATGAATGGTTTAATGATCATAAATATATACAGAAAAGTAAGATACGAGAGGATTAATTTTATTAAGAATGTTGTTTTTGATTCGGAAATATGTAATCCCTATATTAATTAAGAAAATTGACTTAAAAACGCCGCCCGGGATACTTGTTTGTCACCTGGAAACAATTTAAGCAAGCAATTTATATGCTTGCCGTTTCATTTAGTTACAAAAAATTTAATTTATGCAGACGGTTTGATATTGTTCCTAAGAAATGGAAAACAAATTATTACTTGAAATACTATATGTTACCTGTAATCTATTTGCATATTGCAGTGTCATTCACGTTGTTCTGCGAATAAAAATGAAAATGTTTTTTGTCGGAAGTTTAAAAATAAGTTGTTTTGTACCCTTTTTTAAGAGTATATGTATATATATGTCACAATCAAGGATACTAGTAGATTTGGTATCTCCTTATCGAAAAAGACAAATATAAACGAGTTCAAACTGTATTTCTTTTCATAATTTACGAAATGCCTATCACGGCGAAACCTTTAGAAGAAAGCGATGCCGCACAAATGAAAAAATTATTTCCTCTATTTAATTTTACCACTTTATATAAACCTGGCAATTTTCTCCTGACTCCAGAATATGAAAAGGTTTTACAAGGAATTATAAATTTAGAGGTTCATCAAGATGATACATGGGTGTGTAGTTATCTTAGAACGGGTAAGCTAAATCTTTATTTCTAATTACTATAAGAGATATATTTGCAAAAAAATATTGATAACGGTGTTAAATGGCAGTATTGTCTTCATAACGAATACGTTTTCATAAATACTTAGTTTGCTGCTACCAAATATTTTATTATACTTTATAATCTCCTCTTAATTTTATCCATTTATTGCAAAAATCTGCAATATCGCTAGTTTTTCCAACAAAATTTTTTCATCTTTCTCGAAAACCAGATCTCTATAGCTTATAATAATAATAATATTTATTTATTTTATTGTAAATTTTTACAAAAACAAAAGTCAGGCATTAATAGATTAGATAGATATTCTTTATTAGTATTTTAAATACTTTTACAATTTACATTTTAATAAGAAATTTTACAAACAAGGTAGATTGTTTAAAATTAAAACTTAACGTTGATTTCACCAAAATTAACAAATTAAGCTGTTTCTAACAAAATTAACACATTGTCTTTTAAATACATAGTAATCTCTTTGAGTTTTTAACTCACTTGGGATTTCATTATACAATGTAAGTTCCTTATAGAATAATGAACGCTGCATTGCTGTTGACGTTCTTTGTAGCCTAAAGTTTTCGGCGTTTCTAAGCCCATACGGTTGCACCTCACACACATATCTGATGTTTTCACAAAGATACTCTAGCGCATTTCCCATCTTCATTTTCTGCACAAAGCATAGGGTATTTATTTCTAACTTCTGTTTAATTTTTAACTATTGTAGTGAATTAAGCATTGCTGATATAGCTGTATAACGGTTGCATTTTAAAATACATCTCACGGCTTTGTTTTGTAGTTTCTGCATTCTCTCAATTTATGATTCTAGGCAGCACGTATAAAGTTTTCCAATAGGGATGATATGATTTTGAAGTGACATTTCGGCCATTTATAATACGTCATCTGTCATTTGTTTTTCATTGTATTCAGTAGTGTTTACAATTTCATCATGGAGAGATATACGCAAGAACAATGTTTACAAATTATCCAGTTTTATTATCAAAATAATCGTTCTCCAATTGCAACTTTTCGTGCGCTTTTGCCATTTTATGGTCGTAATAATCGTCCAAGTGTGCTCGCTATTCGTTGAATTGTAAAAAATTTTGAGGTTACATTTTCTTAACATAATTTTCAAGTGCCAATAAGACAAAGAACCGCTCGAAGTAATGCAAATATTGCTGCCGTTCAGGCAGGTGTTACTGAAGACCGTAATTTGTCGATTCCAAGACTTTCTCAACAATTGCGACTATCTCAAGCCACAACCTGGCGGATTTTGAGAAAGCATTTGGGTTTGCATCCCTATAAAATTGTTCTCACTCAAGAACTGAAGTCATTGGACCACCGTAAACGTCGTGAATTTGCTGATTTTGCCTTGGAACAACTTGAAAACATTTTTTTAAGAAAATCATCTTCTCTGATGAGGCTCACTTTCATCTGGATGATGTGGTAAATAAACAAATCTGTCGATTCTGGTGCGAAGAAAATTTATGAAATTATTTATGAAAAACCATTACATTCACCTAAATTGACAGTTTGGTGTGGTTTTTGCTATGGTGGAATCATCGGTCCGTACTTCTTTCAAAATGAAGCTGGTAACACCGTTACTGTCAATGGAGAGCGGTATAGATTGATGATAACCAAATTTTATGGCCGACATTGAATATAAATTAGTTTCACGATGGGAAATTTAATGAAAATTATATTATTTTCTGCTACTCCATCGTTAATTATTAACTAATTTATATATTTATATATAATTATGACATCATAACCGAACTGCGGGTTTTTAAATAAATATTAGAGCTGTTCCATAATACGATTTATGGCGTGTTAAAGGACTCGAAGTTACACTGTCTGGTGGCTTAATTGGTAAAGCAGTCGTTTAGAAAACGGCATATAGAGGTTCGAGTCCTCCTCTAGCGCAGAAATTTTTAATTAATTTCTGTGTATTTAATTAACGATGGAGTAGCAGAAAATAATATAATTTTCATTAAATTTCCCATCGTGAAACTAATTTATATATTTATGTATATATAATTATGACATTAAAGCAAGCATTTTCAGTAGTTTTATAAGTATGTAGCTTTCCTGATCTTGGAAAATCAATAATGACATTTCAGCGGTTGCTACTTTATTTCTGCATCATAGAAATATACCCGAATTTCATCAATAGTCATTAATGGCTTATATGATGTCTTTCTATGTTCATTAAGAAAGTTACATCAATAAGTGGTGTCTACCACATCTTATTTCTCATGGTTATCTACAAGAGGCAATGATTACCAAGGTATTAAGCATATCTTCGTAGATTTCCTTAGATCTTGATTTCTTCAAATAATAACATCTAATGATGAATTGATAATCACTTAGGGTTGATATGTAATCCCGTTCCACATTAATTTTCGTATTCTGTATACGTATTTCGACAACCAAGTTGTCATCATCGACAGATAATTAAACAGTGTCGCACCTGGAAAACTACGGCAATAACTCGCACGAAACAAATTCCGTAGACGGTCTGTACCGTCGAAAGCCAAAACGCACATAGTGTGCGTCTTAGCTCCAAGAAAATTACCTTCATGAATTGATAGTAAAGTTTTTCCGTTTTCGTAATTTTGGGCGAAATTCTGGTACACTGTACAATTACCCTTTGATTTTTTGACGTAAAATTTCACAATAACATTCCTAAGTTACTGCTCGTTACCATGATATTCCAGTACTTTGTTTATTTAGGGAAACAGCCAAGGTCTTCTAGACATCAGTAAACCTTCGCAATAGAAACTAAGATGGGGAAATAACTTCACAATAATTTAATAATCAATTGTATTGAACCATGTAAGTTGAGTTAAATGCAATTTTGGACGAAATTCTGTACATTGTAAAATTACACTTTGATTTTTTGACGTAAAATCTCACAATAACATTTCTAAGTTACTGCTCGTTACCATAGTGTCTCAGTACTTGGTTTGTTTATGGAAACGGCTTAATAACTTAACAATAATTTAATAATCAATTGCATTGAACCAAATAAGTTGACATAAATGAAAATTTAATTTCATTCTTTTCTTTAGAGTGTATTGTTTTGATCGTTCATTCAAATGAATTTGATATATTTAATGTAATTTCTTGGAATCAAAATTATAATCTTTTTTCCATATACCACCAGATTGTTTCCAAATATTCATCTTCTGCTAATATTTCTTTTGCCTGGAATCTTCTCTGACTATTATACATTATGTTGTACATCTTTCGCTACGTATTATATGTACTGATGCTTCTTTGTTTTGAAGTATTTATTAATTTCTTTCAATTTTTTAAGATTTATATATGTATGTCCAACCCACAAGTATATATGGCTCTTTAACGAAGTATTAAAGAACCATAGAAATATTAGTGAAGTATAAGGTTTCCTCATCATATGAGAACATTAATATATAATATAATATTATTATATAATATATAATATTTGATCTTAACCTCTGAGCTGCATTCTCATAAAATTTCTTCTGCGACATAATTTAACATACGGTTTTATATTTTTAGTTATAGTTTCAATATAAGTTAATTTCTTAATGTTTTCGATCTGCTGTCCTTTCATCTTTAGATTTTGATAGAGGCAATATGCTAATCTTCCACTTTTAACGAAGATAGAACAAAATTTAGGAAAACTTGTGAAAATTGTGTTAGAATATTTTAACAAGTTTTCGAAAATTTTATTGTATTTCCATTGAGGAGAAGTTAGTTAATTATCTGTATTGTTCGTCATTCTTTTAAGATCCTCTAAATTTTCATTTATTTATCTAAATTTGCTTTTCTTTTAAAATATAATTTATTATAGCCTCTATTCAAAAATGCTATGTCATAAGTAATGCACCCGTGTTTGCTATGTTCATCTTCACATTTTGTAAGGAATTGATTTTTGCGAAATTAGTATTCCAAATTGCCGTAAAAGTGTATCGAATATATTGAATTATTTATTATTTTATGTAATATTTAGGTAAATAAGAAAAATATCAGAACTTTCCAATAAAATAGACGTTATCAATGATAATTGCGTGAGAAGTAAATAAAAGCTAGTCCTCCATGTTATCGTGTGTTCCGAATTCTAAAAATACTGTACTTTGGTTGCTTATCTATCAACAAAATTGCTGGCGTTTTATATCACCACAAAAACAAATGAAGTCATATAACCTTATTCTGATTATAAATTATAAAAGTAGGTTAAAGGAATTTATAAGCTTTTATTTCTAATTATGTAAATTCCGTTTCGATAGAAACGGTTAACTACAATGCATGTGCTATTGGTTCACGAAAATATTTGATAGATAAGAATAATGAATAATACAGGCTGTTTCAAAAAGAATATACGTATTTCGAATGCATATATTTATTCAACTTTAAGACATACGAATATGAAACTTTACACACATATTTACGAACCTCTCAAGTTCAGATTACAGATGTTCAATATGTCCTCCATCAACGACACCAACAATATCACATCGATACTCAAATTCCTCCCATACTAGGGCAAGCATGTCCTTCGTCACTGATGTTATGGCAGTACGGATCCTGTTCTTCAACTTTTCCAGGTTCTGTGGGAGTGGTCGTACATAAACGTTGTCTTTAACGAAACTCCACAGGAAGAAGTCACAGGGTGTCAAATCCGGTGACCGTGGAGCCCAGCTGAAACATGCTAAGTCACCAGCTCCTTGACGACCAATCCAACGGTTCGGTAGAGTTTCATTCAGATATTCACGCACTTGGTGACTTCAGTGAAGGGGTGTCCCGTCTTGCTGAAAAGTGAAGTTGTCTTCGTGCAGCCCCTACAACCAGTTTTGTAACATAGCGAGATACTGCTGACCGTTGACCGTGTTTCCATCAAAGAAGAATGGACCGTAAAGAGATGATCGGGATATCGCAACACATTGATTTTAGGCGAATCTGGTACGTGTTCAATGGCTGCATGTGAGTTCTGTAGACCCCAAATTCGAATATTGTGTTTGTTTACCAGACTACTAGCATGGAAAGTCGCTTTATCACTGAACACGATGCGTTGTCCAAAAATGTTATCATTGTCCTGTACCATCTCCTCTTTCAACTAAGCTTTTTTTTGATTATTTTAAACATTTTCCATC
This sequence comes from Dermolepida albohirtum, assembly GCA_031893035.1. Taxonomy (NCBI): domain Eukaryota; kingdom Metazoa; phylum Arthropoda; class Insecta; order Coleoptera; family Scarabaeidae; genus Dermolepida; species Dermolepida albohirtum. Next base: position 44,475 of record JAVIWB010006099.1, read on the forward strand.
TAAAACAACTGAATCATAAATCTCTGTTCGAAATGCCACACGTTTCCGTTTGTCCGACCCGGTTGGACGTCTTCAGGGTAAAATTGTCTTATTTTTCCACTTAAGTACATATCTTGTTATTACTGTTACTATTTGCTCCAACTGCCTGTTAATAAACAAACAAAATAAGAATTAAGGTATGTATTTAACAAAGTAAATAAACATTCATCATTTCTCACTTAAAAATTTTCTTTTTTACGATGTTGAAGCATGGAATTTATCAGCATAACCTTCCTGTGACAAACTTCAACAACAGTCAACCATCATGTGGCTATCCCATTTTCCTTGATATGCCTGTCTTAGTTTTAATGTCTGGTGGAATTTTTTACATTGTTCTACACTAATATAACCTAAGCTTTCTGGAAACTTATGTACATATGTGGTTGTAGAGATAGTGTTTATGTTACAACTGTGATTGTAGAGTTGGAAAGCATATTTTCCACTAATTCTATGTAATTCTCTGGATTGCAATATCCAAGAAAATTTTGTGCTGTTTGTAGTAACTAACAACTAGCATTAGATTCAATGTCGTTCATTGATAAATTGTGTATCTGTAATAGGCTGTAACACTGAGGACCATCAAATATTACAACTTTCAGTTTTTCCATGCCTATCCCAGAAATTTAGGTATCCGGTAGTCAAAGCAAAGTCCATCTCGATATGAAGATTTCACAAAATACATCATTTGTCCCAACTTCATATGTAATAATCGAAATATGATTTTCTTTCCAAATTTAAAGTTCGTTGATTGCGTTTTGTTTTCCTCGAATTATGATATTGCTTAAAGATTAATTTCTATTAATCCCCAAAGACATAAAAATAAGGCCATTGGGACTTGTTGAATCTCTCTAATGAGATCATTCAATTCTTGTTGATTGAAATGTTGGCGACTTGTTGAATTTGCTTCAAAATCACTGTCATTTTCTGATTGGATACATTGAACTTTACCACATATAGGTTTTATACTTACTTTCAAAGTATTTTCGCCACATACATAATAAGAAATATATGAATTATTCACATAGCTACGCTTGCTTGCGGATGTTATTGTTTGAATTAAATGTTATAATACTAAAGAACGCCGTAAATTTATACAAAATAATAACACAATTTCACCTACGCAATATGACCATGCACTAAGTAATATGAGCGGGGTATTAACCAGTTTATGGTGCGGATTATATGCGGTCATGGTTAATATCAATTTAAACCTAATTTCGACTTTGAAATTTTAATTTTGGCTCCTTAAGATATTATTTCGTTATTTTGGTTTTTATCAGAGCTAAAATCAATTAAATTGTTAGAGCTGGTACGAAAAAAGCTATATCTTAAAGCAGTACCAACTTTTCTGGCACCAAGGCAACAGTTTCATTTTGTCCGACTATGTTATCTAAGTATCATGACTTATTAATGTAATTTCTAACAAGTTCTTAAGAGTGTTAAGTATAAACGTTATATATTCAACAGGTTCCAATTTGTGCCAGGAGATCGTGTGGTTGATTGTAAACAATTTGGATTTTGAAACAGCGAAAATAGAAGCGCAGTTGCATCGTGCACCTCTAATTACGTAAGTATCTATGTGCATATGTGTATATGAGAATTACCTTCGTTATCATGTTTAATATTCCATAATTATATCCATTTTTAAGCCTACTATACGTTTTAGTTCTGATGGTATATAAATTAAATGATCTCTCTCTCTCTCTCTCTCTCTCTCTCTCTCTCTCTATATATATATATATATATATATATATATATATATATATATATGTATATATAATCATCCCTTTATGCTATAATTTGGTGTAAGGATTAGATTGTTAATTCTAATTTTTCTATCAATTGTCTTCACTTCTCCCTGTTTTGCGCTAACTTCTTTGCTTCAATCCATATACTTTCTTTTTTCTTAAGTATTTGCCCTACTACATCTTCCCACATCTGTTGCGGTTTCCTCCCTTCCTCTTTCCTATCGCTTTAGACTCCCGTACGATCTGCACTTCGTTTGATCTTTAGCTCCTCCCTTATTTTCATGTTTCTAACTCTGTCTCTCCTAGTGATGCTTAATACACTTCTTAGAAACTATATGCAGCATTTACATTACTTTTTTCTCGTTTATTCAGTTCCAAAGATTATGCTCAGTAAGTTAAAACTGGTCTGCATGCGCTTTCGTTTTTGTCACGTTTATATTCATTTCCTCTCTTCTCAGCACTGTATTCCATACTGACAGAGTTTCCTGTAGATCATTTTCCTTCCCACACATTATGACTGCATCATCAGCAAACAAGTATTCTGAGATATCGATTTTTGTAAGATTTCTGTATCCAACCATCAGCGGTTTTTTAATTAGTTTTTTAATTTCCTTCATTATCTCGTTCACATATACAATAAATAAAACGGACTGGAAGTCTCATATACGATTACTAACTTCATTCCATATATCGTATATTGAGTAGTGGTGTGAAACGTAGTGCAGGAAAGTTTGTTTTTACCACTTCTTGTCTGCTCGATGACACTTTTCCTTTTTACCATTTATTCTATATAATCTAAGTATTTTTTCTTATACATATATAATTATTTGTAATGAGGAATTGACTGAAGATGCAGCTTAATTGTCGAAATATGTATCTAGAATATAGGTATTAATGTAATTAAGGGCTTTCAACGTTTTTATTATTCAATTAATTACGGTTTCCAACAAAATTTGTATTCAAAATTAATAAACAATATCGAAGCAAGTTATTTCTAATTATGCACGATACAAAATATGGATTTTTTTCTTTGTTTTGGATAATTTTTAATATCCTTCGTTTCTTCTATTTTCATCCCTTCGAATGTATAATAATGACCTTATAGCAACCATTATTATTTAATTAATTCATATGTAGTTACCCGAATGTATAAAGACGTTTGAGAAGTGTTGTTGGAATGTGTTAACTGAGATTCTTTTTTACAACCCTCAAGGTTGTAATCTAGATATTTAACCTAAAATGCCATTGAACATCGATCACTATAATCTTGCAAAATACATATTCTTCGTTAAAATCTCATAGCTTCTGTATGCTGTGAATACTTTGCAATGAAGTACAATTTCAAAAACGTTTATATTATTCATTCAAAGCTAGATAGAGATCAGTATATGCTTAAACGTCTTAATGAAAATGGGTTCGCAAATCAATGGTCTCGCAAATGCGAAACATTTTGCTTTTACATCATGTTTTTATTTAGTACAAACAAATAATTTAACTTACGAATAATAAACAAAAAGTCAATATTCAAAAAAGTCATATTCAAAGTACCCTCCCTCTATTTCATAGCAGCCACGACATCTGTGAAAGAAAGCGCGGACCTGCATCACGGCTTTAAACGCCCTTGATTTCTGTCCTTGGGAATATTTAAAACCTTTTTGTGCCTTACGCCTGTAAACGACTCCGAGGAGTTGCAGTAATAAGTAGAGCAAAGATGCCACCGAATCCGAGCTAATGTTGAAGTTTTTCTAAAGAGTTCGAAGATTCTTGCGGAGAGATTTCGTGACTGTTGTGTATAGAAGGAAGTCACTCTGAACATCTTTTTTTTACTGTTCTTTATTTATAAATAACATTGTTCGGTTGTACATAACAAAAAAGTGTTTTGTATCTCTAAAATCGCTCGTTTGCTCACCCATGTTAATTGAGATTGTTGTACATAGGTATATTGGGCCATACTAACCACACCTCAAAGTTTGTGGCATATCCGGTATAATTGTCATTCCCATTATACGTGGCCCTAGTTTAACAACCAGGGACTGTATGTATATGTGTGTATTGTTGATGTTTCTTTTTAATTTTTGTTATTAATTTCATGAAATTATATTATAAATTTTGTACCAGTGCTTCAAGTTTCATATTTGATTTATACGACGGAGATTCAGTAGACTATGTTCGTAATATGAAAAGGCCACGGTGCATAAAGAGTCATGACCCGTATGGATTTCTACCGAAACAAATGGAAGCCGTAAAACCTAAGGTAGATATTAAAATTGGGATTTTTATGAGCATTGAAACATTTGAAACGTTACAAATATGTTCATAAATATCTCGAATCTTTGAAAAAATGTATTTTCTATCAATAATTTATTCACTATTACGTTTTCTATTTTGTAATTTATTCCCTTCCCATAAATAATGAAAAGCTGTAGGTCAATAATTTTCTAAATTACAATTAATGATCTTTAAAATATGTCAATTCTTTACTTGATGTTTTTTGCTATATTTTGTAAAATTTTTATTTATTCAATTCAATATAAACATATATTGTAATCTACTTTAGCCCTAGACTGTATATTTGCATACAATAAAACTTTTTCTAAGTGTACTTCCTCGAATAATCGCAGACTCAAAAAGAAGAGCGATGATAATATATTTTAATTACTTCGTGTTTTTTTAAGTAAGTTATTTGATAGAGTAAATGATTAACTAGTATTCAAGTTTATAATAGGTGTTACAGCGTTAAATTTGCCATTGGCCTCGTTATTGATTAATTAAAGAAAAGTTCCTGAAAGCTTGTCGAAAGGGGTGCGCCCAAAATTTTGACCAAGCTTTTTTTTTGCGTTATATAAATTCGATATCACTTAACTAACCCGGTGACTAAGTGGTGACTAAGTGTGGTATTTTAAAAGAGATCTCGAAACAAACTACAGTAGTGAGTGAGCTTACGAAGAAAAGGTACTTACAAAAAGTGAAAAGCGGAGGCAATACTAATTTATTTCTAAGACTGTGACGAAATTTTTCTCGAAAATAGTTAGTTAGCATGACCAAAATCGTAGGTGGTAAGGTTTAGTTCGAAGTTTTGAAACTCCTGGTTATTCATGATGTGAACTACCTGATGCAAGTAGTTGATCATTTTTGCACGATGATACCTCATTGTCCTCCAGGTATTGTGAGGCTGTTCTTAGAGCAAGAACTTACTATGACTATCAATACTATCTAAAAAGCCAATATCAAAACTAATTAATTGACCGTAATAAGCAACGCTTCCAAACTGAAGGAAATTGTATTTATTGAAAAAAAAATATTTGAACAATTATAATAATCCGTTTTATTTTTGACCAAAATTTTGATTTCGTTTTGGACAGAAGATGTAAGTGTAAGGCATTGTTTGAAGAGTAGATCAGGATTTATTCTTTTGCACCCAATCTTAAGAAAATGCAATAAACCTTAATTTCATGCAAAATTTATTTTTTTTAACTATCTCTTCAACCGATAGATTGATTGACTTTGTTTTTTTTTAATAATAGAAAACGTTTTCTTATAGACAAAATACTATTTTCACTTAACAACCTTTTTAAATTCTCAGTATTTCGTTCTCACTTCTTAATTGCACCATAAGAGAGTATTATTGCAAGATAAATAAAAGTTTAGATAACGCCGTGGTGTGTTTTTGGGTTAATGGTGGGGTGCATAGAATAGTAGGCAATAATAATAATCCATGTCTTTATATTCCCCAGTAGTTTAACACCATTTGCAGGGAACATTGGTAGATCATGAGCTATTATTATTCCCACACTTGTGATATGAGCTAACACTTTCGGTTGTCAGCGTTCGTTTAATAAACAGGAAAGGAAAATCACGAAAGATGTTCCCGAAGGTCCAGGCAAACCTCGTTTTGGAAGGATTAGAGAATAAACTGTTAGATAATATTCCATCTTCAAAAGATATGTGGATGACTGTATTTCAGCAATACCAATCCATGCAGACACAGAAACTTTAAACCATTTTACTTCCTTTCATCAAGAACTTCAATTTACAAAGAAAGCAAAAATAATAAATACTTCAATTTCCTGAATATAACAGTAAAACTTAAAGATGGTGTCATCCACACAGATTAGTATACAAAATATATTAGTTAGCAGATAGATATCTAAATTTTTTTATCAAATATTTCCAATAAATGCAAGATAAATACAATCCACAACAGACAGGTACTGTGATTTAACCACATTACCAAAACTAAAATAAAATTAAAACAATACTTTAAACAAATAACTACCCTCCGAACTTCATAGTACACATCATCAAGGGAAGGCTATTCACACTCAGAAGCAGAAAAAACAAAATAGAGATTGTAAATAAAGATAACATCGAGATAACCACCACAAACAACGACAAACTAGAATTCATGACTTTATCATATGCACCAGATCTATCAAAAAATCTAAACGAGCTGTTTGGAAAATACAACATTGAAATAGCTCACAAACCGGAAAATATTAGCAAATCCTTTTTTATTTAAATTGAATATAAAACACCTGAAGACAAGCAAACACACAGAAGATACAAATAAAATTCCAATCTCGTGAAGACATATAAAGGACAAACAAAACAAAATTAGAGAATATACGAACACAAATACAATCTCATCAGTAACAAACTACTGGGTTAGCAACTAAGTACTTTCGGTTTTTACTGATAGAGAGCGTTGCTTTATTTTTTGTATAACGTATGTTAGTGCTGTACTTTACCGTTTGTCGCGTGATACTAGTCACATTCACGTAACTTCAGAAGCAAGTAGTGCGTGATTTTTATTAAAGCTATTAGTTGTGGGTTAATTTTAAATGGAGTGCAGAAACGAACATTTCCGACATATTTTACTATTTTATTTCCGAAAAGGAAAGAAAGCTGCTGCTGCTCACAAAAAGATATGTGAATTTTATGGTGCCAATTGCTTAACAGAGCGCACGTGTCAGAATTGGTATAAAAAATTCCGTTCTGGAGATTTTTCCTTCAAAATAGAGCAATGTTCTGGTCGGCCTACTGAAGTTGATGATGACCAAATCAAAGTCATAATTGAAGAGGATCGTCATATAATTGTTCGAGAGGTTGCGGAGACGCTACATGTATCGCATACAACAATTGAAAAACATTTAAAATGTCTTGGGCTAGTTCTTAAGCTTGATATTTGGGTACCTCACGAATTGAAAGAAATTCATTTAACACAAAGAATCAACTTTTGCGATATGCACCTTAGACGAAATGAAACCGACCCTTTCTTAAAAAGAATCATCACTGGTGATGAAAAATGGGTCCTGTACAGTAACATAGTTCGAAAACGATCATGGAGCAAACACGATAAACCAGCTCAAACCATATCGAAAGCTGAATTGCATCCATAAAAGATCATGCTATCAGTTTGGTGGGATTACAAAGGTGTTGTGTTTTTTGAGCTGCTTCCAAGGAACCAAACGATCAATTCTGATGCTTACTGTCATCAATTAATAAAACTGGATGAAGCTATCAAAGAAAAACGGCCAGAATTGTCAAATTGGAAAGATGTAATTTTCCACCAAGATAATGCAAGGCCTCACACATATTTGGCAACTTGTGGGAAACTATTGGAGCTTGGCTGGGAAGTGATGCCACATCCCCCATACAGCCCTGATCTAGCACCATCTGATTACCATTTATTTCGAAGTTTGCAGAATTCTTTGAATAGTAAAACTTTCACAAATGACGATGACCTTCACTCGCACCTGATTCAGTTTTTTGCTGATAAGGACCAGAAATTTTATGAGCGCGGAATCATGCAGCTGAAAGAAAGATGGCAAAAGGTCATTGAGTAAAATGGAAAATATATAATTGATTAAAAACTATTCTTTGTTTAAAAAAAAAGTGTTTTATTTTATACTACAAAACCGAAAGTACTTAGTTGCCAACCCAATAAATACAGCCTTTTCTAAACATGCTTTAAAGAAAAAAGATAAATTCCATTTTGACAACACCGAAATCAGCGATATAGAAAACAATTATAAAAAAGGTATAGTTAAAGAAATTGTGTACACGAAAAAGACCAAATAATAACTTAATATCTCATAAAGAAAACAAAAAAGTAAATTGTGTCCACTTACCTATACATGCAAGCATGCAATTAGCGGGAACTGACAAAGATATACGCAGAAAAAAAATGTTTTTAACAAACGTAAATGTAATCACAAATATTTACATGCATACAAAAAACTATCCCTCCTCCTAAACGTCGTTAACATAAATTAAATATTCCAATGATTGATACTCTCAATAAAAAGAGTAAAGATTATAGTTAGGATACAATTACCAATATATTAAAAAAGAAAAGAATATATTATTATTATTACTAATAATATCTCATTTTCAACATATTTAGTTACAATATAATAATAATAATTTCATATTTTAGATCATTTACTGCATTAGAAATCCGAAAGATGTCTTCTGTTCATACTATGTCTTTTTGAAAGCATTTATGAAGCTATCTGCCACATTCGAAGAGGCCGGCGAATTATTCTGCCAGGGTAAACTGTGTTTTGGTGATTATATTGATCACTGCCTGTCATATTGGAACAACAGACATGAATCGAACATTTCTTTTCTCTTTTATGAAGACGTATTAGCAGATTCCAAAAAAGCTATTAGGGATATAGCAAATATCTTAGGCAGACCGCTTGCACAAGAACAAGTCGATAAAATAAACGATTTTGTAAAATTCGATAATATGAAACAAAATCCTAGTACCAATCTCGATGCCCTAAAGGGTAAATTGAAAGCTCTTGATGCTGCCGAAGGGAAGCACGTGGATGCCTTTATGAGGAAGGGAAGGTCTGGCGACTGGAAGGATGAAATGTCTCCAAAATTATCAGAGATGTTCGATGAGTGGATACTTAGAAAAACAAGCGGAAGTGGTTTAACTTTTAAATTTTAATGTAAATTAATCAGTAATTTTAGAAAGGGTGAAATAAATAATGCAATTAAAAGAAGTTGTAATAAAAACATTAAATTTAGGAATTTGTAAAGTGTTGTGATATAGAAAGAATGTGTTGTATTTGTTACGTATTTTACTAGCTTATTCCCGAGGTTGCCGAAGGGAGGAACGTAGATGCATTTATAAGGAAAAGAAGGTCTTTCAACTGGATAAAATACCTCCAAAACTATCAGAGATGTACGATGAATGCCTACTTAGTAAAACAAGGGGTAGTGGTTTAGCTTTTAGGTTTCAATATAAGTTAATTGATAATTTTAGAAAGTGTGTAAGAATTCATTAGAAAAAGTTGTAATAAAAAAATAAAACTTCAAAAGAAATTGTAAAGAGTTGTGATATATAGAAAGGGATGTGTATTGTGATTGTATTTATTATATACTTTACTAGCTTGTGTGTATTTTATAATAAAAATTTTTATCACAAAACCTACTTGAATTTTATTGGGCAAAAGATATACTCGTAAATAACAGGAATTTCTCCAAAAGGAACGTAAATTATTAGAAGAGGTCCTGGCAAAATTTATTGCTAGAATACCAAAATTGTGTACTTTTATAATTAAGAATGAAGGTGGTTATGTTGAAGAAACAAAAATTTGATATAATTCAGAAAATGTATATATGTATATATTCATTAAGTAGCATTACAAAAATTGTTCACTACTCAAATGTGATTTTATTTTAGAATATTAAAAAACTCAAAAGAAAAAACTACTAAGTACTTATGAACAGTAATGCATATTCTAAGAAAATGTATTTAAAATAAACGTCAAGCAGTATCTAACTGTATTGCGAGCAAGAATATTTATACCACTAGTCAAACTTTAGTATTATAAAAATATTAACGGCAGTCAGCGATCATCAAATAGTAAAGGTAACAATTATAAATATATACATTTCGACCGCCAATAATCTAAAGCTTTAATCACCTGACGGTTGATATATAACTCCTCATTAATTTTCGTGTTCTGTATACGTATTTCGACCACTAAGTTGTCATCATCAGCAGATAATTAAACGGTGTCGCACCCGGACAATTACGGCAAAAATACCCGTACGAAAATAACTTCCGCACACGATCTGAACCGTTCAAAACCAAAACGCACAGAGTATGCGTTTTGGCTTTGTCGAGGGTAGTTTGACAAGTAGTGAGAATGGAAAAGAAAAACGAATTTTTTAAATACAAAATAATTTTTATTTTTCAATATATTCTCCTAAAACATTTATTCCAACGGTACTCCAATGCCATTATGCCTTCTCTAAAATGCGATCCCGGAAGGCTTGCAAAATACTCATTTACGAAGATGATAAGCTCGTCGTTAGACGAAAATTTCTTTCCACCTAGTACCGTTTTCAATTTTGGAAAAAGGTGGAAGTCGGAAGGGGCTAGATCCGGCGATAAGGCGCATGCGGTACTAATTGGAAATGCAACTTGTGCAACTATGCTGGTATGCGAGGGAGCGTTGTTTTGGTGAAACAGAATCTTTTTTCTTGCCATTCCTGGCCGTTTAGCATGAATCTCAACATTTAACTTTTGTAGAAGTTCTGCATAATATTGTCCGTTTATTGTGGCACCTTTCTCAAGGTAATCAATGAGCAAAATGCTCTTTGAATCCCAAAAAATTGATGCCATCACCTTGTTTGCCGATAAAGTGGTTTTCGCTTTTTTGGAGGTGCATTCTAACCATTGTTTCGACTGTTGTTTAGTTTCGGATGTACTGTAGCGTATTCAAGTTTCATCGCAAGTAACAAATCGCCTACAAAAATCAACTGGATTCCGTTTATAAAGGTCCAAACGCTCAATGGAAATTCTCACTACTTGTCAAACTATCCTCGTATATACATATATCGTATATGATAGGTGAATTCCTTGACTCGCGTAGTAAACAGGGTGTTATTAACATTTGAATGATTTTGTTATTATTCAGTTAATAAACTATAAAAGATAAATATTTAAAATTATAAATCTATGATTACAATTCAGTAAACCGTTATTCTTTTATGCAACCCTCCAAATCCTCGAATATGAATGACTTAAGAGAACAGTGTAATGCATAGCGAGAAACAGTGGAAGAAGTATTGCGTTACTATGACCCTTGACTTTTTAAGATATTTATCATACACTTTTTTCATATTTCCTATCTCTCTATATAAAAATAGATACCCTTATCTCAACGAAATAGTTCCAAATAATACAATTAATTTGGTTTCTTTTATATCTCATTTAAAAAATTAAACGTGTCAGACGAGTTACATGCACACTATCCACTTCAAAATGTCTTTCAGTTGTAAACTAATGGAAAAACGAGACATCGAACTAATAAATAAATGGTTTCCAAATATTCGTTGCACCATGGAATTTAATCCTGGTAAATTTATAATGTCAGAAATATATAAAGATATACAGCCGGATATCCTAAATTTTAATGTTCGCGAAGATGATGTGTGGTTGGCTAGTTACCCTAGAACAGGTTTGTAAGGAGTTTATATGGACAGAATATCTAATGTAAATTTACTTAATATTTAATTAACGTAAAGTTACTCCCTTTCGCATTTATTATTTGTAGGTTCTAATTGGTGCCAAGAGATTGTCTGGTTAATAGTGAATAATTTAGATTTCGAGTCAGCGAAAAAAGTAGAACAAATGAGACGAGCTCCCGTTATTGGGTGAGTATATAATTTGCATCTATCAAATATAGTAATAATGTGGATTTCGTTGTATTTCATGAGGAATATTTATTGTCAAATTCACAAGTCCTACTGTGGTCGTTTTCAGGGTCTACTTGTAAAACTATTTATTTAAGATGTGAACAAAATTCAGTTTATAATATTTTGGTATAATTTGCTATTAATTTTGCCTAATAATTTGGTTTTAATTCCATAATTATAGAACTTTTGATGCTATATTGTAAGAAAAAATTGGCAAGGGCGTTTCTCAGTTATTCTTTATTATCAGCTCTTTTTGGGGTAAATAGGTTCTCCAAAGAAAGCCCGACGAGAAAATAGAAAATAAGCAGGGTGGGAAAGAACTCATCCGAAATGGTCCAACTTTTAGCCATTATTATATTGAATAATTACGCATTTCTGATTAAAAAGTGCGGATTCCCTTTGCTTTAAATCTTGGTAATGCATAGAATTAACTCCTTTAGTTCAAGGAATTCTTAATTATTTTCTAAAGTGGATATAAACGACAATAGTTTATTGCTTATCACGATATTTAAACTAAAGTCGTGATCTGTATCAACATAATGCAGAGCTACCTATTTATCAATGTTATATAGCTTTACATGAGTAATATGTTCCTTACATCTTGCTTGAACGTTGCTTCTTGTTCGACCTATGTATAATTTTGGACAAAAATCACTATAGTTTTACAAATACACGAATCTTGTATTGGAGAGTAGTTCGTTAATTCCGTTGCTGTTGGAAAAGGCCAGGACTAAATTATAGCCTCTAAAGTAGAAGATTCGTGTATTTATAAAGCATTGTGATTCTTGTAAAAAGTTACACATACATAGGTCAGACAAAAAGAACCATTCCTATATATATATATAATAATTTGTATTACAGATTATTGAAATCTGTATGTATTATGTATCTAATGAACTATTTAAATATCTTTGACATTATTGATAATGGCTTGTTATCAGTTGTATGGATGCAGAACTAGAACTCTGGAAGAAATTAAATCAGGAATAATTTTTGTGGAAGAAAATATTATATATTCTAACATAATCGGCTGTTATGTCAATGCACACATATAAACAATTACATCATTATATTTACACAAAAACGTACAGTTATATATACGTTATTCATAGAATCGTATTATCAGAATAGGTATAAATTAATTCGAAATTCTAATAATATATATATATATATATATATATATATATATATATATATATCGCGTCTACTTATCCGTATTAGATACCGGTCATCTGCAGATATAGTCGCTTGGCGTCGTCCAGATCTTCTTTTGTTGGAAAATGTACCACTTTCTTCAAATTTTTTAACGTTATAATCAATGGTTCTGCGATTTAATCGTAATTCTTTTGCAATTTCGGGATTACTTTTACCCGTACGATGTTAAGCAATTATCATAGGACGCACTTCAACAGATAATTCCTCCGTCTTCGGCATTGCATTAAAATATTCACAATAACTCTCTATTTCACTGTTTTCGCAACAAAAAATGAACGATGACTGACATAAAATTTATTTTCCTTTTTGAATAACACATCCTAATATTGTAATTACATAGTTAGTACAATAACACAGTATTGGTAATACCTTTCGGAAATGCAGGTAAAACTGTTAATACTGTAGGGATTAGCCTATATAATGTTTATGGTATTTTTCCAATTTATGACACCTTTACCATATATTATAAACAATTTAAGATTTTCGTAGAAATTCATATGGAATTACTTCCACTAATAATATTGTTGAATAATTATAATACAGATTTTTCGAAAGATAATCCGTATTTCAGGAAACACATAAAATTGGGGTGGGCAAATAAATATGACTGGTAGTGTAGGTTAGACAAAAAGAACCATTCCTATATATAACATATATAAAATAATTTGTATTACAGATTATTGAAATCCGTATGTATTATGTATCTAATGAACTATTTAAATATCTTTGACATTATTGATAATGGCTTGTTATCAGTTGTGTGGATGCAGAACTAGAACTCTGGTAGAAATTAAATCAGGAATAATTTGTGTGGAAGAAAATATTTTATATTTTAACATAATCGGCTGTTATGTCAATGCACACATATAAACAATTACATCTTTATATTTACACAAAAGCGTACAGTTATATATACGTTGTTCATAGAATCGTATTATCCGAATAAGTATAAGTTAATTCGAAATTCTGATAATATATATATATGAAATTAAATAAGTCTCAATAGGGAATAACTAAATCAAAGAAAAGAATTAATTGTATATTACGCGCACTGCTATACCTAATCGAATATAAATTTTAACAACTTTGGAAAATAATGTGCTTTTGTATTACAGTGTTACAAATATGAATGAGGCATGCTCCGCCTGTTTGTTTCGTTTACATATACAGTAAAACCTGTCAATAACGGCCACCCAAAAAGCAAAATATATTGGCCGTTATATAAAGGTGTCCGTAATTGACAGGTTTTTCGTCTCACAAATAAAATACATAATTAATTTTAGGATTTGCTTTCTTTATTTTATTAATTAAAGTAAATAGTATATAAATACAAATATGTGTAAGAAAAACTAAAATTTTAATGTATTTACATATTATAGATAATATGACATCTAATAAATTATTTATATGTACATATTATTACAATATATTCATACGAAAAAACACAATTTATTAGGATTTTTTAAAGTATGTTTCAATATTTGTTTGCTTCACATTTTTTAGCTTCGATTTAAAAACTGCAGCTTCACATGTAAGTACAATTTTAGAAACATCCATATAAATGTCACCATTGTTATTGCACAATAAATAATTTTGTATGTCTCTTAATTTTGCACACACTTCACTCATACTAGATAAACTAGATTTTGGAGTTTCACATTCGTCCAGGTCACTATTATCAGAGTTATGTTCTTCATCATTATTGCACAAATCTTCAACAATTTTTGGAATACTGAAGGGCTCTCTGTAGGCACATGATGATCAATAGAAGTATATTCATCTAAATCCATCAAAAATTCGTTACGAACTGCAGGATATAGCTGGGCAAGGGGTATTTCGTCTTCTTCATCAAACATTGTGTCCTCCTGGATAACATCAGAGAATCCGGCCTTGGAAAAACATTTTTTAACTGTTACAAATTTTTTCCAAACAGCTGTAATCCATACAAGTGCATTGGCTAAATTTATGGTTTTTTCAAAAATTTCAAAATCACATTCATTGTCAATAAACTTTAGAAGCTTTTTAATCAAAAAATTTCGGTAAATCAATTTGAAATTCTGAATTATTCCTTGATCCAAGGGCTGACAATACGAAGTGGTGTTTGGCGGCAGGAAGACTAGTTTAGCATTTTCTAATGGAACTTTAGAATGTGAAGTGGCATTATCCAAGAAAAGAAGCACTTTTCTATTTTGTTTTTTCATTTTATTGTCAAATTTATGCAGCCACCTTGTCATAATTTCCGTTGTCATCCATGCCTTTTTGTTAGAAACCCATTCTAAGGGTAATTTGTCCACATGACTACCCTTAAAACAGCGAGGATTTTTACTTTTTCCAATTATTAATGGATCTTCTTTCTCACCTTCCATATTTGCACATAGTAAAACAGTCAAACGTTGTTTTGCTGCCTTCTTCCCTGCATAATTCTCACTTTTTAATGCAAATGTCTTATTTGGCATAGCGCGGTAATAAAGACCTGTTTCGTCGGCATTAAACACATCTCGAGGAGAATAATTTATTAAAATCAACGGTAACTTGGTTTTCCAGTCTTTTATATCGTCCAAATTAACCTCTGCGGAATCACCACAAATTGATTTAAAAGTTATACTGTGTCGCCGACAGAAACTTTCCAACCATCCATTAGATGCTGCGAAATTTTCCATCTTTAAACTGCTTGCTGTATCCAGTGCTTTTTGTTTAAGTAGCGGCCCAGATATTGGAATTGCTTTATTTCTGGCTTTGCAAAACCAATTGTAGACGACTTGATCCACTGCCAATCCTTCCGACTTCGGAAATTTTCGTCTTAGCTCCATGTTAACACCTTCCTCGACCATCTTTTTTAATTCACCTTTATTTTTCATAATATCGTTAATTTGTGTTTTTCCAACCCCATATTTTTCGGCCAACTTTCGCGAACTTAACGCATACTTTTCACTTTCCGCGATTATATTTATTTTGTCTTTTAGCGACAAACGTTTTCTCTTTTTTGCGACATACTTAATTAAGAACCTTTCGAATACGGAGACAACTTTAAACTGAATTGTTTCCTTTAGAATAATAAAGTTTAAATCGAAAAGGGTGAATTACTACCAGGTAATAGGAAACCCCGGGAAGCCCCGACAATTTGTATTAGGTATTTCCGTAAATAAAGATATACATGTCATAAATAGTCCGGCCGACATTGGCAGGTAAATTTCTATGAAAATAGGCCGTAAAAGTTTGGGTTATTTAGCCGCGGCCGTTTTACAAAGGTAGCCGTAATTAACGGGTATTTGTGTATGGGAATTTCCTTATAGTCGATTCGGGGAAAACTCAGGTGGCCGCTTTAGTCAGGTGGCCGTTAACACAGGTTTTACTGTACTCCGATTCAGCTAAGCTTGTCCCTGTGACGTCAATTGTATGGATTTATAATAGACAAATTGTTTGTTATTGTTACTAGCAAGTTCAATGAGGTAGAGTGAAACACGAGATATAATTTACGTCTTCTAACATCAGTTTAAGACACGACCAACATTATCTATTGCTAAAATCCTTCTATCATATGAACGAGTGTGACAGATATATACGTTAGTTGGCGTATCTTAATATAATAAAATGCGAGTAGTGAACTAGATTAATACAGTACTTTTGTTTACGCTGTATATTAATTCAAATGTTAAAACTAAAAAAAGACAAGAATACATTGATGAATTTATTTTTTGATATTACAATTCTTTACTTTTACTTCTGCAAACAAAATCTCTTGCATTTTAACTCAGAAGGACATGGGCATCTTGCTTTCTAACACAAATACTTCGACAACATATGTTGACTTCTACCATCTCCATCTCATGTACATTATGTACATCTAGGATGAATTTTATTTATAATGTAATAATTCGTAGGAAACAAGTACATCCACTGTGCATTTATAACAATTTAAATTTATATAAGACAATAAAACATGGCTTTACTTTAGTATTAATCTGATCCCCGGTTCTATTACAAATTGGGGGCTTGCAATAATAATGTACTCGTGGGTTGCAATATACTGTCAACACCTATTTTGACATAACCTCAACAAATATATTACTCTGTACTTATGTCATGTGTTTAGATATAGCGGATATAATTTCACTACATATCGGACGTCATTTGACTAAGGAGTATTGATTTGAATCGGACAATTTCCGAATGATCACCTGGGGGCAAGCTTAGCTGAATCGGATTAGACCTCCAGTAGATACTTATGGTAACTACTGAATATCTAAGACTTTCCTTTGCGCTCCAGGGAGGCTGATCTGTTTCGCATTCGTAGTTCTCGATTCGATTACTGCTTTCAGCCTTTATATCTTCTAGAATTGTTCCTCCTAATCGTACCACTTCCTTGTTTTGGTCGTTCTCAAATAAGAGAGAACCATACGTAAAACATAATCTTCCTCGAATCCATGTCTATCCTTAATAATTATTGTAAAGTCTTATTTTTAAGTAATTCCTATAGTCCATTCTTCAGATTTATGCAGATCAGCCATTCTTCATTCCCTATTACAACTTTTTTCAAAAACGAAAAACGGTTTTAACTAACTCCAATTTTTTCATCTTAGTTGTTTTTAGTTGCTTCTGACATATACACACGTATTTAAATATTTATGCTCTCAAATGCGGCATCTTAATTTAATGATCCCTCATTAGCGTTTCAGGATTCGTAACGGATTTTCTCCAAGGAGATTCAGTTGGTTGTGCTCGAAATTTAAGGTCCCCAAGGTGTATAAAGAGCCATGAGTCATATGGATTATTACCTAAACAAATGGAAACAGTAAAACCAAAGGTAATAGTGATATTATCAAGATTAGTGATAATGAACGTTGTTTTCGGGATGTATTTTTAAAGTTATTTGTTTAAAATGCGAACAAAATTTAGTCGACACTATAATTAGCATTGTTTTTGATTGCTTCTGACCTATATTTGTTATGTTATGTTGAGTAAGGAACAAGAGGCAGACGGATAGGTTATCGCCGGAAGAATACATAGAGTGAAACAAGAAATTTTCTTTAACGATTTGGACCATTCCCAGTTACTATTACACGTTACTTTTGTCTTAAAACATGAGAAGGCTTTTCCAGTTATTGATAATAAATTTTACAATTATATTTTGATAAAACCTCAAACTGAATTTTACTTTTAAAGTTCCATCACTTTGTTGAGGACTTACCTTTGTATAATTATTGAGGGTCGTTTTTTCAAATTTACGTGGAGCATCAATTTTTCATTTAGGGTCACAACCCCTTCTTGAACCTGTAAACGGTTCTGACGTAACAAGAGAGAAATGTAGGTGGAATCTCTTTAATTTCAATTGTTTTGGGTAATTTGCACGAAACCTACTCACCAAGTTATAAAATCTTGCAGATGATTTTTACCACCAACTTAGTCATGTAGAAAGCTTGGTATACATTGCTTGAGGACATTTAATCCGAAGTGCCTGCAACCTTTCTTGCTTGAATTCATTTTCGAATAAAAAATTTTGTAAACAATCGTTGCCATTTTTAACTGGCAGTAGCCACTTCATCAAACGTACTGTAAATGTACCTTCGCCAACTGAAATACATAAATAATTTTGGGGCGTTTTTGCAAGAGATGGCACTAGATTATTTTCACAAGTGTTCGGGTCATTCGCATCTGTCTCTATCCTATACCGTATGATATCTGACAGTTGTAATTAAATTTTAGAAAAAATACCGATTCAATTGTGCGTTCCCTTTAAGGGAAGTTCGTAAAGGGTTTCCTAGAGAGTCTCTATAAGAACGTTAATGCTAGTGGGGTTTCGTGGAAATTCCGTGCTAATAATTTTGCTCTTAAGGTTGATGACGATAAAATAAAGGCATTGATCGAGTCAACTTCACGGCGTATGACATGGGAGATTAGAGAAGCATTAGTTGTCCACCATTCACAACTAATGAAAAAGCTAGGATACGTTAGCGAATAAGATTTTTGGGTTTTTTTTGGACCTAAAGAAGTACACTTGACGGTGCTTATAAACATCTGTAATATGCTTTTAAACGTGTGGATTCTTTTGAAAACTGATGGAAAGTGTATCGTTGATGAAGATTCTCTACAAGTAAACATTAATTAGAAGAAAGTTATACTAATAGAATGGTAGCATTTTGAAGATGTTCTGTTTTTCGAGTTCCTACCAAAGAACGAAACAATTAATTTAAGTATGTATTGTCAGTAATTGATTAGTTTGAGTGAATCCAGAAACGTTAAGAGCTAATTAATCTAAAGGGAATACACGAAACATCTTGTGTGGTGTAATGTCTAAATCAAACGCTTGTAAAATTTTTCGTCAATAAAAATATGTCCTTTCATGAACGAAGAATTATAGAGCCTATCAAAAGATCGCTAAAGGTTGTCGAAGAAGGCAAGTAGGCAAGTAGGTGAGAGTATTTAATATGTTTTGCATCATTTTCTTGTACAAGAATCTTAAATGTTTAAACCCAGGAACTTGCAGCTTTTGTACATAAAACGTATTCAATAAATTTCAAATTTTGTGGAGATACTTATGTTAAATATTTCTAAGGCATATTATTTAAACAACGCGTCAGATAAAAATAAAGGATTTTGAATTTTTTGCTTAAAATTTATTAGTAAATTTATTGTTATTGGTTTTATAGAAGCATCAACAATGTTAAATACAGTAATAGGAATGATTTCTAGTATTCAGAAAAAAGTTTGTCAGGATAATCCAATTTATAAAATAAATGAAATTAGAAATGAACGATTAATATTTCATTTCATTTAGATGCAAAAAAATTTAAAGATTAAATTAGTAATTCTTGCGCCACTATGTAAAAGTGATGGTATAAAAACTATGCTAGAACATGAAAATAATACATTTTGCGAAAATATAAGGTTCAATAAAATATGAACAATTATGAATAATATCATATCTCCCTCTCTCGACCAATACATAAATGTATTGACCGACAAAGCAAGAACGCTTCTATCTTACAGATCGGAGACTATGTTTCCAGTGTATAATAGACAGAAACTTACATCTAGGCTTTATGCCAATTAAAGAATGTTAAAAAGGAATCATTCTATTATTAATAACACCCTATCAACTACATATGTTTCATCGAATTCACGAATCTTCAGGTTGATTTGTGTTATTAATGAACGATTCCTTCAGAGTGTTTATCATATCTTTCGATACAGATGTAAGTTTCTGTCTATTATACACTGGAAACATAGTCTCCGATCTGTAAGATAGAAGCGTTCTTGCTTTGTCGGTCAATACATTTATGTATTGGTCGAGAGAGGGAGATATGATATTATTCATTATTTTCTGTATCGAAAGATATGATAAACACTCTGAAGGAATCGTTCATTAATAACACAAATCAACCTGAAGATTCGTGAATTCGATGAAACATATGTAGTTGATAGGGTGTTATTAATAATAGAATGATTCCTTTTTAACATAAACAATTATATTGGATAAAGTTTTAGGAAATATTCAAATTTCCCTTTTCTCATACATATTTATTCCTTTTCAGGTGATTTACGCCATGAGAAATCCCAAAGATGTATATTGTTCTTACCACCCATTTCTTTCATCATTTTTGGGTTTGAAAGGGACATTCGAAGAGTGCGCGCAGTTCTTTTGCGATGGCAAAATGCCCTTTGGCGATTATCTCGATCACTGCTTGTCATATTGGAAGAAAAGACATGAACCTAACATTCTCTTGGTAACCTACGAAGAACTTTTAACTGATACTAAGAAAGGCATCAGAAATATTGCCAAGTTTTTAGAAAGAACATTGACAGAGGAACAGGTCGCTATGGTAGGCGACTTTGTAAAGTTCGAAAATATGAAACGTAATCCAGGTTCTAACTTGGATTTATACGTAGGTAATGTAAAAGTTGTCGACGCCACAGAAGGAAACCACAGGGATCAATTTATAAGGAAGGGAAAATCTGGTGAATGGAAGCAGAAGATGTCTCCGGAAATATCGGGAATGTTCGATGGATGGATTGAGAGGAAAACCAAAGGAACAGATCTAACGTTTACTTTTGATACAGACTGAAAAAGACTTTCTGCAATTATATTATTTGTAGCTAGCATTAGTTAAATGATATTATATTAAAGAATGAGTATCTTAGGACAGTCTTTATCGCACAAGACCAGTTTAGGTGACGGCCCCTGAGGCCGTGTGCGATAAGTGTCTTACGAGACACAAGTTCTTTATGTTATTTTTTCTAAATTGCCCCTTTTATGATACTTTCTGGATAAATATTGGGTCTGGGAAAAAGTTCGTGGCGTTTTTTCAGTAAAATTCAACTGGTCCCCGTATGGCGCGTGGACGAATTCATTTAAACCCAATATGCTCCATTATTATCGACAATGTTTCGCCATTTTTTTGGTAGATCCATGATCCCATCGGTGAAAAACTTCTGTGGTTTCTGGTCGAAAAACTGAATCAAGTAGTTTTCACAGGCTTCTTTTGAAACCAACTTAATTCCATTGAGAGAGTTCTGCAGAGATCGAAACAGATGATAGTCAGAGGGTGCTATATCCGGACTGTAAGGTGGGTGCATCAAAACTTCCCAACCAAACTCTCTCAATTTTTGACGGGTCATCAAAGAAGTGTGTGGTCGGGCGTTGTCATGATGGAAGACAACACCTTTCCTATTAATCAATTCGGGCCGTTTTCTTTCAATCGCCTGGCGTAATCTCTCTAGTTGTGCACAGTAGAGTTGAGAATCAATCGTCTGACCAGTTGGAAGTAGCTCGTAGTGGACGATTCCCCTCCAGTCCCACCATACACACAGCATCACTTTTTTTGGCGTCAATGTTGGCTTAGCGAACGCTTGTGACGGCTCACCATCCTTTATCCACGATCTTTTACGCTTCCGATTATCGTACGTAATCCATTTTTCATCTCCGGTTATTAAACGTTTCAGAAACGGCTCGATTTCATTCCGTTTCAGCAGCGCATCGCAGATGTTAATTCGGTCCATCATGTTTTTCACGCTCAACTCATGAGGAACCCATACGTCAAGCTTTTTTTTGTAACCAGCTTTGTGTAAATGGTTCAAAACAGTTTTGTGGTCAATGCCTAGCTCCATGCCAATATCGACACTGCTGATATGCTTATCTTGTTGGACTTTTTCAAGAATTTCATCAGATTTTTCAGTGATTGGACGACCGGAGCGTGACTCATCTTTCACATTGAAATTTCCAGAACGAAAGCGAGCGAACCATTTCCGCGCAACAGATTTCGATAAAGTACCTTCACCGTACACAGCACAAATTCACAAGCCTGCGCAGCGTTCTTCCCCTTATCATAATAATATTGCAGAATATAGCGAAATTTCTCATTATTCTTCTCCATTTTCAAGTGCGAATAACTTTCCAACCACTGCACCGATTACAATGTTTCTACGCTCAAACTAACGTTCGGAAGGTCATCTAAAAAACGAGCCCTCGGTGGTGTCGCTGTGACTTGTTGTTCTTTAGTTATCGGCAACCAATGCCATCTATCGGGAAAAACGCCACGAACTTTTCCCCAGACCCAATAATAGTAAATTTAAAATTCAAGAATTTCCGTAGTGTTTAGAAATACACAATGATATTTGTCAATTTAAAATATAAATTTGTCAATTTCTATTGAATATTTTCTACTTATTAAATTTAATGTTAAAAGAATAGAAATATTTCATATATTTCACCTGAAATTAGAGAAATTGTTGAAAATGTCGTAAATAATTTACTTCCCATCAAATCTCCTATCGATTTATGAAAAGCAACTTATGAAATTTGAAAAATTGTGCGACTTGCGTTTGACAGTTTCATTTCACATTCTTTAGCATTTAAACTTTGATATAAAATTTGAAGAGCGATGTCAAGGAAATAAGTTGTTTTGGAAAATGTATTACTTGTCCATTTTTAACGGAAATATTCTAAATATACCAGTACTACTCCATGGGCATATTATTCTGTTAAATGGAGGTAAGTCAAAAATCTGATATATATGAAATTATTATGATTATAAAATAGAATAAGTTGGACAAACAAAATAAACAATATTAACTCGTTCTAAAGAATATATCCCATATTAAATGCACTCCGATATATTTTGGACAAAATTTATAGTACAGATTGCCTAAAACTAATTAAAAATGTTAGTAATTGTACTTAGTTATGAGAGTGTGTTTATAGTAATAAACAATTTATTCCACATAGACAGAGGACCAATGTCTCGTCTTTTAAGGAACGACTAATAAAAAGATCTAAAGTTGAACGCTGAGATGAATGAGGGGTTTAAGGGTATGCATGTTAAATTTTAAGAGACGTATTTATGTTTCATGTTTGTGAAACTTAATGATTATGTGGACATCGAGTGCTTCGTATTTTCTCCTGTTAATTTAATACGAGCCTATGTTTCAACACTGTTTTTATATTTCTTTTTACTGAAGATGACAGTTAAGCAGACGAAACAATAAACGATCTTTATTATCTTTTCGTTTGTAAAAGACTTTCTCATTCTCCTCTGTTACATATTCTTGCAGACGATGCGCTCTCTCCTCTCGATTTTAAAATTATTATATTGCACACTTGTCCGTTCCATACTTGAATACGCTGCCATATGTGCCACGCTCACTACGTGTGTGCATTTAGAACTTGATAGAATGTAGAAGAGATTTTCGAAATATTTTTCGAGTTACTGGGCAATGTTCTCCTCATGATGTTGATTCTCTGAGTTCTCTCCATGACTTAAATTTTGAAAAAATTGATTCTGCTTATATTTTGTCACAGACAGACTTTAGTGTTTGTCGAATTTCAAATCAAGAAAATGGCACATTCTGCGATTCAAAAGCTAGATTGAACATTCTGCACATAAGTAAAAATGTTAATTTTTTATTTAAAAACCTATTCTAATGGTTTAGCGTTAGTAATTTATTTATTTGCGAATTTAACGGTCATTTATATTTTTAGTTTCAATTATAACCAGGGTAGGAAAAAATTCTGCTCGCGAGCACAATTTTATTTAATTCGTTCGTTTTAAAATTTGTGCTCGCGAGTTTTATTATTTAACTCGCGAGCACAAACTCGTAAGAACAGTTCTTTTTAATATAGAAAATATAACTCGCTCGAATTGAATTCGTTCGCGAGCGAGTTTAATTCGAGCACTCTCCGTACTCTGATTATAACACCTATATTTTATATCTTTGCTTTTTTTTGCACCGTAATTGGTTACCTATTGGACAAATTAACATTATCTAAACTTGTAAAAGTCCATGGCCAGATTAAAGAAAAAATCCTCTGAAATAACAAAGCTTCATATTGGCAATAATATTTTATATCAAGCCATTGATATTGCCATTTATTTTAGTAAACATTGTAATAATATAACTGATCATTGCACTTCCTATAACTTGCATGAAGTAAATAAAAGATCGTTAAATGGTGCTGCATTTGCAAACATATTTTTCCTTTATCATACATCTGCGTGTGTAGTGCTCAGAATGATTCTTGATTCAAAAAATACTTATTCGTGCGGGAACGATAGTTCTACTTCACCCTTGGTAAGGGAATGTGTTGATCAATTTCTGGGTCCGTTTACGGAATTGATAAATAATTCATTTACACTGGGCATTTTTGTAGTACCTTTGAAAATTGCTAAAATTAATTCAATACTAAAAACCGGTTCAACCAACTACCATTCTATACCTATCCTGAATACATTTTTGAAGATAATTGAAAAGTTAGTTGCTGCAAGGCTTACGAATTTTTATGTTAATACAACTTGCTAAACAACATGCAATTTGATTTTACGAAGGGTCGATCCATTACATTGACTGTTTTAAATTTTTTAAATTTTATAATAATGTAGATAGTAGCAAACCTTACATAGGCTATTATTTGGGTCTTAGCAAACCACTTGATTCAGTAAAACATAATATTCTTTTAAGAAAAGTGTAGAACTACTGCGTTAGCGGGTTGGCGTGCAAGTGGTTTGAGGATTATGTAAATAACAGGAAACAGTATTTCAAGATTTGTGGATTGCAATCTCGTTGTCTGCCCGTAAAACGTAGCATTCCTTACGATAGTATACTCGGTCCTCTACTTTATGTTTTATATTAATGACATACTATCGTTGGAGACTATGCTCCAGATGATACATCGTTCATTGTCAGTGCTAAGGATTTGGATTCTATTGGTCGCGAAGCAAATACAAACTGAATTAATATAAATAATTACTTTAAAGAAAATGGGTAGTACTTAAACAGTAAAAAAAACTGTTTCTATAGAGTTTAAAGCAACATACACTGAAATAAATTATTCACATTACATAAAAGTCAGTGGTAGTAGTATTAAAAGCAGACTCTACCAGAGTTTTAGTACTGATGATTGACACTAGATGTATTTAGAGAAACTACGTTGATTCTTTTAGTAGCAAGTTAACTAGAAGTTGCTTTGTATTGTCAGATCTTAGAGAAGAGTTGAATTTCGATGTACTAAAATTATATTACTTTGCGCATTTTCATTTATTCATGCCTTACGGTCTTATGGTTTGGGGGGTTTCTTGAGAAGTAGAACAGGTATATAAATTTCAAAAAGGGGCAGTTCGTATCATGATTGTTATGTGAGTAGGCTGTAGGATATTATTTCCTGCAGTAAATATCATGATATCGGCAAATTGTTCATTTTTCAATGAATGATATTTGTCATTGACTATATTGATCAGATATGTAAATTAAGCTAGTTTTGTTTATGTAACACCAGAAATTCGCATGTTTTGGAAATACCTCGACATGGACTTAAGTTGAGTGGAAAAAAACCCTCACTACCTCATCAAGGCGTATACACAGTTTTCTGTGAATTTTAAACAAATGAAAAAATAAAATTGGACTCTTGTTTATTTCCGAGGGTTACTATTCATATTGAGAGTGCTTGGATAATCCTGCATTTTAAACTCTATAAATTTAAATCCACTGTACAACTCCATGTATGCAGTCATGGTAATTGGCATTAGTTTTAAAATGCGTCACTATATTATTGTTATTAATACGTAATGCGTTTCTCCCGTTAATTCTTATTACGCGTTACGCTATTCCCCTCAATTCATTTACACTAGAAATCTGTTGAACTAGATATTGTTGTAGAAAATTACATAAAAGAATATGGGGTTCCCATATTGTAATTATAAAGTTACAATTCTTTATGAACATGAGTCAATTGCAATACATTATAAAGGGTTTTCCAATAGGGACTTGACAACTTTTAATTCAATTTGTGAACGCACCCTTTCACTAATCATCGAACTGTCACTGTCAATTTATTCAGTAAACTTAACACTTTCATCATGGTAAAGTACACGAACGAACAACGTCTGCAAATTATAAAAATTTACTACAGAAATTCGGAGTCGGTGACCGCTAATTTAAGAGCGTTAACTCTGACTTTCGGTCGTAATTCTCGCCCTAGCAGACAGGCAGTAACAAGTTTAGTGCAAAAATTTGAGTCTACATATTCGTTGTGTGATGCTGCCGTGCCAGTGAGACAACGGGTTGGTCGAAGTGTCGAAAATATCGCTGCCGTTGAAACGTCCGTAGCAAATGAGTCAATTCCACGGCGTTCTCAAAAGATGGGCATCGCCCAGACCACTTTATGGCAAATTTTGCGTAAGGATCATGGTTTACACCCATACAAGATTAAGCTGACTCAAGAATTGAAGCCGATGGACCATTTGAAGCGACGTACGTTCTCCGATTGGGCTCTGGAAGAGATGCGCCAAGATGATCAATTTCATCGCAAAATCATTTTCAGTGACGAAGCTCATTTTTGGCTCAATGGGTTCGTCAATAAGTAAAATATGCGTTATTGGTCGGGTGAAAATCCAAATGTGCTTCATGAAACACCACTTCATCCACAAAAAATAACTGTTTGGTGCGGTTTGCATGCCGGCGGCTTCATAGGGCCGTATTTGTTCGTCGACGATAATGATCGTCACGTTACTGTGAATGGTAATCGTTATCGCGCCATGATTACCGATTATTTATGGCCCGAGTTGGAAGATATGGACTTGGACAACATGTGGTTTCAACAGGACGATGCCACAAGCCACACAGCATACGTTACAATCGATTTATTGAAGAGTAAGTTTGATGAGCATGTTATCTCAGGAAATGGACCAGTCGATTGGCCGCCTCGTTCGTGCGATTTAACGCCTCTAGACCTTTTTCTTTGGGGCTACTTCAAGTCATTGGTCTATGCCAACAAGCCGACAACGTTGGAAGAGCTCAGAGCCAACATTGAACGCGAAATAGCAACCGTTTCGGCCGAATTGTGTGGCCGAGTCATGTAAAATTGGGTCGAACGAATCGACCGCTGCAAACGTGCCCGCGGTGGCCATATGAACGAAGTCGAGTTCCATTCATAAATGTTTTGATTGTACTTCAACCCGATAATAAAGTTTTTGAAATATCTCAAATGGTCTGCATTTTATTTTGAAAAAAAGTTGTCAAGTCCTTATTGGAAAACCCTTTATGATGATCACAAAGGGCGTAATGAAATTATTCATAAACAGTTAATAAACTAATGAAAAAACAATACATCCCTCTGTCCAACGAAAGAACAAGGGCGTTACCAGTGAGTATGTAGACGAACAGGGCGAATTGCTGAAATAATAAATATTAAAAGCATCATTCGAATGTATGTATGTTAACAACACCCTGTTTACTACGCGTTTTAAGGATTTCACATACCTTCAGATAAACTTTCATTATTAACGAATGATTCTTTATGAGCTTCGCGTATGTTTTCGATGCAGAAAAATAATGAAAAACAATACCTCCCTCTGTCGTTCAAACATGCGAATGTACGAACGAAAGTGCAAGGTAGTGCCAGATTGCTAAAATCGATAACAGTGCGTATATAGATATTAACATTCATCTATTGGCAATTTGCCGAGATTTTAAAATGTTAATTATGTGTTCATACATGCACTGGTAATTCGGTAACCTTGTTACCGATTTCAGCGAGATGACACGCTCTTATTATTTCGTCCGTAGATTTGCATGTTTCGTATTGTTTTTTCATTACTTTTCTGAAAGATACGACAAATCCCCAAAAATTGTTTGTTAATAACACAAGTTTACGTGATTGTAGGTGAATTTCTTCACACGCGTAGTAAACAGGGTGTTATTAACATTTGAATGATTCTGTTATTATGCAGTTAATAAACTATAAAAGATAAATATTTAAAATTATATTTCTATAACTACAATTCAGCAACCTGTGTAATGCATGGCAAGAAACAGCGGAAGAAGTATTGTGTTATTATGACCTTGACTGCTTAAGATATTTATCCCATATCTTTTGCACTTGTTTTGTATTTCCTATCTCCCTGTATAAAAATAGATACTCTTATCTCAACCAAAGAGTTCAAAACAGTAGAATTAATTTGATTCCTTTTATACCTCGATTAAAAAATTAAACGTGTCAAACGAGTTACAAGCACTTTGTCCACTTGAAAATGTCTTTCAGTTGTAAACTAATGGAAAAATGCGACATCGAATTAATAAATAAATGGTTTCCAGGTATTCGTTGCACCATGGAATTTAATCCTGGTAAATTTATAATGTCAGAAATATATAAAGATATACAGCCGGATATCTTAGATTTTAATGTTCGCAACGATGATGTATGGTTGGCTAGTTACCTTAGAACAGGTTTGTAAGGAGTTTATATGTACAGAATATCTAACGTAAATTTACTTAATATTTAATTAACGTAAAGTTACCCCCTTTCGCATTTATTATTTGTAGGTTCTAATTGGTGCCAAGAGATTGTCTGGTTAATAGTGAATAATTTAGATTTCGAATCAGCGAAAAAAGTAGAACAAATGCGACGAGCTCCTCTTATTGGGTGAGTATATATTGGGTTGGCAACTAAGTACTTTCGGTTTTGTAGTATAAAATAAAACACTTTTCTTTAAACAAAGAATAGTTTTTAATCAATTATATATTTTCCATTTTGCTCAATGATCTTTTGCCATCTTTCTTTCAGCTGCATGATTCCGCGCTCATAAAATTTCTGGTCCTTATCAGCAAAAAACTGAACCAGGTGCGAGTGAAGGTCATCGTCATTTGTGAAAGTTTTACCATTCAAAGAATTCTGCAAACTTCGAAATAAATGGTAATCAGATGGTGCTAGATCAGGGCTGTATGGGGGATGTGGCAGCACTTCCCAGCCAAGCTCCAATAGTTTCCCACGAGTTGCCAAATATGTGTGAGGCCTTGCATTATCTTGGTGGAAAATTACACCTTTCCAATTTGACAATTCTGGCCGTTTTTCTTTGATTGCTTCATCCAGTTTTATTAATTGGTGACAGTAAACATCAGAATTGATCGTTTGGTTCCTTGGAAGCAGCTCAAAAAACACAACACCTCTGTAATCCCACCAAACTGACAGCATGATCTTTTTTGGATGCAATTCAGTTTTCGATGTTACTGTACAGGACCCATTTTTCATCACCAGTGATGATTCTTTTTAAGAAACGGTCGGTTTCATTTCGTCTAAGGTGCACATCGCAAAAGTTGATTCTTTGTGTTAAATGAATTTCTTTCAATTCGTGAGGTACCCAAATATCAAGCTTCTTAACTAGCCCAAGACATTTTAAATGTTTTTCAATTGTTGTGTGCGATACATGTAGCCTCTCCGCAACCTCTCGTACAGTTATGTGATGATCCTCTTCAATTATAACTTTGATTTGGTCATCATCAAATTCAGTAGGCCGACCAGAACGTTGCTCAATTTTGAGGGAAAAATCTCCAGAACGGAATTTTTTATACCAATTCTGACACGTGCGCTCTATTAAGCAATTAGCACCATAAACTTCACATATCTTTTTGTGAGCCGCAGCAGCTTTCTTTTCTTTACGGAAATAAAATAGTAAAATATGTCGAAAATGTTCGTTTCTGCACTCTATTTAAAATTAACCCACAATTAATAGTTTTAATAAAAATCACGCACTACTTGCTTCAGAAGTTACGTCAATATGACTAGTATCACGCGACAAACGGTAAAGTACAGCACTAACATACGTTATACAAAAAATAAGGCAACGCTCTCTATCAGTAAAAACCGAAAGAACTTAGTTGTCAACCCAATAACTTGCATCTATCAAGTGTTGTAATAATTAATGTCGGTTTCGTTGTATTTCCTGACGGACAATTTATTGTCAAATTCACAAGTCCTATTGTGGTCGTTTTCAGGGTCCACTTGTAAAACTATTTATTTAATATGTGAACAAAATTCAGTTTATAATATTTTGGTATAATTTGCTATTAATTTTGCCTAGTAATTTGGTTTTAATTCCATAATTATAGAACTTTTGATGCTATATTGTAAGAAAAAATTGGCAAGGGCGTTTTTCGGTTATTCTTTATTATCAAATCCTTTTGAGGTAAGTATGTATCTAGCCGAGACTTCTTATTTACGAGTTTATATAAATATTTTATAAATTTGAATGCCATAAAAAGGAATCCTGTCAGGTTTCCATCATTAGAAAAGGCAATATAAAAGAGCACAATGGTAAAGGGGCACGAAAGGTATACTAAATATAATTTTGTGAAAAATTTTTTTTAAAAATTCTTTTTTCTCTTTAAAAATTCATTTTAAAAACTTTATGCAGATCTAACAGTGCAAAGCAAAGTTGTGCCATTAATAATCAAAGAGGGGATTTAAAACTAATTTAGTTCAAGGAATTCTTAATTATTTTCTAAAGTGAATATAAATGACAATAGTGTGTTGCTTAGAGATAAAATATCATTATTTAAAAGGTTGTTTTCATATTTCTTTGTATATACAGCTTCCCGCATGTTTGAATTTCTGCTACAGCTCTTTTGAACTAAATCTACCATATTTAAACTAAAGTCGTGACCAGTATCTGCATAATGTAGAGCTAATACCTGTTTATCAATGTTATGTAGCTTTACATGAGTGTGGTATGTTCCTTATATCTTGTTTGAACGGTTCTTCTTGTTCGACCTATGTATAATTTTGGACAAAAATAACAACAATTTTATAAATGCCCGAATCTTATAATGGATAGTAGTTCATTAAATCCGTTACTGTTGAAAAAGGCCAGGACTAAATTATAGCCTTTAAGTTAGAAAATTCGTGTATTTATAAAGCATTGTGATTCTTGTAAAAAGTTATACATACACTACCGGTCATATTTATTTGCCTAACCCAATTTTATGTGTTTCCTGAAATACGGATTATCTTTCGAAAAATCTGTATTATAATTATTCAACAATATTATTAGTGGAAGTAATTCCATATGAATTTCTACGAAAAGAACCATTCCTATATATATTACCGCCTTCGGCCTCTATATTCTCTAGAATTGTTCCTTCTATTCGGACCAACCCCTTGTCTTGCATGGGTTCCTTATTTGGTCGTTTGTAATGGTACATTTATATATTTTAAATTTTTTTCTATTTTATTTTTGTATGTATATATCTTTCTTTTATTGAGTCATGTCATATAATAGAAATTCCAAAGCAGATGTATATTTGGAATTTCTATTAATGCAAATGTATATATTATTAATTAGGGTCTAGTATATATTAAGTTTTATTATGGGTAATTTCAGAATATTATAAAATTCTTTTGTTATAGTTCCCAGAACCTGTTAGTTATAAGTGGTTATATATTATAGAAAAACATTCTTGCTATTCTTAGGTAAATAGTCGATAAAGATTAAATAAAATGTTAATGGGTAGTTCTAATGTGTTCCACGAAATGACCATTTTTCGTATTTATCGGGACCCATATATAGGCCATACGGAAAACCAGAGGGACAGTGGACTCCTAGCCGGGGGCGAGTGACAGTTGACCCATAACCGGGGACGAGTGACAGTTGATATAGCGGAACGATAGTCAACGGATAGTTGTGGACAGCCGACAAGTGTCGGATATACGAGTCGTCGTCGAATAATCGACAGATAGACAGTGTTCTGTGTTTTTAAGACATAAGTGCAAAATCGGAGGCAAGGTTAAACGGAAATATTACGTTATCTTCGCCCAGATATATATATATATATATATATATATTGGCAAATAGTGTAGAAAATCTTCGAGTGGTCAAGTGTCAACAGAAGAAGTGATAACCATGTTAAAGAGGTACCTATTAAAAGACTAGAAATTTTGCGTGTTCATAGTATATTTAAGATATATCTAGTTAGGAGTAGTAAGAAGCGTTTTTCTAAGCGATTTAGATCGTTTGTCTTTTGATCGCGTAGTTTTGTGTTTCCGGATTAAATTTAAAAGGGGTGTGTTTGTTTTTTGAAACCCCTTTTCGAATCTGAATCGCTCTGAGGTCAGGGTAAAAAAGGAAAAGAGTCTCTCTAGCCGGAGCTAATTTAATATTTTATAAACCTAATAAATAATTTTGCTACATCACCCCATGTACTTTTATTTATTTTTTTCAAGGCGCCCTTACAAATTATAATTTTTTTTTAAAAACAAACAGTACAGTAGCACGTTCTCCAACAAGAGAGAACCATACGTAAAACATAATCTTGCTCGAATCAATTTCTGCCTCTAATAAAGTCTTATTTTTAAGTAATTACTATAGTCGTTTCTTCAAATTTATGCAGATCAGCTATTCTTCATTCCCTGTTACAAATTTTTCAAGAACGAAAAACGGTTTTGGCATTTTGGGAGAAAATCGTAAATTCTAATTTTTTCATCACAGTAGTTTTTAGTTGCTTCTTATATATACACACGTATTTAAATATTTATGCTCTCAAATGTGCCCTCTTAATTTAATAAACCTTGACTAGCGTTTCAGGATTTGTAACGGATTTTCTTCAAGGAGATTCAGTTGGTTATGCTCGAAATTTAAGGTCCCCAAGATGTATAAAGAGCCATGAATTATATGGATTATTACCTAAACAAATGGAAACAGTAAAGCCAAAGGTAATAGTGATGTTATCAAGATTAGTAATATTGAACGTTGTTTTAATGATGTATTTTTAAAATTATTTTTTTAAAATGCGAAGAAAATTTAATCGACAATATAATTACCATTGTTTTTGATTACTTCTAACCTAGATTTGTTAAGTTAAATTCAGTAAAAAACAAGAGCCAGACGGATAGGTTATCGCCAGAAGAACAATATATATATTGAAAAAACATGAGGTTCAATAAAATATGAACAATTATATTGGATAAAGCTTTAGGAACTATTTAAATTTCCCTTTTCTCATACATATTTATTCCTTTTCAGTTGATTTACGTCATGAGAAATCCCAAAGATGTATATTGTTCCTATCACGCATTTCTTTCAACATTTGTGGGCTTGAAAGGGACATTCGAAGAGTGCGCGCAATTCTTTTGCGATGGCAAAATGCCCTTTGGTAATTATCTCGACCACTGCTTGTCATATTGGAAAAAAAGACATGAAGCTAACATTCTCTTGGTGACCTACGAAGAACTCTTAACTGATACTAAGAAAGCCATCAGAAATATTGCGAAGTTTTTAGAAAGAACATTGACAGAGGAACAAGTCGCTATGATAGGCGACTTTGTAAAGTTCGAAAATATGAAACGTAATCCAGGTTCTAACTTGGATTTATACGTAGGTAAGGTGAAAGAAGTCGACGCCGTGGAAGGGAACCACAGCGAACACTTTATAAGAAACGGAAAATCTGGTGAATGGAAGGAGAAGATGTCTCCGGAAATATCGAGAATGTTCGATGAATGGATTGAGAGGAAAACCAAAGGAACAGATCTAACGTTTAGTTTTGATACAGAATGAAAAAGACTTTTTGCAATTATATTATTTGTAGCTAGCATTAGTTAAATGATATTATATTAAAGAATGAGTATCTTAAGACAGTCTTTATTGCACAAGACCAGTTTAGGTGACGGCCCCTAAGGCCGTGTGCGATAAGTGTCTTATGAGACACAAGTTCTTTATATTATTTTTTCTAAATTGTCTCTTTTATGATATGTTCTGGATAAATAATAGTAAATCTAAAGTTTAAGAATTTTAGTAATGGTTAGAAATACACAATGATATTCGTCAATTTAAAATATAAATTTGTCAATTTTTATTAAATATCTTCTACTTATTAAATTTCATGTAAAACGAATAGGAATACATATTTCGTATATTCTTCCTGAAATTAGAACAATTGTTGAATATATCAATCAAATCTCCTATCGATTTATGAAAAGCAGCTTATGAAATTTGAAAAATTGTGCGACTTGTGTTTGACAGTTTCCTTTCACATTCTTTAACATCTAAATTTTGATACAAAATTTGAAGATTGAAAAGCGATGACAAGTAAATAAGTTGTTTTAGAGAATGTGCTACTTGTCCATTTTTAACGATACTAAATATAGCATGGGCAAGTTATTCTATTAAATGGTTTGTGATTATTTAATATTTAGGCAGCTATATTCGCATTTGGTAGTCTGATTTCACACGACGTTTGGATTTCATATAAAATTTTAGTTGATCACTCTTGAAAAATTATATTTACTAGCGTTGTTATGGCAGCAAATTATAAATTACCTATTTCGAAATAGATTTGTTAGCGCATACTTAATATTTAGTTAGGAACTTTGAGAAGACTAACTGTAATAAATTCTTTAAAGCAAGATATTTTGTAGATCAATTAGTCAAGCAAATGTGAACCGAATATAGCTATAGGATTCTGATCATAAAACAACTTCTTTCTCAACGAAGGTTGCAGGACCTTCTTCAGTACATTAAACTTACTTGCAAACAGTTATTTTTCTTTATTTTGCGTTAGTTATTTTTCGATTCAAGTATCAGCGGCAACAAATAGCAATAAAAAGATATAGCAATTATCGAGACACTTGTGTGCATGGAACTGAACATGCCCAAGCTGTCAACAAAGTGAGTGCCCTGAATCTTGAATTGTGATCAAAACCCTGATAGAATGTGATCATCAAAAGATAATTTGAAGCTTAAGTAAGAGTTTCGATTATGTATGTAGATGACATATTTGCGACTTTAGACACATGTAAATGTCTTTTAGACGATTAAATTTACGGTAGGAAGAGAAAACAATGACAATTTATCTTTCTTAGATACCTTAGTAATTAGAAATAGCCATAAAATAGAAATTAATATTTTCCGAAAAGAAACTAATGTCGATAGATTCGTCACGGCGGCCCCAAATCACAGCATGCTTAGTTTCCCAGTAATAAAGGCGAGGTACGAAAGAGAGTTGAATTTTATTAACATCGCGAGATATAATGATTTTTTCGTTTTTCTCTTGCTTGTTACCATCATTGCAAGATCTTCTGCTGAGGTTGTTGCTCTTGGTCTGCCTTGTCGAATTCTGCTCAATACATTTCTACGTTCACGGTGCTTTTTGATGATATAACCCGTGGTGGACTGATTTAATTTAAATTCTGTGGCAATTTCGCGATGGCTTTTGCCCGTTTTAAGGTATGCGATTATAAACGATCGTGTTTCTACACTCAATTCTTTCCGTTTGGCATTTTTAACCGATTGAACTTCTTCGAAACACACGATGTTATCACTATGAGCACCTCACAAAAACTAACTGCAATTTTGCCAAAATACCTAAATATAAATATTTAATAATACAATAACACCCTACCTTAAAATAAAATCATAACAATCGAGAATTTCCAAGAATTGAGAGATCTAATCCCTTAAGTGCAATTATTCTACTTTCACTATTTTTGAATAAGCTTTTATAGATTTTAATGTTTACTATGAAACTATTTCTTACTACAGAAATAAATGTTATAATTACAACTTTTCTATAGAAACTGTAATGAAACAAGGATGACCAAATACCTATGAACAATAGTGTATATATAATTGTTAACATCAAACCTATCTGCGGGTTATAGCTACTAGGTTTGTTTCCAGTATGTGATGTATGGCATATTAAGAGACTCGAAGCTGTACTGTTTGGAGATCTAATTGTTAAGGCAGCCGTTTAACAAACGGCAGATACAGGTTCGATTCCTGCCCCACCGTAGAAAATTTTAGTTAATTTCTCTGATCATAACCAACAATGGCACAGCAGAAAACACTAATTTATATATATATATATATATATATATATATACAATATATGTTTTTTTTAGAGGTATAGAACTTTGAAATGGAATAAAACAAATATGATTTTTTTAAATTGACATGAAATTTACTTTATTCGAAAGATAATCTTCTGGCATTATAATTTAAATATGACTTCTGGCATATGACCGCCACGGCTGGCTCGGACGTAGTCTAATCTGGAGGGCCAATTTTCGATGACTTTTTCCAACATTTGTGGCCGTATATCGGCAATAACGCGGCGAATGTTGTCCTCCAAGTGGTCAATCGTTTCGGGCTTATCGGCGTAGACTAGCGACTTCACATATCCCCACAGAAAATAGTCAAGCGGCGTTAAATCGCACGATCTTGGAGGCCAATTCATGGGTCCGAAACGTGAAACTATGCGGTTACCAAACGTTTCCTTCAATAAATCAATTGTGGCACGAGCTGTGTGACATGTTGCGCCGTCTTGTTGAAACCACTCCTACACATCATGGTTGTTCAATTGAAGAACGAAAAAGTCAGTAATCATGGCTCTAT
This sequence comes from Dermolepida albohirtum, assembly GCA_031893035.1. Classification (NCBI taxonomy): domain Eukaryota; kingdom Metazoa; phylum Arthropoda; class Insecta; order Coleoptera; family Scarabaeidae; genus Dermolepida; species Dermolepida albohirtum. The sequence goes on from JAVIWB010006099.1 coordinate 80,848, forward strand.
AGCGGTCACCATTGACTGTAACGTTCTGGCCAGCTTCGTTTTTAAAGAAGTACGGACCAATTATTCCACCAGCCCATAAAGCACACCAAACAGTCAGTTTTTCTGGATATAACGGTGTCTCAACATACACTTGAGGATTATCATCACTATAAATACGGCAGTTTTGTTTATTGACGTATCCATTCAACCAAAAGTGAGCTTCATCGCTAAACAAAATTCAATTATGAAAATCGGGATCAACGGCAATCTTGTTTTGGGCCCATTCACCGAATCTACCCCTTGCTAGGTGATCGTGTGGCTTCAATTCTTGCACGAGTTGGAGTTTGTAAGCACGAAAACCTAGATCTTTCCGCAAAATCTTCCATAAAGTGGATGGACACATATCCAATTCCTGTGCACGATGGCGGATAGACTGATTCGGGTCTTCCTCTACGCTACGCTCTACAGCAGCAATGACTTCTTCTGTACGCACTGTACGACGTCTCTCTGGATGCGTGTTATCATTTAGAGTATACGTGGTGCGAAAACGTTCCATAATTAATCGAATTAATTGCTCTGATGGACGATTATGTTGACCGTAATATTGACGTAGTGCGCGATACGTATTTCGAACAGAACCATGATTTTCAAAATAAATTTGCACAATTTGCAAGCAATGTTGAAATGACAAACCAAACTAAATATAAATCACTTAACAGCTGACAAAATGGCCGCCAGTTAAAAAAAGTGTTGCCAACTTAAAGTTCTATACCTCTAAAAAACACACCCGTTATAATGTATATATATATATATATATATATATATATATATATATATATATATACATAAGTAATGCTCTAGAATAATTCGTTATTCGGTAAGATATAATATTAAACAAATTTTAAAATAACAAAGTTTAAGCATTTAATTTAAATATGCGCCATTATAAGTATTAGTAAACTATTATATATATTTCTCGTCCTTCCCTATTATACATATGTTTTTCTATTTTTAACAGCAGACCGAAAATTAATTGGTAAAGACAGCAAAAGTGGCCTCCATCACAAAAATTCAAGCTGTTATTTTCGATTTACTTTTAACTCGCTATATGAAAATTAATATTGGGATTATAAAATGTAAATACTATACTTGTCAAGCAGAAATGGGCAACTTACATATTAATCGCCAATTTGTATCAAGACTTACAACTACAGTAAATGTCGGCAATATTTTCTTTTATATTTGTGATTATATTCGAAACAGTTTTCTAAAAAATTTATATACAATTAAGATGAATAAAACATGTAAAAATCGAGAGAGTCAAGGTTTCTATTAATTATAAAGCGATATACGAAGGTAGTTTGATAAGTAGTGAGAATGGAAAAGAAAAACGAATTTTTTAAATATAAAATAATTTTTATTTTTCAATATATTCTCCTAAAAGAGCAATACATTTATTCCAACGGTGCTCCTATGCCCTTATGCCATCTCTAAAATGCAATTCCGGAAGGCTTGCAAAATACTCATTTACGAAGATGATAAGCTCGTCGTTAGACGAAAATTTCTTTCCACCTAGTGCCGTTTTCAATTTTGGAAAAAGGTGGAAGTCGGAAAGGGCTAGATCCGGCGAATAAGGCGCATGCGGTACTAATTGGAAATGCAACTCGTGGATTTTGGACATCGCAACTGTGCTGGCATGCGAGGGAGCGTTGTCTTAGTGAAACAGAATCCTTTTCTTTGCCATTCCTGGCCGTTTAGCACGAATCTCAACATTCAATTTTTGTAGAAGCTCTGCATAATATTGTCCGTTTATTGTGGCACCTTTCCGAAGGTAATCAATGAGCAAAATGCCCTTTGAATCCCAAAAAATTGATGCCATCACCTTCTTTGCCGATAAAGTGGTTTTCGCTTTTTTTGGAGGCGCAGAACCACGTTCTAACCATTGTTTCGACTGTTGTTTAGTTTCGGGTGTACTGTAGTGTATCCAAGTTTCATCGCAAGTAACAAATCGCCTACAAAAATCAACCGGATTCCGCTTATAAAGGTCCAAACACTCATTGGAAATGCGCAAACGAGTAAACTTTTGATCAGTCGTAAGCAATCGCGGCAGCTATCTTGCCGAAAGCTTGAAAGGGCCCAATTCTTTTGTTAAAATGTGGTGTACGCGTTCTGTTGAAATGTTTACCATGTCTGATATCTCTCTCACTTTAAGTCATCGATCTTGCGTAATAATATTATGGATTTTTATAATAATTTCCTTAGAAGTCACGATTTTGGGTGCTCCAGAGCGCGCTTCATCGACACAGCTTCTTCTACTACGTTTAAATTCATTTACCCACCTATTTAGTGTGGCAGCTGATGGAGCAGATTCACCTAATGTTTCCCGTAACTCATCTTTTATTTCGGTAACTTTCATACCCTTAATTACGAAGTATTTAACCACCGCACGATACTCGACGTGTTGCTTCTTCTTTAATCAGCTGTCAAAAATAAACTAATCAACCAATTTATCTAAATATCGGAATGTAAACGTATAAATAGGCAACCGAAATTACAGTGCATTTGTTTTACCAATTAGAGCGCCACCTATGTGTTATTCTCACTACTTGTCAAACTGTCCTGGTATATATATAATATATCTTAAACGTAACTATTATCAGGTGTATGGGTCTGTTGAACAAAGACTCAAACACACACCAAGTGTACAGTTTTACGGACGGACAAAATAGATTAAACTAATATATTTTGCTGAGTTGAGTTTTATTCTATTTTACAAAGTTATTTATACAATTGTTTTGAATCAGCCAGTGTATGACTCCTTTTAGTTCACACTCCTGTGGAAACTGCAAAGGTTTGGCAGCGAAATATATAGTATTGAAAACTAAAATTCTTTGGTGTCTTTGTTCAACAGATCGATACACCTGATAATAGTTACGTTTAAGATATTAAAAGTACGGTCGATTATACAGTCCTTACTATATATATGTATATGTACTATCCTAGTGAGACAAATCTATAAAGCCTGCAGATACACCTATATTTCGAATAGTCCAACATTTATAGATTTTATTTAAATGTAAAAAGTTGAACTTACGATTTCATATAGTTTACTGTCTCAAAAATATATGAAACGGCTCTATTTGAAATAAAGTACTGGTGCCGTATGTTGCTGTAGGGTTGATTTAAGAAGTGTCATATTTAAAAAAAAAATGCTGTACTTTATTGTCCAACGGATTTTAAATCTAAATAAAAAACCAAATTCTAATATACAATAACAGACATGTATATCCAAACTAAATCTAGTACATATCATCTACAATATTCATGCAACAAAACATATAAGTACGGGCTTAGTATTTAAAAAAGTCAACTCAAAGTATCAACTTAAATACATTTGACCATGCCAAGTATTTCACATGAACTCTTTTTCATTTATATCAATGCTTTTTTGATCGCAATTCAAGGCAAAGCTTTAGTTTATGCCGATGATTTAAAAATATTTTCTTCAGTTAACATCTACTACTGATTGTCTAAACTGGCAACACCGTCTGAATATTATTTGAAATTGGTGTGAGTTGTGGTATTTCCTCTCCTCAATTTTCCTCTCTGTTTTCCCGTTTCTACTCAACTTCAGTTCTTGATGAATCTTTTGGTACGCTGTCAATTACTTTTATCCCTCATTCTTCTCGCATTCTCCGCTCGTCACTGTACGCGCTGTTTTTTTGCGGCGGCGTGAGCACGTTCCTCCTCTGTAAGTTCATTGTTAATATAGATTCTGTCTTGTAATGCTCTTAATTTGTAAAAATTGTTTCATTACGGTTTCTTTTCCAACCGATTTTTGCTCCTGTTTTCGTTACTTTTCTTCTTTAGTCGACCCAAAGTTCTTTCAATAAATTTGTTCAAATTATTTTCAAATCCGTTTTGTTATATCTGTTCATCTTCAATCCTTGTATTACGATGTTGTTCTTAATTTGGTCTCTTCAATTTTATAAACTTTGCCATGTCACCCTTCTTTTTTCTAAATATTCTGCTTTCCTCTTCTAGTGATCCATTATCCCTTCTCAGCCCTTTTATTTGTTGATAGTTTTTCTGGTCCTGTTCGAACTCTTATAACGGCACTATTAAAGATTTTTTCCATATTTAAAGCTTTTCACTCCTGATCTCTGTTTCTTACACTTGACGATAGCTCAAAGACTAGCATTTTCTAATAACAAAAATTTTTCCTATTTATACTTCTCATTTTCCTCTTTGATTCACGCCCCTATGCGTCACTACTCACCCCTCTACAACCCGCTATTTTCCATATAACTTTAAACGCATCCCCTATATACATATATATGTGTGTGTGTGTGTGTGTGTGTGTGTGTGTGTGTGTGTGTGTGTAATAAAAGATTTTTAATATTTTGGGAAGCTAACGTGAGGCCATTCATAATATTTTTGATGCAACCCAACGTATTGAACTATTGTAAGTTGTATATAAATTGTATTTATCCAAATATTATTTTACAGTAATCTGATTATTTCATTAAAGAGATAACTCAAGCTAATAAAAAGCGCAACTGAAATCAATCAAATAAAGTATCAGTTACATCATCTTTCAGACAATTTATGGATGCCATCCTAAAAAGAAACTGTTTATCCTTTGAGCAAAACAATTCAGCCAGCTATTTTCTAACTTTTTCGAAATTGGTGAAGTGCTGCTTTGCAAGCTAATGTCCTATTGATAATTGGTTAAAGTGACCGTTACCATTTGTAAGCCTTTTCCTATTTCATATTCATAAGGAGTTTAACATCCTCAAACATGAGATACAACAAGAGATGATTTTCAAGACAGCAGAACTTATTATATATTGGAGATAGAGAGTATCGGAAAGTCGTTATCGGATTTTTCGTAAAAAAAACTACACAATTTTTAAGAAAATGTAAAGGTTTATTTATTCAAAGTATTGGCCATTTTATTTTGCACATCTTGTCTATCCTTCAGACAATTTATGGATGCCATCGCAAAAAAACCGTTTGCCCTTTAAGCAAAAGCATTCAGCCATTTTCTAACTTTTTTGAAATTGGGGAAGCTCTGTTTTGCAAGCGCATGTCCCATTGATACGAAAAGGTGATAGTCGAACGGGGCAAGGTCTGGAAAGTACGGCAGGTATTATGTCCAATTCAAGTGCTTTTAACCCTTCCTTGACCGATTTTGCTGCATGAGACGGTGCGTTATCGTGCTGTAAAATCACTTTACTATGTCTTCGGGCCCATTCTGAACCTTTTTCTATCAATGCATAGTCCAAGTTGATAATTTGTTGTCGGTAGCAATCAGTATTAATTGTTTCGTCAGGTTTCAACAGTTCATAATATACCACGCCACTTTGGTCCCACCAAACACTGAGCATTGTCTTGCGATCAAAACAATTTGGCCTTAGTGTCGATGGGCCGTCTTCGCCTGGTGCTAACCATGATTCTTTACGCTTAGTGTTTTTGAAATAAATCCATTTTTCATCACCCGTCACTATTCGATGCAGAAATGACTTGCGATCATACCTTTGAAGCAGCATTTCACAGACTGTCTTTCGATTTTCCATTTGCCTGCCATTCAATTACTGTGGCATCCATCCTCCCGCTTTTGGATTTTTCCCATTGCTCGTAATCGGTCGCTAATCGTTTCTTGGGTCACATTTAACGCTTTTGCCAATTGTTTTTTGAGTTTGGGTTGAGTCTCCGTCCAATAACAAATTCTTTCGGTTTACCAGAACGTTCTTTGTCTTGCACATTGAAATCACCACTTTCGAATTGTCGAAACCACGCCTCACATGTTTTTATGGTTGGAACATGCTCACTGCAAGTTTCTACCAACAAACGATGACTTTCAGCGGCATTTTTCTTTTGATTAAATAAGAAAAGTAATGCACTTTTTCAGGCACGAAACTCGACATTTTCAAAGAGGTATAAATATATGACGATGTTACTTTTGCAAAATATAACATATATGGCTTTGAAGTTTGATGTCAGTAGAATAAAATGACGTATGTGTCAAACCATAACATTGCATACTTAAGCCTAGCGACATCTATTATTCCGGTACACCTGGTATACATATATGTATATATATATATATATATATATATATATATATATATATATATACAGTGTGCATCAGTCAAATGGAATAAATTCGATAATAATTAAATGGGAGGGTGTTCGAAAAAACGCTCGGACACGTCGATTGGGATTTTTAGTTGCGTATTCTTTTAAATAAAAAGTTTATATACAGGGTGTGTCATGTAAAAGTGGTCAATATCAACTTTCTTATTTTAAATGGAACACCCTATCAAATATTAAATTTTTGGATTCCCTAGAAAATTCCAGACATATTTCATGTACAATGTCCTATACTTATCTTCAACTGTTTCGAAAATATTAAATGTTTTCAGATTTGAAAAATTTTTGATAATGTAAAAAATAACAAGAAAAACATTAATGTCACTGTAGGAGATGTTCAAAGTGTTCGCCGCTGACATATCCCCATAAGAAGAAGTCTAATGGCGTTAGATCAGGGGATCGTGCTGGCCATTCCATCGATCCTCGCCTACCTATCTACCGATGCGGGAATATTTGGTTGAGGTACTGCCGGACATTGATTTGGTAATGGGGTGGTGCTCCATCTTGCTGGAACCACCTCCGTATTTGCTGGAACTTGTGGGTTTGCTAGATCAGGATATAAGTTTGTCAAAGCTGGCACGAGATTATTTTGAAGCAAAGCTAAATAATTGTCGCCATTCAAATTTCCATCAATGAAAAAAGGACTTACGATATGATCTCCAACAATTCCTGCCCAAACATTAACCATCTCAGGGTATTGCGTATGTTCTTCCCACATCCAGTGAGGATTTTCCCTGGACCAATAGTGGCCATTTTGACTATTAGCAGTAC
>JAVIWB010006102.1:600000-889909 GCA_031893035.1 Dermolepida albohirtum
CTTCCGCGGTCTTTATCCATACTCATATTGTCCTATCTTTGCTTCCGATTTGAAACGGCGTTCTCAGTACTTCTGCTACCGCAGTTTCGTCATTTACTTGAAACATCTTCAAGGCTTAACTGCCGCTACTGCTATCGTTGTTGTATTGTAACTGAAGTAAGCCTATTACGGTTGGTTATAAAGGGGTGTAGTTTGCTATGGGTCAATGGAGTATTGCGATAACGGTGGAGTTGTTTGGAGACAAGGGATTACCAAACAATGTGCAGGATTAGGTTATTCGTGTGTTTCAAAATTTTTGTTTTAATTCACGAAGTTTTTACCCCTAATAGTGACTAATTTGAGGCAGAATTTCAGTTGAGCCCGATTTCAAATCTGTGCCTAGTAAAGGCAGAACCATCTATGCCCCTATGTACTCTCTACCCTAGAAATGATGTCATGTTACCAATAACAATAATTTCTCGAAATATTCAACAAACAATAGACTGACATCTTAACCATAATATTTCACAATTTATGTTCAACATGATTCATCTCCTCTTTCTAAAGCTCATTTACACTATGTGCAAGGCCACCTATCACCATCACATCGGTAGAATGTCTTAAAATCAAAATTAAAACCATCTTTAAACCGCGTTCGAAACTTTATTTTCAGTAAAGGATTATGCTTCTCTAGAAACGTCTGGTGTGGAAGTCCTTGCTCGTGCAACAATGAATATATTGGCGACTTGAATCCGGTCACCTTACCCAATTAAATTCATGACCGAAAAATCCGCCAATTTATAGAAATCTTAGAACACCTCAATAACTTGAATTAAGATGACGGTTACCCATTACACAACTCTATGAAATCCCTTATCTACAAACAACTCCACCGTAACTGTAACGCTGCATTGTCTCTTGCAAATAACCAGCTATTTAAACCCACTCATAGCAGACTTACACTTATTTCAGTGCAACAACGATAACTGTAGCAGCATGTAAGCCCTAAAGGTATCGCCTAGACGTGAAGTCGAACATCAGAAGTAGAAGTACCGAGGACGCGGTTCCAATTCGAAAGTCAGGATGAAGTTTAAGTTTCAATCAGTGTTTAAGAGACCGACAGAGCTCAGAGACCTTTAGATATTACTTAGAAAATCCAAACATTTCAACGACTCTTTTAATCAATCTTAGAGGAACACAGACAAAATCTCAATAACAACTGAGAATAGCTTGATAGTTCCTTCACATCATCAACGCCGTGATCGCTGAAAATTCGTGAAATAGTGTGCTCCAGATAGCGAATGGTTAGTAGCATCTCAGGATAAAGGCATATAATTAGGATGGGATATGTCAATCGATGTGAAGTTTGGGTCCAAATCTATTGACGGAGACCAACCTTGTGAACGGCGTCTGTACCTGCGATTTGCTTCTCTAGCGCCATGAAAAAATCCTCTCTTAAAGAGGCTGGTCACTGGAAACTTGGATTTTGTATCAAAGTATGCATTAAAAACACACTTGGTCTAAGGACCTTCAACAGTTGCGATGCCTAGACCTGACATAAAAAAAGTTCTTTGACCATTTGGTGGAACTGGAAAGTCTAGTGTACCACGAGCTCCTTTCTCAATGTGAAACTATAAATTCTGTCAAATACTGCAATCAACTTGATAAATTGAAAGCCGCCATAGCAGAAAAATGGTCAGAATTTGCGATCCCATGAGATGTTACTTTCCATTACCACAATGTAAAGCTGCATATTGGATTGACTGGAAGAGAAAAGCTGTTACAGTTTGATTGGGACGTTCTACTGCATCCCCTGTACCTCCCCGGATCTTGCTCCATCAGACTATTAATTGTTCCTGTCATTAAAAAATTCTCTCCATAATAAACTGTTCCTATCCGTAACTGAAATAAAAAGACAACTCGAGGAATATTTGCCAAGAAAGCCCCAACAATTTTGGAAAGACGGAATAATAGAGGGTTCCTAAGAGATGGAAGAAGAGCAGAACCATTTATATAGAACACAATAAATATCATTTGTTCACTTTGCATTATAAAAAGGAAAGAAACTTATGCAGATATCCTAATATGTTGGAATAACAAAGTACTACTCAAAATATTTTTTTATTTGATCCAAAAGTAATAATGTTTGTTGCATTGCCAATAGGTGAATAAAGATAGTTTTATTTTGACTCGATTCATTATTTCTACCAGTGTAAAGTAATTATTTGGTATGCACGAAGGAAATACAAAACATTTCTTAGCAGGTGGGTCTATAATTACACATTACGAATAAAAATTGATTCTTAAAATGTACAATTCATCTTAATAATTTATGAAACAAATGAACAACATTAGTGAATTTAAAAGTATTGTAAAAATATTTGAATTTTGCTTATTTAAGTAATTTAGTTATTTTTAGTAATGATATGTATTTATTGTCGAAAAGTTTCTCAATCTGCTTGCAACTTTCTCCCAGCTACTGGTTAACTTTTTACGATTCTTTCCAATGTCTCAAAAAGTTTCTATAGAAACATAAACCTCGCTGAAAGCACTGTTTCATCATGATTAATTGGTAAAGTTCTCCCTACTATTTGCTTAGAATATTTTCCCGTTTATTTGATATAATTATGCCTCGAAAGAGGAAGTATTATAATATATATTGTATTTACACCGCCACCAACGCTGCGTACTATCCCGCAACTTTATGTTAATTCATACACAAGGAAGAGCTAATTCTAGAAAACAAGAATGGAAAGTTAAGTACATTATGTTTCGGATATGGCTTCTGTATTTACCTCATTAATGCTCGTGAGCTTAAGAAAAATAATCCATAATTTTTCAGTGTTTCCACTGAAGAGATTATAGATATTTAGCATACGAAAACACCTCTTTGTGATAATTTAGGAGTTCAATTGCGATACTTGACTATCAAAGCCTCACAAAAGATTAACAAAACAAATAATGGTTGATGCTAATATATTGCTCTAATCGAACAGTTGATAATCTAGTGCATTGATGTACAGAAGTTTATACGCACATACATCTATCTGTGTATATGTACGTAAGATATTTATGTATTGAGTTCAAACGTGTTCAATGCTATAAATACACAACAGTCGCGATGTAAATTTGAAAATAGAAATATCGAACACAGATCTGTATTATAAAGGGTTTATATCAAAAATATTTATGGAGTTTATATTATAATCTCTTTGATGGCTATAGCTTTTTAAAGTTTTATTCATTAATTAAAAATTGTATGTATTATTTGGTTTTATATTTACTTAGTTACATAAATCAATTTCTTTTATACGAGGGGTGATTCCAATGTTCTCGGAATTGGTGCTATAATTAAATAACGCAGAACTGACCTGTTTATGCAACACTACTGTGCAACATTCTTCAGTCTGATTCAGGTATTCGACTGATGTAGACGCGTTTTAGTAGCACTGTTTTGTAACCATGGAACACGCGGCAACATCTCAAAAGAAGATGTGAAAACGTCAGAAATTATTAGTCGTCTGCAAGGAGTATTTGGTGAATCTGCAGAATCCAAAAGTACTATTTATCGGTGGATCGATCGTTTTAAAGCCGGTAGAACATCAGTAGAAGACGATCCACGCACTGGGCAGCCAAGCACTTCGGTAAATGAAAGAAACATCACTGCGGTCGAAAACCTAGTGAAAGACGACAGGCGAATGACTATTCGTCAAATTAGTATACACCTAGGGATAGGTACACGACAAGTTCATGACATCTTGCATGATTATTTGGGAGTTAACAAGGTTTCGGCGCGCTGGGTGCCGAAGCTGTTGGGACCAGAACAGAGACACAATAGGTCCGATACTTGTCGTCATCTTCAAGAGCTGTTAGCCCGTTACGGTGATGAATTTTGGCAACGAATAATAACCACTGACGGAACGTGGATTTCTTATTTCAATCCTGAGTCGAAAAGTCAATCCAAAGAATGCCGCAAACCTGAAGAAGGGCCTCCACTTAAGACGCGTGCAGTTCCGTCTGTTCGAAAGGTAATGCTTACTGTATTTCGGGATTACGAAGGGATTATTTTCATGAATTATCTGCCGAGAGGTACTACAATTAATGCAGAATATTATTCAAATTTATTATCCGGACAACTGCGAGAGGCACTAGTCAAAAAACGGCCTGGAAAGTTGCATAAGCTTCCGTTATTGCAACAGGATAATGCAAGACCACAACCCGCAAGAAAAACGAAGGATGTTTTGAACGATTTACGATGGGAATTGCTGCCGCACCCACCTCATTCCCCGGATCTTCGTATTCTGAATATGAAAATTAATGTGGAAAAGGATTATATATCAACTTTCAGTGAGTTTTTTCTATTAGTTTTTCTACGATTTTCGATATTACTTGAGATCTAAATGCTGATCATTGTGGAAAATTATTTTCTGTCAAGTAAGGTAATAATATACGAGGGAGCGTTTTTATATTCGCGGAATGAGCGGGTTGTAGAGGGGTGAGTAGGCGCATTTGGGGCGTGGCCTGTGCAGCGACTCATGATTAGTATAAATACGAAGTTTCATTGTTATTAGATAGTTAGTCTTTGAGCTATCGTCAACCAAGTAACATAATCAGGAGTGAAAAGTGAAATATGGAAAAAATCGAATATCGTGCCGTTATAAAGTTCCTTACCAGGCAAGGAAAATCAGTCGCGACCATAGTGAATGAGATGTCATTGGTTTACGGCGACTCTTGTCCAGGAAAAACCATGGTGTACAAGTGGCATAGTTTATTTAAACAAGGAAGGGGATCCCTTGAAGACGACCCGAGGGCGGGCAGGAGCATTGAGGTGACCACGCCAGCACTTATCCACAGTATCCGATACAACAATTTTTAAAATCCTACACGATCATCTCGGCATGTCTAAGGTCAGCGCAAGATGGGTGCCGAGAATGCTCACGCCGCCGCAAAAACAACAGCGCGTAGAATGTTCGCGTGCATTTTTGGACCTCTGTAATGAAGACAAGGATGGTGTATTGAGTGGAATTGTTACTGGAGACGAAACTTGGGTTCATCATTATGAACCTGAGCCCAAACAAGACTCCATGCAGTGGCATAAAAAGGGCACAGCACCTCCCAAGAAATTTAAAGTGTCACAATCAGCTGGGAAACTCATGGCAACGGTATTTTGGGACTCGGAAGGAATATTGTTAATTGATTATAAAGATAAAGGTGTTTCTATAACCGGAGAATATTACGCTTCAATATTAGAGCGACTAAAAGAAGCCATTAAAGAGAAAAGACGGGAAAAATTGACAAAAGGTGTTCTGCTTTTGCAAGGCGCGCCCGTCCACAAGAGCCGCGTTGCGTTAGCTGCCCTGCATAAGGTGGGCTTCGAAATTGTGAATCACCCACCCTATAGCCCAGACCTGACCCCGAGTGATTATTACCTGTTTCCGAAAATGAAAAAGGAGCTGCGGGGTAAAAAATTTACTGCCGATGATGAAGTCAAGGAGGAAGTTTCGGCGTATTTTGCAGATAAAGAGAAATCATTTTTTTATGAGGGTATAAATAAATTAATTGAAAGATGTGAAAAAGTGTATCCGTCTTGCAGGTGAATATATTGAAAAAGAAAAATAATTTGGTTTTTTTATTTCCACCCCTTGTCCCCCATTCCGCGAATATAAAAACGCTCCCTCGTAAGTTCTTCTAAATAATACTATGATGGAAGCACAAATACTGCTCTAGCGCTACTATTTATTAAAATCGAAACTTATTTTCTTGCACTTGTTTTTAGCAATTAACGCATTATGTAAAATGATGGAATCCACCAAGAGAACAAAATATACTTTGTTAGCGTCTTTCCTAAAGGTAAATATTTCCTTCTACAACGTTTAGCAGAATATCATAATTTTCGAGGGGAACTACGCATTTGTCTAATCGAAATTGTAATATTTTTAGTCCGAATTTGTTCCGCCTTTCTTCATATTAAGTAATCGTAAGTCTGTTCCCATGCTTTACTTTTAAAATAAAGTTCAGGCACGTTTATAAGACTATTACATAATTGTTGCTAGTTAGTTTCCCTTTCATCAAATAATTCACTTCATGCAAACGTATCTATACAGCTGTAAGCCGTACGACCATTTACTCCGCCTATATCCGTTTGTTATTAAAATCGCATTTAAATAACTGTAAATGAATATTTATGAAACGTACTTTTTAATGGAATGACAAAATTAATTTGTGTCCCGGAACGGATATGTGTAAACACAATCCTCAATAATTTACACAGCATGTAACCGAGAAGTATAGAGTATGGATATTCTAGACACTGCTTAAAGTACTCCAGTGTGAAATCCCAACTGTACGTGATTAAATCAAAATACGATTAAGATAACGGTTATGATTATTGTCCCGTGTAGTAAAGAAGTACGATATTGCCTTACGCGAGTAAGACGAAGTTTATTAAAACAAATGTTCAGCTGCACTGATATGAAAGTATCATTTACGTTTTATCTCAATGTTAGCGTTTAAATATAAATGTTTTTATTTGCTATAACACCTTTTATTATTACAGTATTGTGCAAATTAATGGAATCATGACTATTTTTTTAGTTTTCTGCATGTGGCAACATTGTTAGGTCAGTTCTAACAGTAGTTTTATGTCAAAAAACATAACCTATATTACTGGGAACACATTACACAGTTATTCAGTGCGTTTTAGAGAGCTTGTTCACATATACTCTTTCAAAGTTCAAAAGTTGATTTATATTGTGCTTTTACCGGTTGTTCACGATATGGATAACACGCCCAGAAAACGTGAGAAGATTGTAACATTAAGTGAGCACACTTCAATGACACAAAGAGATATTGCTCAGGAATGTGGTGTTAGTCAAGGAGCAGTAAGCAAGATCCTAAAGCAAAAAAGAATACCGGAACAGTTGAAGCGAAACGAGCGGGAAAATGTGGGAGAAAGAGGAAGATGACACCCCGGGATGTCACTTTTTTTGTAAGAAATAGCAAGCTGAACCCAAGAAAAACTAGTTTTAAACTACAAAAAGACTTAGCCGACGCACATCTAAATAAATGTGAGCCAAACGAAGGTGCAATTTTCCAACAGGACTCAGCTTCATGCCACAAATCGAAGGTTATGGTCAAATATTTCAAGAAAAAGTAATAACTGTCCTTGACTGGCCTGGCAATTCTCCAGACTTAAACCCAATTGAAAATCTGTGGGCCATTTGTAACGCTAGGTTACATAAAATGGACGGTATAACGAAGACAAAATTGATAGAAGCAGTAATTCACTTGTGGTGTCGGGACGAGAAAATAAAGGAAAACTGTCAAAAATTAATAAATTCCATGCCGATAAGAGTTCAGGCTGTCATCGCAGCCAAAGGAGGGCATATCTCTTATTAAATTACTAGTAATTTATAATTTTATACCATCTCATCGTGATTATATGACAAATAAACGGTTTTCTTAGTTATATTGTGTTTGATTCCATTAATTTGCACAATACTGTATATGAAATAACTATTACGCAATGTACAAGTTTAATAGTACTACTTACAACGTTTTAATTTTTGATGTTCTTATTGAAAATTTAGTATCTCTTTTGTTTTTGGAATGTAGAAGGCGAAGCATATGTTTGGTCACCAAATTACGTGGCGTATTGTGAAGCGAAAATTTTGACTTCGTGAACTGACAAAATGCCAACTTCTTTTCTAGGGCGACTACGTATTATTAGAATATCTATTCACACAAACAGCTTACTAACTAATAAGTTGAATGTTAGAAGGAATCATGCAAATGTTAATAACACTCTGTCTACTACATACGTTTCGGAGATTCACCCATCGTCAGGTTGGCTTGTGTTATTAACGAATGATTCCTTCGTAAAGTTTATCGTATCTTTTCGATACAGAAAAATAATGAATAAACATTGCCTCCCTCTCTCGTCCAAAACAAAAATGTATTGAACGCGTTTTCGCTTTGTTGTTCAATATATTCTTGAATATTCTTGTATATATAATGAAATGTTCCGCTCAAAAAAGGATTCGCGTTGATTGGTGCCATGAAATACACAAAAAGTACAATGGCGGTGCTTCAAATAACATTTATAAAGTCGTCACAGGTGATGAATCTTGGATATATAAGTATGAGCCGGTTAGTAAACAGCAGTCGACTGTGTGGGTGTTCCAAGATGAGGCAAAACCAACAAAAGTTGTTCCCGCTCGAAGCACATCAAAACAAATGGTCGCCTGTTTTTTCGGAAAAACCGGTCACGTTGCAACCGTGCCTTTAGAGAGTTGTAGAACGGTCAATTCCGAATGGTACACAACTATTTGCTTGCCAAAAGTTTTTGAAGAAATAAGAAAAACAATCCGAAAACGACAGATCATTCTCCACCATGACAATACGAGCTCTCACAGGTCGGTTCAAACAATTGAATATTTGACCGGGCAAAATATTAAATTGATGAGCCATCCGCCGTACAGCTCTGATCTGGCACCCTGTGATTTCTTTTTGTTCCCACACGTGAAGAATAAACTTCGTGGTCAACAGTTTTCTACGCCGGAAGAGGCAGTTGAGGCATTCTAAACTCATAGTTTGGAGATACCGCTTTCACAGTGGCGGCAATGCTTTTCGGATTGGTTTAAACGAATGCAAAAGTGCACTGATTTTCGAGGACAATATTTTGAAAAGCAATAAAATTGTTTTCGATAAAAAAATTTTTTTTTTGTTTGCTATTCCCGAAATATAAGCGGCTACCCTCACAATGTACATTCCGAAATCAATTACAAACAATATTAGTAATTATCACCGACTTCTTTGAGTGTCTTACAGAGATCTAGATTTCTTCTTCTCAGCAATATTGAATTCAGTTAGCTTGTGTGACACAAACCTTGCACAAATCTTTCTCAGTCCCAAATTCTGTGTCAAAATTGCCTTCACAGTGGCAGCAATGCTTTTCGGATTGGTTTAAACGAATGCAAAAGTGCATTGATTTTCAAGGAGGATATTTTGAAAAGCAATGAAGCTATTTTCGATAATAAAAATTTTTTTCTTATTTGCCATTCCCGAAATATAAATGGCAACCGCCTTATAATGAATTATAATTTTCAATTTAATCATTACGACTGAATCGTATTTTAATAAAACGGACGGAAAATACAGAAAAATGTTTACATCATAGTATTCGAAACTATTTACATTAATGCCACTTTTGAATATTCATGAAAATTCGGCCATTATAAGAGACGAGATAAAAGTTATAATTGTGTCTGCAAAAATTTTAACAATTAGTAAACGGAAAAGTTGAGGGAAGTTATGCAAATTTCAAACAACTAATTCGTTTCGATACCATTGCGCAAACAAAATGAAATTTTGAATTATAAATCTCTTAAGATTACGTTGTAAACTAACATTACTAATACCTTGTAACAGTAACGTCGTATCTGGGCAAAGTTAAATTACCTTTTAAAACTTCAACAACATTCGGTGTGTTGAGTTTTGTTAGTCGTCCCCGTCTACGCGAACTATGTAGTTAACATAAATAACATTTTGCGCATTAAACCGATTATTAATAAGTAGTTGCATACATGTAACATTGTACGTATTATGCTCTGAGCTTTTGCAGACATACGTATGTAATTTCCTGTTGGAATATAATTTATAAGATACAGGGTGTATAAATATTTAACAAAATCTACATTATGATCATATAAATATTGATACTACGTATATGATGCTTGCGATATAATCGGCGATACTCTCTACTATACGGAAATTATTTTTTTCTAATTAAAGACTACGAGGGTAGTTTGACAAGTAGTGAGAATGGAAAAAAAACGAATTTTTTAAATACAAAATAATTTTTATTTTTCAATATATTCTCTTAAAAGAGCAATACATTTATTCCAACGGTGCTCCAATGCTCTTATGCCATCTCTAAAATGCGTTTCCGGAAGGCTTGCAAAATACTCATTTACGAAGATGATAAGCTCGTCGTTAGACGAAAATTTCTTTCCACCTAGTGCCGTTTTCAATTTTGGAAAAGGTGGAAGTCGGAAGGGGCCAGATACGGCGAATAAGGCGCATGCGGTACCAATTTGTGTAGAAGTTCTGCATAATATTGTCCGTTTATTGTGGCACCTTTCTGAAGGTAATCAATGACCAAATGCCCTTTGAATCCCAAGAAATTGATGCCATCACCTTGTTTGCCGATAAAGTGGTTTTCGCTTTCTTTGGAGGTGCAGAACCACGTTGTAACCATTGTTTTGACTGTTGTTTAGTTTCGGGTGTACTGTAGTGTATCCAAGTTTCATCGCAAGTAACAAATCGCCTACAAAAATCAAATGGCGGCACCCATCTTGCTGAAAGCTTGGAAACGCCCAATTCTTTCGCTAAAATGTGGTGTACACGTTCTGTTGAATTGTTTACCATGTCTGCTATCCCTCTCACTTTGAGTCGTCGATCTTGAGTAATAATATTATGGATTTTTATAATCATTTCCTTATAAGTCACGATTTTGGGTGCTCCAGAGCGCGCTTCATCAACACAGCTTGTTCTACAACGTTTAAATTCATTTACCCATCTACTTATTGTGGCGGATGATGGAGCAGATTCACCTAATGTTTCCCGTAACTCGTCTTTTATTTCGGTAGCTTTCATACCCTTAATTACGAAGTATTTAATCACCGCACGATACTCTGCTTTTTCCATTTTAACAAAACGATGTGTTGCTTCTTTTTCAATCAGCTGTCAAAAATAAACTAATCAACCGATTTATCTAAATATCGGCATGTAAACATATAAACAGGCAACCTAAATTACAGCGCAGTTGTTTTACCAATTAGAGCGTCACCTATGTGTCATTCTCACTACTTGTCAAACTATCCTTGTATATTGACTTTAATTTTATTATTTTCTTGGAAAAAATGCCTTTAAATTTTCTCGTGTACGGACGTCTCAAAACACCACATAACGTCTCACCATATAATTTGTCCTGGTGACATGATCGTACATATTATTATTTACGGCATCATTAGTTGCTCTATTGATTATGGTAAGCATATGCCCATATTGTTTATTTTTATTTTCGTATTATTAATGTTACTGGACGTCCATTTTGGGACTAAATGTTGCAAATTGATAGTAAAAGCTGAATGTGATATCTAACAGATAACAGTCACTATGCAGATTACAAATTATCAAGTGAAATTGAGAGTTGTGAAAATGGTCAAAACCTTGCGTAACAGTATACTGATCAGGAATAGAGTCCGGAGTCCAGTTCGATGTTTCAAGCTTGTACGAGTGATATAAAAATTTAGATTCGAGGTCAAAAATATTGTACTAAAATCTGAAGATTAATATCCGTTATCTGCAGAATATCTGATAGATTTGATTACTTCCAGCAACTGTCTGATCTTTAAGTTAAACAACCAAATCATCATCAATGAAGTTTGATACATTTCCACATTGATTTTCGTTTTCTGTATACGTTGTCATCATTAGCAGATAATTAAACAGTGCCGAAACAAAAAATTTGGAAAGAAATATCTCCTTACAGTTCTATACACTGTTCCCAACGATGTTCAGTAAGTTCGATACCCTTTTTATAATAAGAACTATCCTGCTCCTCAAAATAGCCGACACCGCTTCTTTGTCCTCGGAAAATATTTGACCGCTGAGCCATTTTCTCAAGTTTAGGAACATAAAATAATCCGATAGGGCTAAATCTGGCGAATAGAATGCATGAAGTAACAAATCAAACTTTAATTCATTAATTCTGGCCATTGCAATAACGGATTTGTGAACTTGTGTATTGTTTTGATAAAAGAACACTTTCTTCTTAGCCAAATGCGACCGTTTTTGCTTGATTTCTTCCCTCGTACGTTGCAATAAGTTCGCATAAACCTCGCCGTTGATAGTTTCTCCTTTTACAAGATAGTAAATGAAAATTAGTCCACGCGCATCCCAAAAAAATCGATGCCATGACCGTGCCTGCCGATGAAACCGTCTTCGCCTTCTTTGGAGCAGATTCTCCCTTTTCAATTCATTGTTTTTCATATTATTGTGATGGGCCCATGTTTCATCCATGTTTATGAAACGGTGCAAAAATTCTGCTTTGTTGCTGTCAAACTTCGCTAAAAACTCAATTCACGACACTGTTTTCGCTCGAGTGTGAGCAAACGCGGCACCCATTTTGCACACTGCTTTCTCATATCCAAATTTTCAGATAATATGCGATGTACTGCATTTTTTGAAATGTCTACTATGTCTGCTAGTTCGCGCACTTTCGGTCGACGATCATCCAATACCGTTTTGTGGATTTTTTTCACCATTTCTGGAGTCGTCACCCCATTTGGTCGACCACTGGGATGCTCGCCTTGCCAGCTCGTACGGCCTAGTTTAAACTCTGCTAACCAATACTTCACTGTTGCAAAAGAAGGAGCAGACTCACCCAGAGTAGAATCCAGTTCAGCTTTTATATCGGTTGAGCTGAGGCCTTTCAAATAAAAGTACTGTATCACGTAACGATGAATAATTTTCTCCATTTTTACCAAACAAATACTAAACACAAACTTGAAACATATGCTTTATAGATTGTGTAGTTTCGAATACAGTAAAATTTTTCAAACAACTACTGACATCTCTAGGTCAGGCCGGGTAATCATGGGGCCACCCTTTCCTTTCGGCATTTTATAAATATTATATGCACATACACTGCCACCAAGCATCCATATCTAAACTGGTTCAATAACAGACTGATTCACGGAGAGTATGACAAGAATTACTCTGTATAATGATCGGAGACGCATAGGTAAAATTTTACAACGCCGTAAAGTCGTAAACCTGATCAGTTATTCATTAAGTATCATTTCTAATGATATCATTACCTATTGTTAGGATAAATTGAAATGTTTCTCTCCTCATTTACTCTAATGAGGATGTACGTCTTAAACAATTTATTGTCATCCCAACTTTGTTGTAGCAGTTTTTACAGTAATAAGCGTATTGAACATTAATAAAATACAATTTTTTAAAATTCTAATAGATGTTCTAACTTTTATGGCCGGTAGCGTATATTGCTATATAGAGACGTCATTAGTTTAAAAGTAATTTACATAATTCACTCCTTGATAATTAGTCGTAAATGTACGTGAGATGTGTCTCATACACACAGAAATAATTGAACAGAAAGCAAGAGGGAAGTGTTCTAAGCTGCTATGAAACTGATCAAAATAGTTATATATTTGTTCGTATGGGTATTTTTGCTGTAGTTATCCAGGTGCGACACTGTTTAATTATCTGCTGTTGATGACAACTTAGTTGTCGAAAGACGTGTACAGAACACGAAAATTAATGTGGAAAGGGGTTATATATATATGTATATATATATATATATATATATATACGTGGTTTGTTCAAAAGGAAAGGTGAATTTTGGATTGTCGCGAGCTGTGTACATTCGATTATCGAAATTTTTTTTTGTTATGTTGGTGCACATGTGTTAGTCATATGTTGGCATTATCAGCCAATTTGGATTAGTAGTTTGTTGTTGATAACTGAAACGCTTAGTCGTGTTTGTGTGTGTTCTTCGATTTTTGACTTTTGAAAAAAATGGAACAAAGAATATGTATTAAATTTTGCGTTAAAAATAGAATAAAGTGCTCCAAGAAACTTGAAATGTTGACTGTGGCATTCGGCGAGTACACTTTGTCTCGAAAAAGTGTTTACATGTGGTACAAGCGCTTTACAGAAGGCCCAGAAACTGCACACCAAGTTCGATCAAATATGAAGGTTTTGCTCACTATTTTCTTCGATTACAATGGCGTGGTGCATCATGTGTTCCTGCCAACAGGTCGTACGGTTAACAAGGAATACTACAAGGAAGTTATGCAACGTTTGCGTGAAGCAATACGGCTCAAACGATCGGAATTGTGGAAAAGAAAATCATGAATTCTACATCACCATAATGTACCAGCTCACACATCAATGTTTGTCCGTGATTTTTTGGCCAAAAAACAACACCCTAATCATGCCTCAAGCATCTTATTCACCAGATTTGTCTCCCTGCGACTTTTTCCTATTCCCAAAACTGAAGAGACCAACGAAAGGAAAGCGTTTTGCCACAATTGATGAATAAAGTCAGAATCGAAGAACGAGCTGATGAAGTGCTTCAAGGATTGGAAGAAACGCTGGCATAAGTGAGGGAGATTACTTTGAAGGGGAGAAAATGGATATTGATGAATAAATAAACACTTCAAAAAAATTCAAAATTCACCTTTCCTTTTGAACAAACCTCGTATACATATCAACCTTCAGTGATTGATTTGTATATTTAGTAAAGTATCAATCTGTGTTATTTAAATAAATAATTCTGATATATTCTAATGCATGTGATAAGCAAGGAATATTCTCATGGTTTCCTGAGAAAAAACGGGCTTCCATTCAGTCCGACACCGCAAGATAGAAGGACTTAGGATTAAATAAAAATATATAAATAAATTCTGATATATTCAAGAAATTAATTACATTTCTCTCTTACTTTTCCGTTTAAAATATTGAAGCGTATCAGCCGCAATCTCTCAGCGTAATTACGACAGTTCGACAACGTCAACGCTAAATGACAACTAATAATCTAACATGTTTAATAAGTCGATAAATCAACGGTGTTCAGTATATGTAAATTGGAACCTTATTTACAAGTGTACATACACCCAATTACAACAGATCGATAAAGTAACCCTTCATAAATCAATTTAGTTAATTAATACAGAACGTACCTACAGAAAAGACAGACTTTGCTATCATTTCGGTTTAATTATACCTAAAGACAGGAATAAGGCCTAGATTGTCAAGTAATATACGAGGGTGGTCCCAGAAGTACCCGGCCTTACCTAGAAATAGCGGTAGTTGTTTGAAAAATATCACTGTACGAAGTACACAGTCTATAAAGCATATGTTTCAAGTTTGAAGACGCGGTTGTTTAGTATTTGTTTGGCAGGCATCAATAGTGAACGTTTTCGGTGAATTTGTAAAAATAAAGAAAATTGGTCATCGTCGCGTGATACATTTTTGAAAGACTTCAGCCCAACCGATATAAAAGCTGAACTGGATTCTACTCTGGGTGAGTCTGCTCCTTCGTTTATAACAGTGAAATATTTGGCAGCAGAGTTTAAACGAGGCCGTACGAGGTGCGAAGACGAGCATCGCAGTGGTTGACTAAATGAGGTGACGACTTCAGAAATGGTGACGAAAATTTACAAAGCGGTACTGGATGATCGGCGACTGAAAGTGCACGAGCTAGCAAACATAGTAAGCATTTGAGAAAGCTGTGTTCTCTATACTACAGAAATGAATAGTCAAATTACATGCAAGGAAACTAGCAATGCTATCAAAATGGCAAGAGAACTTTTTCTGAAAAAGCTAGGTATTCAGTTGGAGGCAGAGTATCTAAGGAGCAGAATGTCGACATTTTTTAAGAGAAAGTTCTCAAGCGCTAACCTAGAAAAGGAAACTAAATTAACAAGGAAGGTGTTCAGAGTGTCCTCTTGCCAAAGATATAAGAACCAAATATGTTTGTGAAGCATGTGAAAAATATCGTTGTCTCGAACATGCATTTTCAAAAATTGTGGTGACTTCGTGAGTAAAATAATATTGTTACCATTAAATCTGAATATGGAAGTATATTTATTGCTTTTTCTTGGTTACGCAGAATCTACTGCTTACTTTTCATACCAACCCAAAATAGAACAATTTTTTATAACATAAAAACACTTATATTTGATTTCATATGAAACAAACGAATTCTAGGAATATTATCGTGTATTAGAATACATAGTCGTTTTATAGCACGAGTTTTCTCCGAGATACTAGAATAGAGATTACTAATAAAAGAAAAAGCCATGGAAATAAACAATAAAAAGTCATTTTACAATGAGGCTTTTAACACCACACTTAAATGCAAATTGTAACAAAAATACATCTGTTGGAGTCAAGCAGATATAATTGAAGTTAAAATACCGAAGTTGTAATTTGTATTATACATGTAAACATATTAAATAAGCTCAGGTAATTTAAAGTATCCTGTGCCTTGACCATAAGCATCAGAAATCAGAAAAAACTTCTCGTATGAGATTTCAAACTCATAATTTAATACAGATTGGTAGACCGAGGGACGACAACCACTTGTGAAGGTCTTCATATAATGAGCATTAAACCTTAACAACCGAACAACTCAGTTTCACAATGAAAGAAAATAAAATGCAGTAAACTTAAGTAATTGTCTGAGCCGCAATAAAAACCTACCGCTCCTATGTCGAACAGTATATTCAATACTACGTCTTGGTTTATAAGGTTTCGCCCCATCTCGCATGTATTAAAAGAGACCAATTTGAATGATTGAAGTTTTTCGATCGACATCCTTTGAAAAACGGTTTGGATGACAGCACCAACAATCGGCATGGTCCAGGTAACATTTTAAAAAGCGAGAACTTTTTCGTTATATTTCCTTTTGACGTAAGTTGTCGACGAAACCGATAAGTTCTATTCTGTTCCTAGAACGTGTTTCACAAATGAAATTATGAACGATTAATGCGTAGGTTTATACATATTTTTTTATTTGTTTGGACTAAAATGTCCTTCTTTATAAATATATTTACTATATTTTCTTAGTAATACATACAATAATCAATTACCAAAATGTAAACATAAAGTGCTAAATATAAAATACGATTCATTTATAATCATTATGTTTATTTTGAAATATCATATTTCACGTCAAATGAAATCTTTTTTAAAAAGTTTTGCAATATGACGCAACAATGAATCGTTGGAAGCTGCTGGAAGTCGATGGGCTCAGTTATTCATTAAGAGTGAGAGAGTAAAGTGTTTGCGATGGCATCGTGGCCACGAAATGAGATAAGGGCAGTTTTGCGTTATAATTTCCTGCGTGGTTTAAACGCAGACAAGTGCTTCGAAGAAATGACTCTTGCACTAGGCGATGTATGTCCGCATCGCACAACGATAACTCCAAAGGGGAAATTTAACTGTGGAGGATGCTGAGGATGAAAAGTCCACGAACGTCAGTTACGGAGAAAACGTTACTACTGTGAGGAAAAAGCTTGACTAGGATAGGCGAGTGGCCTTCCAACAGATGTCCCTCTATCTGTTGGAATGTCACTCGCGGGTATTTCAGGCCTAAATGCACCAGCAATTCGTTAGATTCTGCATAAGCATTTGCACGTGAAGAAACTTTGTTCTCTCTGGGTGCCATATCGACTGACTGAAGAGCAGATGACACGACGTGTGACTTGGTGCTGGGAGATGCTAAAAAAATAAGGAACAATCTCGGTATGTGAACAACATCGTAACAAATGACGAGACTTGCTGACTGCTGACCAAAGCTCGAAAACAAAGTTTGGGTCTTTGATGATGATGACACACCCGATCTGTAAAAAAAAAACGATGGCTGTATTTTTCAAATCGAGTGGAATTGTGGAACGCGTCATTTTGGACACACAGAAAAGCTAAGTGGTATACTGAACAGTCCCTGCCTAAAGTTATTGGTTCTATGAAGAACCTGCGGCCAAAGTCAAGAATGGATACCTGGTTCCTCCATTACAGTAATGCTCCAGTTCACCGCGCCAAAGCGCCCGAATATTTAACCACGATAGGATTGAAACTTCTCGAGTACTCTCCCTACAGTCCAGATCTTGCTCCTTACGACTTTACATTGTTCCCGCATGTGTAAAATGATGCAGCGGTTTTCCAGTGATGAGGACCTTCTGCGGGCTTAGTACAACGAGTGTGCTTTACTCCCTAGTGAAACTTGGCAGAAGTACTTTCGGAGGATGGAGAGGTGTATTGAATGTAGAGGAAAGTACTTTGAAAAAAAAAGTTAAATAAACGAAGTTGTATTGCAAAACTTTCCTATTACCCTTTGTATCTATTAAAGTATTCTTAAATATACCAAAGTTAAGTAGATAGTAGAGAAGCATGCAAAAGACGATACTTGAAGGCTTCTAGAATAAAAATAAATAAATTTGTAAGAATTCTATGTAACACTTTTATTAACTTTCTATTTATAGATTATAATAAAAATAAACAGATTTATTCACAAAGAAAAAATTAAACAAAAGAAATAAAGTTCATGGTGAAGTAAATTATATCGTTTCGCCTGCTAGATAGCAAAATGTATGGATACTATGTAAACAAAGCAGATTAACTTAAGAAACTAAATCTAAATAAAACTATTTGCAAAGTTGGCAAACTAATGTAATCTTGTCTTCGTCGTCGACTGCAACACATGAACTATGTGCCCATCGTAAACACGTGGTACATGCGATCCATCTCTCGGTAGACATAGAATAAAGTTTGTCACAATAAATGTTTTTAATTTTAATCACCGAAGGTTGATATATAACCACTTTTCATATTAATTTTCGAATTCTGTATACGTATTTCGACAAGTAAGTTGTCGTCATCAGCAGATAATTAAACAGTGTCGCACCTGGAAAACTACAGCAAAACACCCGTACGAAAACAAATTCCGCACACGATCTGTACCGTTGAAAGCCAAAACGCATACTTTATATTCGTTTCACATAATTGTGAACAAGAAAAGAAATGCAGAATGTACTTACTCGAAGATATTTATCTATTTTTTATTTAGTTATTAAAACAAGGATGTGTTAAAACCCTACCACTCCTATGTGGAATAATATATTCAATAAGGTTCATAGTGGTTTATAAGGTTTTGCCCCATCTCGTATGTATTAAAAAAGACCAATTTGAATGGTTGAAGTTTCTCGACCGAATTCGCTTCAAAAACGATTTGGTTGAAAGCACTAGGAATCGGCATGGTCCAGGTAACGTTTTAAAAGCGAGAACATTTTCGTTATATTTCCTTTTGACGCAAGCTGTCGACGAAACCGATAGGTTCTATTCCGTTCCTAGAACGCGTTTTACGAATAAAATTATGAACAATTAATGCGTAGCTCTACATCGTTTAGACATCGTTTCGTTTAGACTAAAATGTCATGTATTTTATAAATACCCTAAATTTTCTTAATAATATAATAATCAATTGCCAAAATGTTAACACAGATTGTTAAATATTAAACAAACACAATTCACTTATTCACTTATAGTCATTATGTTTATTATGAAATATTATAATTACACATATTTAACGTCAATTGAAATTTTGTTTTTAAAGCGATACGTCGAAACTTTTAGAAATAATTATTTGTATCTTGAATATACCAAAATCAAGTAGATAAAGGAAAGACAGGCAAATGGAATATTTAAAGGTTAAAGACTTTTGAAAGAAGACTCAAGCATTTGTAGGAACGCCATATGATATTTTTATTAACTTCATATGTAAAGATTATAGTAAAAATAAAGAGATTTATTCACAGAGAAAAAATTAAACAAAAAAATAAAGTTCATAAAGAAGCTCAAAAAGAAATGATCTCGTTTTACCTACTAGGTAAGGCAAAGTGGACTATTATATAATCTAGGCAGACCAACTTAACAAAATGGACCTAAATAAAACTATTTGCAAAGTTCGCACGCTAATGTAGCCTCATCGTATTCGTCCTCAAGCACGTGGCGTCGACACCAGTATATGAATTACGTGCCCATTGTAATCAGGTGGTGCACCAAGACTATTAGGTGGCAGTTCGAAACACAATAAATAGTAACTTAATGACATTTATAATAACTTATTCCCTAGAAAATAAATTGTCTGCATGTTCCTGTATATATCTACATATATCAACATAAATGTACAAATGCATATGCTTGGCATTTATATATAGATATTGGAGGAAACTAGAAAGAAAGAAATAACACATGGCTGCAGATTAGAAAACTTTTATCAAATGCACATAACAGTTACGTCCACACACAAGTATGAATACAAAAAATAGTATAATTTTGTTAATTTATAAATATTTGTGTTTACGATACCAACACGGAAAAAAGTGTACATACTTATATATATTTATAACAACTGTTATAGAAAAAAATTCATCAATTAAAAATGTATATGTAACGGGTCTTCCAATAAGGCCTTCCGAACATTGTTGATAGCGGCCATATTGCTGATGCTACATTTATCGAATTGGTTGTCATTTATTCAGTCTGTTTTACCAATTCACCATGGACGGATATAGCGTTTAACAACACGTGTAAATGATAAAATTGGGTGTTCTGTTCGGGCAATATTCCGCGCGCTTCATCCACTTTACGGTCGCTATAATCGTCCTACTAAGAAGACTATTCGCAGTGTGGTTGATAAATTTGATTCCACTGGTTCAATAAACAATGAACCAACACCAGCACGACGATGAAACGCAAGATCTGCCAAAATCATCGCCGCTGTCCGTGAGAGTGTGCAGGAGAATCCGAAGCAGTCGATTTTGCGTCGCTCACAAGAATGCGGCCTTTCACAGACCACAACTTAGCGAATTTTGCGTCGTAACTTGGGCCTGCACCCGTACGAAATTCAAGCGAAGAGAGCATAAGGTAAATCACCATAGACAACAACGTGTGTTCGCTGAATGGGAACTGGAGCAGTTGAAAACTGACCCTAATTTTCATCAAAAAATCATCTTTAGCGATGAGACCCATTTCTGGGTGAATGGGTACGTCAACAAACAAAATTTTCAAATTTGGACGATTCCAATCCACATGAGATCCAAAAGCGTCAAATGCATCCCGAAAAAGTCGCTGTTTGGTGTGGATTTTAGGCGTGTGGCATCATAGGTCCATATTTCTTTGAGAACGACTTTGGCTAGGCCATCACTGTCAACGGTGAGCACTATAGGTCGATAATTACCAACTTTTTTTGGGGTGAATTAGATGATATAGATACCAACGACATGTGGTTTCAACAGGACGGCGCTACGAGCCACAAAGCTCATGCCACATTGAACATTCTGCGAGAGCGATTTGAGGGCATAGTCATCTCACATGGAGGTGATGTGAACTGGCCACCGAGATCGTGCTATTTGACCCCGTTAGACTTTTTCTTGTAGAGTTTTCTTAAGTCGCAGGTCTATGCGTATAAGCCACAAACCACAGCGACCCTCGATGCCAAGATAACCCATGCCATCGCTCAAATTCAGCCTGATTTATGCGCCAGAGTCATGGAAAATTGGACATTTCGGATGCGCGCCACAATGAATGCACAATGTTATATTTCATACGTATGGCATCGATAGGCTTTTCAAACGAATAAAAAATTTCGATGATATCTCACACTTTGTCTTATTTAAATTTAAGAATAGGAAGCACTTAATGAAAGACCCATTATATATAGATGAATTGCAGGAAAAGAATGAGTGACTTGAAAAAGGGAAAGAAATCTTTTTATCTTATTATCCCAATCGAAAAGCCCAAATACGAAAGAATGCTTTCTCTGACACTTTTAAATCTACCCAACCATTTTCGAACTGTAGACAATGAAGTTGCAGAATTGTTATAATGGGTCACCATCTCTACGTGAATTATTTTTTTTACTTTTTACTTGTTTTATAAAAAAATTGATCCCAGCATGAGTCTCGATCCTCGTTTACTAAGAATTACGATCACCACTACATAAAATTAATAAAGTCAAGTCAAGTTACCCACATCATTAGTAAATCACCCCAATATCTAGAATACATTGAACGCCCCTCGTATATACTATCAGTATCATTGTCATCGTTGGTTTTGTATTTTAACTAATGAATAAATAAAGTATAGTCAGAAGAACTGTCTTTCACAATCACTTATAAAAATAATACAGGTTCTACCAACTGACAGGAATGGCAGCACTAATGAAGTACTTAAATGATGTTCTCGATTTATTATGTTCTATTATCACATTTCAAAAACAATCACCTTGTAACAACAATAAAACAACTGAAGATAATAACAGTAATAGAAACATAATCAAAACTGTATATACAATTTCATCTATTTTCGTTAGCGTCTAGCTTTTTATAGTAAACTAGGGTCGCCCACATCCACAGTAACATCCCAAGGCACCCCGTCGTGTGAACAACTCTCTCCTGTCCTGATGATCGCTACATGACGTCTAAGCATCCCTTTCATGTCGAATAATTATTTCTTACTGGTCGAAAGTATCAGACCCTATACATAATACTCAAACAAATGCTCATGTTTATTCATTTTTTAAATGTTCTTAGACACACATATACAAACACACGCACGCACACACGCACACAGACGCGCGCTCTCATAACAACTAATCTTTTGTGTGTGCCTTTCACAGTCTCAAATCGGATTTGTTTTATTTCGTAAACGGAGACGGTCTTATGTAATACATTCCCTGACCGTAGAAAAGAATAACCTCTTTACACTGACTTTCGTACACATTTCAATACGATTCTTGACGATAGAGGATTTCGTCCCATAAACATTCAATGATATTCAATGCAGTCGAATAAATCATGAAAGGCTGTCTAACAGAAGCACTTCAGAAAGTAATTCCTTAAAATATAGCATATACAACCATGTTCAAATGTATTAGACACCTTACGAATTTATGTACATACATACATATATAGTTTATATAGTTTAGTCAAAAGAGAGGTGAGGAAAAGAAAACTGTTGTGAAAATTATGTACACAGTGTTATTTAGTAATATAGTACAATTTATCAATATTTTGTCGCTCCGCCCTTGGCCTTAATGACAGCTCGAACTCGTCGAGGCATACTTGCTACTAAATTGTAACACTCTGCCGGTGGTATTGCAGCCCATATTTCGCGAATTTTTGTTGATAATTCTGCTTTTGACCGGCATTTATGTTCCGTGATCTTAGTTTTTAGGATACGCCACAAATTTTCAATGGGCGACAAATCGGGACTTTGTGGCGGCCAATCCAATACCTCCACTGTGTTTTTCTCGAACCAACGCATTATAGCTCCCGATTTGTGTCAGGGTGCATTATCTTGCTGAAAAATGTATTGTAGAATATCCTGGTCGAATAGTTTTAGTACAGACGATTCTAATACTTCCTCCAACATGGCTAAATAGCGTTGGCTATTCATCCGTCCATCGCACAGGTACATTTCTCCAACACCGTATGCAGACATACAACCCCAAACCATGATACTACCACCTCCAAATTTTACTGTGTGAATGATACATTGTGGTTCAGAAGCTTGCCCTTGCCTACGCCGAACGTATAGCGTCCCAGGTAGTCCCCAAAGCTGCCAGGCAAAAGAAGAAAGTTAGCACTTATACAGGATTAATTTTGTTTAATGTTGCATGTAGACTGAATTGCATACAACGATAAGAATATTAGTCATGAAGATGTACTTACATATCTCGATATTCGATTCATCAGACCAAAGAATCTTCGACCACTTCTCGATTGTCCACTTTTCATGTTGTTTGGCCCATAAATACCGCTTCTTTTTATGAGCGTCAGTTAAAAGCGGTTTACGTCGCGCTTTACACCCTCGTAAACCAGCACGCTGGAGACGCCTTCTCACTGTTTGCGCAGAAACTGTTACGCGATAACGCTGTTTCAGCTCACTGGCGAGCTGTTTCGACGATTTTTTCCTATCACTGAGAGCCAGTCTTTGTAAAATTCTGTCTTCTCTAATCGAGGTACAGGGTTTTCTGCCACTTTTTCGTCTGTTAACAAACGAGCCGCTCTCCTGATAGCGACTAATGGTTGTACGGACTGCACATCGCGAACATTTTTTTTTGCAATTGCAGCTATTGATAACTTCTGGGAATGCAGTAGAACTATTTGGGCGCGTTCCCCTACCAACAACTCGCGTGTTTTAGGCATTTCTCTTCAACAAATAACTGACACAACGTGAAAAAATAGGATAATCTAATTGATCTCTACCACAAACTCACAAACGCACGTTGCTCACACACTGCTAGAATGACACTAAATTTCTAAAATCCACAATTTCCCCTTTCCACCTATTCTTTTCAATAGGGTATTCAAAAACGCATTTCTGTAAATACCATAACTTTTTTTACGGTTAATTTCCGTCAGACTTGGATAAAACCGAGAATAAGGGTTTTTACCTGGGGTGTCTAATACATCTGAACATGGTTGTATATTATTGTTGGTAAACTTCCACTATTGTAATGTATATGTTATTATAAACGGTGGGCCATTTAGAAGTTTAAATTTAAAAACGCAATTAATCAAAAACAGTTTGAAATTTTGCCAAATTTATTTTTTTGTTGTGAAGCATAATTGTTCCGGTTAGAGATGGAATATTATTTCATTCAGAAGACTGCCGCGGCTGTCCTCACAGTACCCCATTCGATCGGACCAATTTTCGAGTACTTTTTCGAGTGTATGGGGTCGTATCTCGACAATGACATCACGAATGTTGGCTTTGAAATGCTCAATTGTCTCTGGTTTATCGGCATAATACTTGTCTCTAACGGCGCCCCACAGAAAATAGTCCAACGGTGTCAAATCGCAACTTCTTGGCGGCCAATTGACATCACCATTTCGGCTAATTAAACGGCCACCAAACGTTTGACGCAATAAATCGATTGTGGCATGAGATGTTGCACCATTCTGTTGAAACCAAACATCGTTCACATCAATACCATGAATAGCGGGCACAAAAAATCGGTTATCATGGTGCGATAGGTGTCTCCATTGACCGTAATGGTTGCGCCGTCCTCATTTTCAAAGAAATATGAGTCAATGATACCTCCGCTCCACAATCCGCACCAAACAGTCACTCGTAATAGGTGCATTGACTTCTGTAAGACCACGTGTGGGTTTTGTGAACCCCAAATATGGCAATTTTGCTTGTTAACATACCCACTAAGATGAAAATGAGCTTCATCCGAAAAGATTATTTTTTAGCGAAATCGACATCATCGTGCAATTTCTCGTTGGCACATCTAGCGAAGCGAAAACGAAGCGGATGGTCATGCGGCTTCAACTCTTGAACCAATTAAACTTTGTAAGGCGTCATACAGAAATCTTTTGATGGATTCTCACGCACACTCTCAGCCACAACTTCGATATTTTCGGATGTACGCACTGTATGAGCACGCTCACGTCTTGGCGCATCAACAATGAAACCAGTTTCACAAACTTTAGCAATAAACTTGCGTATACCGGGCATTGTTGGTCCTTCTCTACGACCAAATTTTGTACGACATTTTCGTGCAATTTCTGACCAATTGTCTTTGCTTTGGAAATAAATTTCCAATAAATCCTAACGTTGCTCAAGCGTAAATCGATTCATTTCGTTCAGTGGAGATAATATACTGAATTTTGTGACAGAATAGAATGACATAAGTATTGCCAGATTCTAAATAACCGGTGGTTCAAATTTAAACCGATAGATGGCCAACCCGTTACTTATTATTATACATACAGAGGCTCAAAGTTATAACGGAACAGTAAAACAATTATAAGAACTATAACAAAAAAAAACTTAATAAGCAATTAGATAATAAAAGATTTTATTTTAATTCTAATTGTTGTAACCTACATTTGAAAACTCAATAAGAACAATTCATTCTAAAATTATACACAAAATAACAAAAACCAAAAGTAACTAAAAATTCATGTCAAACACATAATGGAACACATATGGTTTTTATCACAAAATTTATAAATTTTTGGTAGCTAGTATTTTGTAGGTAAGCCTTTTGACTTTGATTTTATTTATTTTTTATTTTTATTTATTTAATCCTAAGTCCTTCTACCCTACGGTGTCGGATTGAATTTTACATTATATCTTTATACATTTTATACCATTTAATTTTATTTTCAATTTGTCTCATTCAGTTCTTCTTCCTTTTCTCCTTTAATCCTCAACTTCCATTGTTCTCTGTCTTGGGCCAATAGTTTGATTTCATGCCATCCCATATTCCTCTTTTCCATCGCCTCATATACTTGCTCCCTCCAAGTTTTCCGTGATCTTCCCATTCTGTTTCTACCCTCCGCCTTAACTTCAAAGATCCTCCTTGTTATTCTTTCGTCACTCACTCTCTGGATATGTCCAAGCCATCCCAGCTGTCTCTCTTCTATGACTGTTTCAACTAGTTTAATCTTTTGCTTTCTTGTAATTGTCGTATTTCTAATTTTATCCATCCTTGTTATTTCCTCTATCCGTCTTAGAAATCTCATTTCTGTGGCCGTAACTTCGTTTTTAATTTTATTCGTCATTGTCCATGATTCGCTGCCGTATATTAATGTGGGTCTGACCACTCTTCTATATACTTCGGTCTTTATTTATTTTGGTATCTCCTTCTTATGTATGAACGTATTTCTCAATGCGTTGTTTACCTTTGCAGTTTTTCACAATACGAAGGTTCGATCCGTAATAATAGCTGTCTTTAGTTGTTCGCGAGTGGAAATTGTATAATTTTTCAATTTTTCCTCAAGATAACTCCAAACATGCTCAATAATATTTAAGTCCGGTGATTGTGGTGGGGTTTCCAAAACGTGGGGGCAACTATACAGGAGCCACGACCGAACTTTATAAGCTTTATGCTTGAGATCGTTATCTTGATAAAAATAAAATCCCCCTTTAATGCCTAGTTTTTCGACACTTTCGTTTAAATTGTTTCTTAGTATACTATATACTATAAATATATAGTAATTCATAATCCCATCAATTATCTGTAAATTCCCTGGTCCACCGGCAGATACAGTACCCCATACCATCACTGAACCCATACCGTGTTTTACTGTAGGTTGCAAATTATTTTTATGGAGCTCTTCATTTGCTCATCTCTAACATATATGTATGAGTCCATCAAAGATAAAAACATTACATTTACTTTCATCAGTAAACAACACCTGTTTCCAGAAAGAAAAATCCTTGTCTCGGTATTTTTTGCGAATTCTACACGCTTTTTTTGGTTAATGTCGCTTATATATGTTTTTTTCTAGCAACTCGACCATTAAAATTGTGCTTCCGAAGAACGATACGAACTGTTTCTGCATTTGCTTTCATTCCAAGGTATTTTTTGAGCTTCATCTGCCAACTTTGGTGCACTTAGATGAGGATTCCGCTTAATTTGGTGCGCTAGCCACTGCTCGTCATTATGGGGGCAGATTTTATTTTCACTAGGCTGATTTATTTTCTGTTATTGCTGTTTTCATATCTTTTAATAACGTTAAAAACAATTGTAGGTGCACGATTCACGATTTCCTCGATTTCTCGAACAGTTTTGCCCTCCTTGGATAATTCTTTTATTAGCTCCCTGAGCTCTGGCGAAGTCTGAACACTACGCGGCGTTATTTTAAATTTTTAATAAGAAAAATATGTTTTTGTTTGTAAAACTTAACGAACTTTTTAAAAAGCATCAATAACAAATGTTTTAATAGATTTAAAGAACAATTCGGTCGTGAAATAACAGGGTGTTCCATTATTACTTTGAGATTTTCTACCTATATTTAATTTAATAAAATTGTTTGTAATTTAAGCATTAGATTTTCTCAAAATTAACTTAGAACGTAAAAAAATTATTTGTTCTATTATAAATTTGTGCCTTTGTATATGTTAATATTCAAAGTTAAATAGAAAATGATATTTCACAAGAATAACGTTGGTTATGTTCAAGCAAGTGAAATTATAAGCTCACACTTGCAAATAGGTACATAAAAAAAAATAAGTCTTATGTATAAAGGTAGGCGAAACACTTGGACTTTTAAGTGTTTTCTGTGAAGTCACATACTAGATAGGATCCGTTAAATATTTGAAGCATAATATGTATTTCCACAATTATTCCAACAAACCGAATGCGCCTTGGGAAAAAATGTTCTCATGTGTAGCAAACGACAATTCTATATCTATCGATGTAATATTTGCATAATTGAAAGAATTTTTAAAACTAATTAAAGGCTCTGTAGAGGTACCTTCACAAATTTGTGATAATATAGTAAAATCGCAATCATTATCTAAAATACTTTCAAACCTATCTTGAAATTGTATCTGGCTTTTCTTAATAGCAGCAGCTTTTTTCGGATCGAATTTTAAAGGCAAGTCATTTTTATTCTCAAAATAATTATGATAATAAACCTCTGCCTGTAACCACGTGCCCAAGCACGTAAGAATCGGCTGCGAGAGTTCAGGGATATTCGGACACAATCTGTTAAATTCTTTAGTATATTTGGGACGCTTGTGAAACACTGCTTTTGTACTTGAAATTAATCTACCTCTGCATAATATCTGCGAATAGTTTCTGCCACGAGATGTAGATCACAGATTTTACACGCAACATGTGAGAAGTTATCACTTGTACAAGAAATTATAACGCATAACTGCGGCGAGATATATCGTAAACTTCACAATGGATTTTTGAACCCTCGTAAATTAAAGCTAATAGATCTTTAACAAACTTACTGCGTCAGACAATGGTTGTTTTCTCAAACTACGTAATTCAAACATTATTGCATACAACGTGCAGCAGCCTAAACAGAAATGTACACATCCACGCCACCTGACAAGTTCATTTCAGTCGTCGAGCAAATCATAATCGAGAATCGGGAATCTTTTCGGAGCTTTCTTTTTAACACTTGTATCCGAAAGCAAGATGCTAGCATGGAATGGCGTCAGTCAAACTCATCTTCGCCCAAAAAATTTAAAACACAACCATCGGCTGACGTGATGATGACTGTATGCTGGGACGCCATTGAATCAATTTACGTGGGCTTGTTGAAAAGCTTAGGCTGGCAATACAAACAAAAAGACACGATCTCTTAAGCAAGGGCGTTACAATAACGATTGCCCAAATACAGCCCAATTAACGAAGAACAATACGTTGGATAAATTGGGTTGGAAGGTATTGCCTTACACCTCAATAGTTCAGACTTGGTCTTGAATGGGCATCATCTCTTTGGATCACTCCAAAATTGCTCGGAAGACTAGTGATTTGCCTATAAGGGGGAATTAAAGGATACGACAGGCTAAGAGTACAGGAGTCTTAGAAAATCGATGTATGTATATATATAATATTAATTTGTAGTTTGTATCAGCCAAGAAAAAAATAAAACGCTGGTCAAATTTGAATCACACACTAATATATTTCCAAGTAAAACTTTTAGTAAATAATTCAAGGAAGGTTAGACCATAAAGACGTAATTGTAAGTGCTATAATTGACATAAAACGTGTTTAAGTCAGATATTTATGAATGTATTGCATTGTAAACTTACTGGGTAATAATTAATTTTCAAGATTAGAAACAGTATCCTGCAGCAAATAATACTTATCTTCTTACGAAGTGTAATCTTATACAATTAAGTTATCATACTGTGTAGATCGAAAGGAAGATAATGTCGCATGTTTATAACTATTATTACTAAACAATGAGACATATTAATTGTCCGAGTGGAGAAAAAGCAGTTACCGCTCACCATCGTAGCCGTAAAACGTGAAATATCTCAGGCGGTATTACTACATTTTTAATGATACGGGAATCTGTTTAAGGTATATGTATACATGTATTTACATTGATAGGCTATTAATAAACTAACTTGAATATACCATTTATAGGTATTGAATAGCAACTGTTTGAGATATACATAATAGGCTTCTTATAGAAGTTAGAAATTTTATGTGTGACCTTCGACGAGACCACCGTGACAATATTTTTTGTTTTCCAATTTGGTTTTGACGTTTCCACGGGTATTCAGAATTAACGTCTTTGTATCCACATTACCTCTTTTGTCTACATTTAATTTCTGTTGCAAGAGAAAGTTCATTTATGTTCATTAATTACCTGAAGCAACAACAAAGCTCATTTATAAACTACTGAACACGCAGGTGTACTTAAATTATTGATAATTTAAGGGGAAGACATTTAAAACTTATAAAGAGAGATTGAATGTGACTGTGTCAACTGAGGGGCATACTCATTTGCATTTTTCTAAGACTTTACAACAGGCTTTCAAAAAAAAAAAAATGTTCCTAGCCGGGCACTCTTATAGTGGTATATTTTGTGGCTCAAGAAAATATTGCGAAACCGAATTATAGTAATTGTATTTATAATTGTACGTTATTATTATTTACTTTCTTGTCTCTTCTAGTATCCTTTACCGTAAACATATAGTAATAATAATAATCTTTAATGGCCAAAAAATAAATTCAATTACAGGACGTATTACTAAAATTAAGAATAATAATAGGCGTAGTTAATTTAATACAAAAAAAAATAAAAAACTAATTATCGAAAAATATAAACACTTATAACAAGGTAATGTAAGTCATTTCAAAACTCAATGAAGAATAAATGTTGATTAATGAAAGGGATCGAAACATAATCCATTGGCATTTCTGCACATATGTACCAGTGGGGCCTTGTAAAAAATATTGGTTCTTGTCCAAGGTATTGAGGAAGTTGTCGACTATCTAGTATCAAACCTAGGCACGAGGAAATCAACCTGGGACAACTGCATAGAAGAATCAATAAAATTATTTATTAATTTAAAAATAAAACCACCACTATCTTTCTCTCTGCGTATTCAAAGCGAGTCGAAATTATGTGCAGCAAGTAGACCTTCATATATCGTACCAAAGGCAGGATAATGTCCATCATATATAAGATAACTATTTTATAAATCTTTTCTGAACACGTTCCAGGAGTAACTGCTGGTAATGATAATGTGGGTACCACATTACTAAAGCCTATTCCATTTTGTACCGGACAAGAGAACAGGAGGGAATCTTGAAAGTGTAAAGTTTCTAAAACTCTTGTAGGACTGAATAGGAGTTCTATCTACCTGGAAGAGTGGTGGCGACGAAATCCCACATCACAAGCACGCCAGCACACAATGTATACACAAAGGCGTGCTTGAAATCACACAAACCCCACGGGCACGATTGTTAGGAGGCACCTCCAGGAGGACGACCACGATGACCAACCATGGACAAGGTGGGATAAGTTAAGTAACAGTTTTATTTTACTTTTGTATGAATGAGTGAGAGACAAGCCCGCACACACACACACACACACACACTTGCACGCGCACACAAACATTTACGAATACACTGCACGAACACGCGTACGGGCGACATATTAACACAGTCAAACATTGGCGCGACGTATACAGGGAGAGCGATTGTGCACCTGCGGAATGAATGTCCGAGTGAACGTATTGAGTAGAGAAGCTACCTGGGTCTCTGTTGTTACAGGGGACCAAAATCCCACAAGGAGGAGAGGCGGCGGAGAGATTCCACCGGGACGAAAAAGACCAGGACTGGCGAGCGGGATAAGACGACGGTGAAGAACGATTCATCGGCCTCTCCACCTGAAGGGATGTGTGTGAAAGAGTATTGGACATTAAGTGAATGAAACATATAAGTGGCGGACTACTTCCGCAGGAATTGTAAATAATATAATATCTAAGTAGTACGTGGGCTAGGCCCCATTTAGAGTTGTAAATAAGATTAGCCTAGGTTAGACAGTTAGTTTTGCATTAAACCAAAGTTAAGGTTAGGTTACATCCGGTGTAGTGCCACAGGCGGAGCACCAGATTCTAGGACAAGTATTGTCATATAATTAAGTTTTATTAAATAAACGTGTAGTACTGAATAAGGAACCCTAGACTTCTGGATGTTAATGTAGTTATTATGTCACTCATATGCTTAGAAAAGCAAAGGTGCGAGTCGAACAAAACTCCAAGATATTTGAAGTTGATACTCTAGGTATAGTAGATTGACGAACATTATAGTCATAGTGAAACGGAGTGTCACTTCTGCTAAAAGAAAGAACAGCACATTTGTTGATGTTTAGCTGAATCTGATTATGGCTACACCATTCGTTAATAATGCATAGATTTGTTTAAAGCTTGCCATCCTCAGGTGAATTAATAGGTGAATTAATATCGTTAAAGATTTTTAGATCGTCGGCATAAGCTAACACTCTGCAGTCAAGACGTTTCAAGAGATCGTTAATATAGATATTGAACAAAAAGGGACCCAAATGGGAACCCTGTGGGACTCCAGAGTAAATGTCGAAAAGATTAGATGGGAATCCATTATAATGGACATAACCGGA
The DNA here is from genome assembly GCA_031893035.1 of Dermolepida albohirtum. Lineage (NCBI taxonomy): Eukaryota > Metazoa > Arthropoda > Insecta > Coleoptera > Scarabaeidae > Dermolepida > Dermolepida albohirtum. Next base: position 631,995 of record JAVIWB010006102.1, read on the forward strand.
AAGATTTTGCCGATAGGAAAAAAATAATTTAGTAATATTCGGAGCAAAGCCAAAAGATGTCTACTTGAAAATCAAAATACCATGGTTTATGGTATGGAAAGCTTCTCTGAAGTCCGTGTATATGACATCAACTTGTAGACGTTTATCAAGTCGTTCCCTGATAAATTGAGTAATGTCGACCAGATTGGTAACAGCCCGCGAATAAATCCACGTTGCCTAATAGATAAGAAGGGTTTAACACAACTAAATAATTTGACGTAGAGAACAAGTTCGAATGTTTTGGAAAAATTCGACAAGATATTGATCGGTCTACAGTTATTGCCGTCTGAGCGCTCCCCTTTCTTAAACACAGGTGTATAACACAAATACAGTGGATCCGATTAATATTATTGCGAATTAATATGTTGATTAACAGAATTATTTCCTGTAGTTCAGACACGAAATCAATTTAATACTATTAACATATATATTGTATAGATCATGTGCGTATACGTATGCATATATTCAAGGAGATTCCACATAGATCTCCATAATTAACGAGATGCATAATACAGATTAAATTAGCTTTGGTATTGTAATCCGCAAGTAACAATGCACTACTGCAAACATAATATGGATTATGCGATAGTCTATTGGCCATTCAATTCTATATATGTACCTATCATGTTGAAAAACAAAAAAGACAATTTATAATCGAAAATTCCGATGTTATTGGCAAATATATCTGGACATCGTTTGCAATTTAGGACTTGAACACATACATATGTCTGTCCTACGAATAAAAAGCAATCGTTCCCACAATTACGAGGGTAGTCCCATAAGTACCCGGTCTGACGGAGAGATGGCGGTAGTAGTTTTAAAAATACTACTGCATTAGAAAGTAGACAATCTATAAAGCAAGTTCAAGTTTGAAGACTCCACGTTGTTTAGTATTAGTTTGGCAGCCATCAATAATGAATGTTTTCAGTGAATTTGTTAAAATTAAGAAAATTGGTTATCGTTACGTGATACAATACTTTCACTAGAAATGCCTCAACCCAATCGATATAAAAGCTGGACTAGATTTTACTCTGGGTGAGTCTGCTCCTTCGTCTACAACAGTGAAATATTGTTTAGCAGAGTTTAAACGAGGCCGTACGACCTGCCAAGACGAGCATCGCAATGGTCGACCAAATGAGATGACTACTCCAGAAATGGTGAAGAAAATTGACAAAGCGGTACTGGATGATCGTCAACTGAAAGTGAGCAGGCTAACAGACATAGTAGGCATTTCAAAAAGTGCGGTGCACCGCATATTATCTGAAAGTTTGGACTTGAGAAAGCTGTGTGCAAGATGGATGCTGCGTTTGCTCACACTCGAGCAAAAACAGTATCGTGAAGATGTTTCAATTGAGTGTTTAGCGAAGTTTTACAGCAACAACGCAGAATTTTTGCGCCGTTTAATAAACATGGGTTCATCACTTTACACCCGAGACAAAAGAACAATCAAAACAATGTACTCAAAAGGGAGAACCGGCTCCAAAGAAAGAGAAGACCGTTTCATCTGCAGGCAAGGTCATGGCATCGTTTTTTTTGGGATGCGCGTGGAATGCTTTTCGTCAACTATCTTGAAAAAGAACATACTATCAACGGTGAGTATTATGCGAACTTATTGCGTCGTTTGAGCGAAGAAATCAGGCAAAAACGGCCGTAGTTGGGTAAAAAAAATGTTGTTTCATCAAGACAATCCAGAAGCTCACAAATCCGTTATTGCAATGGCCAAAATAAATGAATTAATGTTTGAATTGCTACCTCGTGCACCCTATTCGCCAGATTTAGCCCCCTCGGATTATTTTCTGTTCCCAAAACTTGAAAAAATGGCTCAGTGGTCAAAGATTTGCCAACGATTAAGAAGTGATGTCGGCAGTTAATGGCTATTTTAAGGAGCAAGACAGTTATTGTACAAAGGGTATCGAATTAATTGAACATCGCTGGGAAAAGTGTATAGAGCTGAAAGGAGATTATTAACGTGTACTTCTGTGACTACCCTCGTATATCTCCAGCTACAAATTACACATATAATATTATGACTGACTGATATCAAAGTTGGAATTCCCTATGAGGGTCTTTTTGATTTTCCTTTGAAGAAAGGCAAAGTCTTCCTTATTTCTCAGGTTTCAAACATAGGGTATGCAGCATTCCATAGACTTTGTTACTTCGTTTGCTTTTACAGAGAGATATATTAAATTTTTCATCATAAAAAGTAACAGGAAGATATTATTATTATTATCATTACTATTATTGTTCATACTAATACATTTTATAAGAACTAAAGATAAATAATTCACCTCGTAGTTGAATTTTTTGTGTTGAAAATCAGTTAAGAAATCTATTAACACTCGTCGAACATAACAAAGGACGCCATCGATTCGCCACCACCAATCTAATCTGGCATTCATACATATGCCATACGCATTTGAATCTCGACTTCGGGTATATTCAACAGCTTTCGAAATATATCATCGCTGCCAATAAATGCGCACTCGATTCTGCTGGCTTAGTTATAAATCAAAACTAATAAATTTTCTTTGTGGTCCTAATTCAATGATCAACAACTATAATATGATATAGTATAGTTGTTTCAGATGATATCCAAATGAAATTATTGGTTTTCAATTTGCATAAATAAGACCTGGACAGATATCTCGAATAGTAAGGCGTATTTATCTTGACTTTACTCAAAAGGCTTTTTTGTTTTCAAACTATTAGCATTTGTAAATTGGTTTCCACCAGCGGTGTCACGTTCAATTTCATAAAACATAGGTGGCGCTCTAATTGGTAATGCAAATGCACTGTAATTTAGGTCACCTATTTATATGTTTACATTCCTATATTTAGATAAATCGGTTGATTAGTCTATTTTTGACAGCTGATGGAAAAAGAAGCAACTCGTCGTTTTGTTAAAATGGAAGAGGCAGAGTATCGTGCCGTGATTAAATACTTCATAATTAAGGGTATGAAAGCTACCGAAATAAAAGATGAGTTACGGGAAACATTAGGTGAATATGCTCCATCATCGGCCACAATAAGTTGATGGGTAAATGAATTTAAACGTGGTAGAACAAGCTGTGTTGATGAAGGCCGCTCTGGAACACCCAAAATCGTGACTCCTAAGGAAATGATTATAAAAATCCATAATATTATTATGCAAGATCGAAGACTAAAAGTGAGAGAGATAGCAGACATGGTAAACATAACAGAACGCGTACACTACATTTTAACGAAAGAATTGGGCCTTTCCAAGGTTTCGGCATGTGCGATGAAACTTGGGTACACTACAGTACACCCGAAACTAAACAACAGTCGAAACAATGGTTAGAAAGTGGTTCTGCACCTTCAAAGAAAGCGAAAACCACTTTATCGGCAAACAAGGTGATGGGATCAATTTTTTGGGATTCAAAGGGCATTTTGCTCATTGATTACCTTCAGAAAGGTGCCACAATAAACGGACAATATCATGCCGAACTACCGCAAAAATTAAATGTTGAGATTCGTGCTAAACGGCCAGGAATGGCAAAGATAAAGGTTTTGTTTCACCAAGACAACACTCCCTCGCCTACCAGCATAGTTGCGATATCCAAAATCCACGAGTTGCATTTCCAATTAGTACCGCATGCACTTTATTCGTCGAATCTAGCCCCTTCCGACTTCCACCTTTTTCCAAAATTGAAAACGGCACTAGATGGAAAGAAATTTTCGTCTAGCGACGAGCTTATCATCTTCATAAATGAGTATTTTGTAAGCCTTCCGGAATCGCATTTTAGAGATGGCATAAGGGCATTGGAGCACCGTTGGAATAAATGTATTGCTTTTTTAGGAGAATATATTGAAAAATAAAAATTATTTTGTATTTAAAAAATTCGTTTTTCTTTTCTATTCTCACTACTTGTCAAACTACCCTCGTATTCCTAAAGTTACTGTTACATTACTATGAATAATTATGAAAACTTATCATTTATTTACGTGATAAATGTTATTTGATCTGCTTCGAATTACATAAGTAACGTACACTATAATTAGCTTAATTAATATATGTACATTTAAAGAATATGTACTGCATAATTAAAATTATAAGAATATTAGACAAAACTAGTCCATTATATATTTGTAAGCTAGATATGTCATTACTGTGTGATCTATGACTTCGTATTTCACCGATTGCGTCTTCTAGCCACTCGGCATAGGAGGATATAAAATGAAACACTGCTTTTTTGACGTTTTGATCAATATCGGACGGTATAATACCAACAAGCCTCCTTTGCAAGATAACTGGTGCTCCGTAGATTGGCTCGTCTATATCGACACAAATTTCTGTTTTTCGAGTTGGACACTCATCATAAGCTTTAAAAGCTTCGTGATCTCCACACTCGTCCACTGCTCTTAGAGACACTTCTTTACCACGTATACCATCTCTAAAAGCTACTGCCACAATGGCAGTATCATACCCATGTACTATTGGGTGTTGTCGAAAATTTAAAATACCTGACGATAATCCGACGAAAAATGGATCTTCCAATCTTAAAAGGATGAGATCGTAGTTACATCTGTCTTCGTGACTATTTGGATGTTCCAGAATTTCATCTACTTCTCTAACTTCGCCAAATTTACCTTTATCTTTGGAGCTATCCCAAGTAGCTACTCTTAATATTTCTCCGTACGGTTTTATGTCTCCATAAAATTTAGATGATAGCACCCAGTACTGATGGATGGATACACCTGCACCCATAATACGATCTCCAGAAATGACCTTAACAGTAAACTTATAATGAACTGAAGAAACTGGAACTTCAGATGCGAGCTTTACGTCGTAATAAGTGTGTGTTACATTTATAGAGAAATCGTAAGGGTAATTTACTTTGATTAAACTGAATACAATCATGATCGCTGCTTCGTGACAAATAGCACACATGTTTCACTTTAAGCTTAAATATTGTAGACAATAAATTCTACAACTTCATTACACTTCGCGTCAATATCTTTGACTTTTCGAGTCATACTTTTCTTATTGGTTCGTTTTACTAAAGAAATTGGATTTCTAGAGACATAGATTTGATGAAATCGAGATTTTAGTTTAAGGTTAACAACGAGCAAACGTCAATTCATTTGACATTTTCAAATATCACATTAGACCAAACTAATGAAAATGCTGAAACTTGCTGTAGTACTCTACTCCTGATGATGGCTTTGTATAAAGGAATTTTGCTTTCAAGTGACAACTTAGAAACTCACACTTAAACATCGCCCAAATATATGATATAATATTTTTTTATTTATTATATTGGATTTTTCAGTAAAGACATAACAATTTTGTATTTAAATAAATAATTGAAATGTTGGACTGAAAGTCACAGCACACATGTTACATTTAACTGTGGAATTCGATCTCGATATGATTACCAAGAGCAAGAAGACAGCGATCGATTCTTTGGAGTCAACTTTCCGCCACCCTTTCACACATATCGGCCGGAACGTTGGTAATTTCACGTTCGATACTGTCCCTCTAACGTTGTTGGCTAGTTGGCATAAACCAACAACATAGCGTAATACCATAAGGAGAAAACTAACGGTGTTAAATCGCATGAGCGAGGTGGCGGTTCGACCGAACCATTTCTCATCGTTGAAGCTGATTTTTCGATGAAATTCATGATTTTCTTCAAACTTTGGCAGAGCCCAAATGGAGAAATTTCGGCGCTTTAAATGATCAAGAGGCTTTAGTTCTTGAGTTAATTTGATCTTGTAAGGGTGTAGGCCAAGATCTTTACACAAAATTCGCCACAATGTAGTTTGAGAGGTTCTCAATTCCTATGAATGGTGTGGAATCGACTGATTGGGCTCATTTTCAACTAGAGCATTTACGGCTGCGGTATTTTCAGTACTTCGACTGTTGCGTTATCTCATTAATTCAAGAACATACGTTATTGAATATTTTGACTCGAATTTATCCATTATAGCACAGCCTGTATTGTGGGACGATTATTACGACTGTAATACGAGTAAGTGCACTTAAAGTTGCGACCACCGACTCAGAATTGTGGTAGTAATTTTTAATAGTTTCCAAACGTTGCTCGTTCGTGAACATGATGTAAATGTTAACCTTGACTGACGTTTTAACCTTGACAGATCATGAAAAACGTTCGTATTAAAAGACAAACTGTTGTACTTCTATTGGAAACCTGTTACAATTAGCAATTTGAATTTCAATAATTTTATGAGTTAAATAGTTAATAACATGATAGACTATTTTTCAATGAAAAATTCGGACTTGTAAGAGGTATTTATAAGTCTGCTGGCCACCTTCTTTTTAGCCTTCCATGGTATTGTTGGTCGTTTCGAATGAAGCCTCACTATAAATAATACAGTATTATTTAAAATTACAGGTGTTTGTTAGAAGAAAATTTTAAACTAATTTTAAGAAAGTCAAATTTCTATGAAAATAAATATGGTACAGAATTTTGGCAGGCAAAATTTTTGACTCCATTCTTCTAAGAAGACTTTAATCTAAACAATTTGGAATTGTTACAAAATTTCGTTTTATCATCACGGATGTAAACTTAGACAACATCCATTTTCAACAAGTTAGGGTTCAAGCACATTCTAAAAGACAAATTAAGAATCGCTTTGGCTGTTCTTGTACGGAAGCTTTGAGCCAACTCGTTCACCATACTTATACTAAAAAGAAAGGAAAATTAAATTTCGCACAGACGTTTGTAATTTGAAATAAGGGTAACAAAGGTCTTATAACTCCACCTCTACTGTCTATCGCTATGTTAGAGGTATCGGTTTCATATATTAGTAAGATTTAAAACAATGTCTCGGAATAGATAGGGTCATCTTCTATTGGAAAATTTGCGAGAATTGTATGAAATAGGTAGCAGAACAAATTAGATACTTACATACGAGGGAGCGTTTTTATATTCGCGGAATGGGGGACAAGGGGTGGAAATAAAAAAACCAAATTATTTTTCTTTTTCAATATATTCACCTGCAAGACGGATACATTTTTCACATCCTTCAATTAATTTATTTATACCCTCATAAAAAAATGATTTCTCTTTATCTGCAAAATACGCCGAAACTGCCTCCTTGACTTCATCGTCGGCAGTAAATTTTTTACCCCGCAGCTCTTTTTTCATTTTCGGAAACAGGTAATAATCACTCGGGGCCAGGTCTGGGCTGTAGGGTGGGTGATTCACAATTTAGCCCACCTTATGCAGGGCAGCTAACGCAACGCGGCTCTTGTGTACGGGCGCGTTGTCGGGCAAAAGCAGAACACCTTTTGTCAATTTTCCCCGTCTTTTCTCTTTAATGGCTTCTTTTAGTCGCTCTAATATTGAAGCGTAATATTCTCCGGTTATAGAAACACCTTTATCTTTATAATCAATCAACAATATTCCTTCCGAGTCCCAAAATACCGTTGCCATGAGTTTCCCAGCTGATTGTGACACTTTAAATTTCTTGGAAGGTGCTGTGCCCTTTTTATGCCACTGCATGGAGTCTTGTTTGGACTCAGGTTCATAATGATGAACCCAAGTTTCGTCTCCAGTAACAATTCCACTCAATACACCATCCTTGTCTTCATTACAGAGGTCCAAAAATGCACGCGAACACTACGCGCTGTTGTTTTTGCGGCGGCGTGAGCATTCTCGGCACCCATCTTGCGCTGAGCTTAGACATGCCGAGATGATCGTGTAGGATTTTAAAAATTGTTGTATCGGATACTCCAACCATTTCTGCGAGTTGATCTTCGAGTACAATTTGTTCAACTTTTTGGATAAGTGCTGGCGTGGTCACCTCAATGCTCCTGCCCGGCCTCGGGTCGTCTTCAAGGGAAAGTAAACTATGCCACTTGTACACCATGGGTTTTCCTGGACAAGAGTCGCCGTAAACCAATGACATCTCATTCATTATGGTCGCGACTGATTTTCCTTGCCTGGTAAGGAACTTTATGACGGCACGATATTCGATTTTTTCCATATTTCACTTTTCACTCCTGATTATGTTACTTGGTTGTCGATAGCTCAAAGACTAACTGTCTAATAACAATGAAACTTCGTATTTATACTAATCATGAGTCGCTGCACAGGCCACGGCCCCAATGCGCCTACTCACCCCTCTACAACCCGCTCATTCCGCGAATATAAAAACGCTCCCTCGTACATGCTTTATAGAATATAAAGATACATAAAATAAGTATTAAATTGTAATGCAACCTTATAGGGAAGGTATAAAATGTTGAATTTATAGTGTAAGAAGCATTGTTGATATCATATAGAATAGTGCGAGTATTGTTCAATAACTACTAACAAAGAAGACTTATTTTTCTTAGCAAAAAGATATGATTGAATATAATCTCCTGCTCGCTCAATACGCTAATTCCTACAATACTCGAAATTGGTAATGCCTTCATTGTAGGTCGATGAATCCAAGTCATCAAAATATTTATTTATCATATGATTCAGTTTATGCTCTGGCATGGTCAACTGCTACACTTGAAATGCTGAGTATTTTTTTATTTCAAATTAGGATACTACATCCTCTACATATTAACTTTGGTAATCTAGTTATTAACGATGCTTGCCTGATCGTTGTCCATGTAAATGTACTCTTCTGCCACTATTGTAGTAAACAGAACAATAAATCATAAAAACCCCTATTTTTTCATGAAATAAAAGTGTGCTCTCCAATCCTTATCCTGGGTAATATCATTACATTACAGCCACCATATTTAGTTTTTCCCTGGAGAAATTGTGGATCATTACGTGTGTTGAGTTTAAGTTAAATCAATCTACGTTTACTGTCAAGTTGCTATATACAAGGGGGTACCCAAAATAACCGAAATTTCTGTATTTTATTTTATACAAAACAACCTTCAATAACTTCAATATATTCTCCATTTAATTTTATACATTTGTCTAATCGATGATCGTTCGAACTCGTTTCTCTGTATGGCTGCGAGTTGCTGTGTCTTTGTTTTCTTCACCTCTTTCACGTCGTTAAAACGATTTGCTTCACATTCCTGTTCATTTCTGGAAACAAGAAAAAGTCCCAGGGTGCAAAGTCAAATGAGTAAAGGGCGTAGGGCAAAGGAGTCATGCTGTTTTCAGCCAGGAACTGGCGAACGAAAAGGCTGTGTGAGCAGGTGCACTATCATGGTCCTCTGTCTGCCATAAATCGGGCTTCTTTCGTCATACAATGTTACGTAATCTCCTCATAACCTCAGAAATTCGCACGCTCTCCAAGTAAATCCAACACCACAAAAAAAAAACGGCGAGCAAAAGAAAATACTTTTACAAAAGAATTCACGTAACAAGAGACAATTTTATTCGGCGAAAGAACCGCTTGCACCGAACGCAGAGCAAGTTACGTCACGCCCACCTAGCGGCAGGTATGCGTGCTAGGCATGCCCTATCCACAGCGCTGCCATTCTAGTTATTTTTGGTTACTCCCTTGCATTCATTCCACTCCAATTCAAATTAATATGCTCTGGCATATTGACAAGGTGTATGTAAACAATTTCTTATAATTTGCGTTGGTAGAAGTCTTCCAGTAGCAGCACTAAACTCACTTCGGATCTGGATTACATTATGAGAATTATGGTTATGTAAAGCTCTATCTCTGACAGATTGTGAAATTTCTAATTCGGACGACACATAAAATTGCAAATTTTCATTATTAATTGCAGAAGTTACTGCTGACCAACGACTGTGCTGAAGCGCTTTGTTACATATTCCAGCGATGGTAGCTTTAACACATGTGTAAACATGATAAAACTGGCCGTGTTTTCATTTTCTCGTTTGAAAGGGTTGAAACTAATTTACAGAAGTTCTTGTAGGTGCAATATTAACCGGTATTGCTTTTCGTTACCAATTATATATATTTTTTAATCTTTTTGAACAGTGTATGGACATTATCATTATGTACTATTATCATTATTATTATTTACCTTATGGCAAAGTACATATTAAGGCACAAAAAAAGGTGTCAGAGCTAGGTATAGACATCATCGTCGGTACCTACTCTATACTTTTCAAGAGTTCCTGTAGTAGGACAGTTTGCATTGCCTAAGTTTCTAGCCCTTTAGTTTTACCCAGGGTGTACCGCGTGTAAGCGAAATGGAGTTGCACCCCGTCATTGACATGTACAAGCAAAAGTTTAATTCTTATCTTATTTATTATTTCATGTTCTATAAAGCATTGAATTACTTGGTTTAATTTGTTCTACCTCTGCACTTCTTCATTGGTGTCTTGTACTTCTTTTATTTATCTCATTGATTTTAGGTTGTGTTAAAATCCGATGTGCGATATGGGAATGATAACATAATGGTATTGCTTGGGATAAGGATGGAGTGCAAGCCGAATTTTACTTCATAAAAAAGTAGAGAAATATCAGAGATATCTGGAGGAGTTTCTACGATTTATTGTCCAATTGCAGTAATAGTGGCGAAAGAGTCATGGACAACAACCAGGCCAGCATCGTTAATAACTGGATTACTAAATTTAGTATAGAGACGCTCTTATATTGTTCCTGTAGGGTCACATTACAGCTCGCCTAATCAAATTAAAACAAAATAATGTGTTCAAATCATTGTTCACAAACATACTCAAATCAAGAAATCATGTTAAATCAACTTTTTCTAAATTTATTATCAATTATCAATTTCATGAAATATTTGTTAATTGTTTTAAGTAGTGTAAATAAATAAGTGCTCTGTAGAACATTAAGATACGTAAAATATGATTCAAAGTCCACACTTGTGCACATCAATAATGTTAATCCAAATTGTATTTCTTTCTTTGAATTGCATAGATATAAAGGGTACTAGGAAAGTTTTGCAATACAGCTTTGTTTATTTAATTTTTTCAAAGTAATTTCCTCTACAGTCAATACACCTCTCCATCCTCCGAAACCAATCTTTAAACCAGACCTGCCAAGCTTCATTAGGGAGTAAAGCACACTCGTTGTCCCAAGCCCACAGAAGGTCCTCATTACTAGAAAACCGCCTCCCTTTTAGCTTTATTTTCACAGGCGGGAACAGTGCAAAGTCGCAGGGACCAAGATCTGGACTGTAGGGAGGGTGTTCGATAAGTTTCAATCCTGTCGTGGTCAAATATTTGGTGCAGGCTTTGGCGCGATGAGCTGGAGCATTATCGAGATGGAGGAACCAGGTGTCTATTCTTGACTTTGGCCGCAGGTTCTTCATAGATCCAATGACTTTAGGCAAGCACTGTTCAGTATACCATTTAGCTGTGACTGTCTTCTGTATGTCCAAAACGACGCGTTCCACAATTCCAGTCGATTTGAAAAATACAGCCATCATTTTCTTCATTACTGACCGGAATTTTCTGACAACTACTGGTGTATCCTCATCATCTAAGACCCAAAGTTGATTTTGAACTTTGGTCGGCACATCATAATAGTACAACCAAGTTTCGTCACCTGTCACGATGTTGTTTACACACCGAGATTGTCCCTTATTAAACTTTTTTAGCATCTCCCGGCACACGTCGTGTCATCTATTCTGCAGTCAGTCAATGCGGCACCCAGAGGAAACACGTGCAAATGATCATGCAGAATCGAACGAATTGCTGGTGCATTTAGGCCTGAAGTACCCTCTAATCTGTTGGTAGGTCACTTGCCTGCTCTAGTCAAGCAATTTCCTTACAATAGTAACGTTTTTCTCCGTAACTGGCGTTCGTGGCCTTCCCGGCCTCTCAGCATCCTCCACAATTAAATTTCCCCTTTGGAATTCTCTATACCACCTGAATATCGTTGTGCGATGTGGACGAATATCACCTAGTGCAAGAGTCATTTCTTCGAAACACTGGTCTACGTTTAAACCACGCACGAATTTATAACGCAAAACTGCCCAACTGAGCCCATCGACATGGTGCGGCGGCCACTATGCACGTATGAACATGTCTCAAAATGCAGCAACTAGCAGCTCCCTACGATTCATTGTTGCTCTCATATTGCAAAACTTTCCTAGTACCCTTTGTATTGGTATGAAACATCAACAAGATCTATTACAATTTGTACTTCAGAAAATTTGAAGCAATACTAGAAGTTCAAAAATCTTTATTGTAGCAGCAAAATGATCGCTCAGATATTGCTTAGATATGGTATGATGTATCCTGTGACATAATATGTCAATTCAATTATCATATGTTCTAATTTCAATACTGTCATTCGAAATAGTGGCTGGAGCTCATATTTATGCTGAGAATAGCTTTTATGATACACCCTTATCTCCATACAAAGACATTAAGTCAAGGGACTACAGATATACAGTTACAGTTGTCTGTACTAATCGCACTTTAGCTGCCGGCGTTCTGGTGAAAGCAGACTGGGCCATGACATGTTTATTTATGGGAAAATGGGAAGAAGGCGACATATTAAGAGTGGCTACTTGGAATTACGTACCGGAAGGTTCTACTGCGCAAATTGGCGAAATATCTGACGTAGAGGATATCGTAAGGCATCCTTTATGCCGCGAAGACTATTGTAATTACGATATTATACTTTTAAAATTGCTTGATCCTTTTCGTAAGTACGGTGAATCCTGGAGAACCGTAGATCTAGATATTATTAGTCCACCTTTAAATGGAGAACAATGTACTGTTACTGCAGCTTATAAAGATGAAATTATGGCAAAAACTGTTGCCATACGTGAGTTATCAACTTGCAAAGATCATAACGAATATCAATATTTCGAAAGGTGCGATAAAAATGAGGTTATTTACTGCATTTCTATGGATGAACACGTACCTGGAGCTCCTGTAGTTTGCGGCCGAAAAAAGAAGTTAATTGGAATATTACCAGTTTATTTCGACGAGAAAATAAGAAAGTATGGTGTACAGTACATAAGGTCTTATTCAGGTTGGATCGCTAGGACGATAAATTCATATAATACTCGCATATATAAAAGTGGAGGATTTAGTTTACAGTCAGCTATAGAAATTTATGTCATAGAGTTATTTACCTTTACCACTTTCATACGCATACTTACTATATAATAAAATAAAAGCGCTTAAGTCATTATGTCAATAATATAGAATAAGCAAAGTGTGTGAAAATTTCAAAATTCTGCTATAAGTTTATGCTGATGGGAAAAATATTTTACAAATAAAATCCACGTAATGAAATTTTATCAAAAATATGTAAGACATTTTTTAAAATTATTATTTCATTAATTTTAGCAATCACAAATCAACAAACTATAACCTAATAGAGGATGTCCCAAAATTAACGCAAGATTTCAATTAAATAGAAAACACAGTTTTTAGTCTTTTGCTTGTTATTTTTTTATTGAATCATAAAGTACATAGGATAGGGTTATTTATGGAATAACACATCGGGCAAATGGCCTCCACGGCTTTGCCGCACATACGCACTCGTTTGTCGAAATTTTCAATGACCATTATGCATAAATGTGGTTGAAATTCGTTGATGCAGCGTTGAATCTCCTCCTTTAATACACGAGTGGTTGTGGGTTTGTTGACATAGACCTGTGGTTTCAAATAACCCCATAAAAAAATCTAATGGTGTTAAATCACACGATCTAGGGGACCAATTCTGATCACCGAAACGATAGAGTACACGATCTGGAAATGTCTCATGCAATAATTGAATTGTTTCACGGGCTGTATGGCATGTGGCACTGTCTTGTTGAAACCACATATTTGTCAGAGCAATATCGTCCAATTTCAGCAGAAAGAACTGTGTTATCACGTCGCGATATCGAGCACCAGTAACAGTCACTGCTTGATCAGCTTCATTTTCAAGAAAGTATGGTCCAATTATGTCTCCAATTTTAGCGATTAACAAAGCCATCAAGGTGAAAATGTGCTTCATCGCTTAGGATGATTTTGCTCGAAAAATCAGCATCCACTTGTTGATGTTCAATAATCCATTCAACGAACTCTCTTCGCTGTGTATGGTCATTACACTTCAGTTGTTATGTGGACTGAATTTTGTATGCATTGAGACACAGATCTTTAGTGAGTGTACGCTGTAGAGAGCTTGTTGAAATTTGCAATTCTTATCCACGACGCCGAATTAAGATTCCTGAATTGACATCGACACTCTCACGCACTGCTTTGATATTGACATTTGAACAGCTATTGTTGTGCTAGATGTCCATGTCCTAAATATTTTGCGCTGGAAGAAACAGAAACGTATGTATATACTGATTAAATATAGTGAGGAGATAGAGTCGGTCTCGTTCGAGTTTAAAGTTGAGTTGTGCAGATTTTGCTTTATAGATTTTAAATTTCCGTCTTTTTGTCCAGAATTCTATCTGATATAAGTGAATCTATAGACATTTCGACGCTTCGATTTGACGTGTGTCGAATGCTAAAATGACGATCATCAGTAAATGGATATTGATTGAAGTTGTTATTGCGGGAATGGAATGTCCGTCCAATTTTCCATAAAGTAATCCCATAGGATACGCTTTGGATGTTGTGAGATATGATGTTATTGCACCCGATATGCCGCCAACAATGCTTCCGACACTGAAAAAGCAACATCTTATATTCTCCCAATAGGACGACATTATAGCTTGCCCAAGCAAGTTAAAATCGAACAATGTATTCAAATAATTGTTCACAAATGTACTTGAACTAAGAAATGACGCTGAATTAGCCTTTAATTAAATCTATTATTGCTTCTATGAAATATTTAATGTTTTAAGTAGTGTAAATAAATCACTACTCTGTAGAACATAAGATAAGAATTGAAGTCAATATTTGTACAGCCAATGATGTTAATCCATTTTGTAATTCCTTCTGTGAATTGCATAGATGCTGCTACAAAATATCAACGAGACCTATTACAACCTGTACTTCAAAGTCACTATAATAAATTAAAAAGCCTGTTATTGCAGCGAACGATAATTTAGACATTGATTAGGTATGGTATGACGTCCCGTTTGTTGTAATATGTCATTGCAACTGGCATATGCTCTAATTTCGATACTGTCATTCGAAGTAGTGACCGGAGCTCATATTTATGCTGAGAAAAGCTTCTATGACAAACCTTTATTTCCTTCTGAATCTATTCAATCAAGAACATATAGGTACACAGTTACTATTGCTTGCTCTAATCGCACCTTAGCTGCTGGCGTTATGGTTAAAGCGGATTGGGCAATGACATGTTTATTTTTTGGGAAAAGGAAAGAAGACGAAATATTGAGAGTGGCGACTTGGAATTACGTACCGAAACATTCTATGGCGCAAGTTGGATGTATTTCAGACGTACAGGAGATCGTAAGGCATCCTTTATGCCGTGAAGATCATTGTAATTACGATATTATACTTTTAAAATTGTCCAACCCTTTTCTTAAATATGGTGAATCTTGGAAACCCATAGATCTAACCGACGTTCACCGACCCTCAAATGGAGACCGGTGCATTGTTACTGCAGCTTATGAACAAGAAATTATGGCAAAAGTTGTCGCGATACATGAGCTATCGCATTGTAAAAAACATAAAGATTATAAATATTACGAAAAGTGCGACAAGCACGAGGATATTAACTGTATTTTTATGGAGATACGTTTACCTGGAGCTCCTGTAGTTTGCGGCCGAAAAAATAAATTAATTGGTATATTACCCGTTGATTTCGATCCGAATATGAAAATGTATGGTGTACAGTACACAGGGTCTTATTCAAATTGGATTGCTAAGACGATAAAGTCATATGATACTCTCAAATATAAAAGTGCAGGATTTAGTTTACAGTCAGTTACAAAAACCTATGCAATAGAATTATTCAATTTTGCCATTTTCATGCGCACTTGCTGCATAATAAACTAAAAACGCTTAAGTCGTTTCGGCAGAAAGAAAAGTAGTTGAAAATTTCAAAACTCTCATATCAGTTTCCGTTGATGGGATAAAGCATATCATCAAAAACTTTATGTAAAGAAATTTTATCAACAATTATACTATGTTATGTAAGACACTGTTTTTAAATTTCTTTATTTAATTTTATTAACAATCAGAAACCCACAATCTATAATTTAATTTCATGCGAAGTAAAAATTAATACAAACTTATTATACAATAAAAATAGCGCGACGAGGTACGTCATCCAGAGATTTCACTTTGGCTCCACTAGCCAAAGTTTGCAATTTTCTGTTAATCATTAACCCTTTCAAGCACGAATTAAAAAATGGAACGAAAATGAAAATATTTTTAATGCTACAGAAAGTTTGAAGTTAGGTAAATTCAAATCTAACGTATCTGATGAACTAAGACTGAATCAAGCTAAGCACATGCCAATTCATGGCCCATTAAGATGCTGCGCTTTCTGTAGCATTAACAAAGATCCACACAAAACAAGATGGGAATGCAGTTCCTGTAAGGTTGGATTATGTTTAACTGCATCCAAAAACTGTTTTGCAAGATTTCATTCTTATACATAGCCAGCGTCACAGTAGTTTCATATTCTAACCATATCCCTTCGACGTCACGCATATCTATTTTTTAATTTAAAAAATATTTTTGTATTACTGTATGTACTTACTTTCTGTAAAATAATCTCTGTAGCTTGGTAGAGGCTTTATATCAGTAAGGATGTTTATAGCAAGGAAAATCTTTATTTCATTTGTATTAGTCGGTATGAATGGCTTGTTCTTTTGTGTAGCATACAAATTAGTTTGTAGAACTATTTCTTCAATAAGATAATTATCAAATGGACAATTGAACAAATCAATTGGACTCTCTAAGCCTACTAACTTTTCTACTACCGGTCCAGTTTCTTCTTGAAAAGTTTTCAGATTTGTTAAAAAATCTTGCACTTTCCACCCAGTACCGAAACTAAGCGGTATATTATCTTCGGGATCGCTTTCTCCATCAATTATCAATTCCGTCCTCATCCAATATAACATATTTTGTGTTTTCTAGAAAATTTTCATGGTCATCCAATATATTGTTATTCACTGCACCATCTTCGATTTCCGATTCTCCATCGCTAGGAATGGTATCGAGTAACAGAAAAAGCTTCATCTGATGTTATATTTGCGATATCAATGCGCTGAGCCATTCTAAAAATTAAATATCTAAAAGAAGTTACAAATGGCATTTTAACCATTAACCATTCACCGTGTTCACCAAATTTCACCCCCTGTGATGTCTATCTGTTCGCCAATCTACATTTACCGACAGCGATCTTACAGCACCGTACAAAGCGTTGTATTGAAGCTGAAGGCGACTACTTTGAATAAAATAAATGAATTTTACCTAAATAGTAAGCTTTTGTTTTTATTTTAAAAAAGTTCGGTTTTATCTGCGACAGACTGTGTATATTGTTGATCACGTAGTCCCTGTTTTTTCTTATTTCCTATAAAAATAAAACCAAAAAGTATAATTTACGTGGTTGCCCTTAATTTATGGCGCGGTACTGTTTATTGACGTAAACTTTTAAGAATTATTACTAAGATTCGCAAATCACGACTGCCAATTATAGACGTTCAATTAAGTAATACATAACTATGTTCGAATAAGTTCATTCGTAAGTTATAATTTACATTGTACATATCGAGAAACCCTTCTTCAATCACATTTGCTACTAAAATACAGTAAAGTCGAACGAATTGAATAAAATAATATTCTTTACATAATTGTTAAAGTTTCTCACCTCTTAAATGTGTGCGAAATAAAAGTTTTTATTCATACGGTACTTGGTATTCCCGGAATTACACATATACCCATGGTTTGGCACCGGCTCAACCATTAGTTTTCAAACGTTAATTATTACTTATTTTGTCAGTTAGCGTACTAAATACCCTTACTATTGGAAATTGTATATTTTCACGGCTGTGGCTTTTGATATGAGAAAAAAATAAAATTGGTAAACTAGTATTATCTACACTACTCCATCCATAATAAAAGACGCTCAATGTTATTCTGCTATACAACTAAAGTGTCCAACTTGGAACTAGTTGTGTATATGACAGTTGCGACAGATTAAAATGGAATGCCTTTTGACACAATATGTCATTATTAATTCGAACAATGAGCGCTTTAGTTTTAACGTTTTCGTTTGATATGGTGGCCACGGCTCATATTTATGCCAACGAAAGTTATTACAATACCCCTTTATCTTCAGTTAAACGCACAATTTCAAGACGCTACAGATATACGGTTACAGTTGTTTGTTCTAACCGTACGCTTGGTGCTGGAGTTATGTTAAAAGAAGATTGGGCGATTACGTGTCTCTTCATGGTAAAAGTGTATAAAGACGAAGTGGTGAAAGTGGCGACCTGGAACTACAGACCGAAAGGTTCGAAAGCACAAGTCGGTTATATTTCCAATGTAAATGACATTATAAAACATCCTTTATGTGGTGCGGATCGATGTAACTTCGATATTATACTTTTAAAATTAGCTAACCCTTTTACAAAATCTAGCATATCTTGGAAACCCGTGTACATGAGCTTTAGTCAAGCGCCCTTTCCCGGAGCAAGATGTACTGTAAGTGTAGCCTACGAAAATACTATTATGGCAAAAAGTGTCGACATATTTGAATTATCCAAATGCAAAGGCCATAAAAATTACAAGCGTTACCAAAACTGTGATTATCCTGGAGATATTAAGTGCGTTTCAATGAAGGAACACATTCCTGGAGCGCCTGTTGTCTGTGGACGTAAGAAACGGTTAATTGGTATGTTTCCATTAGATTTCGACAAGAAATCACATGCATATGCCATGCAGTATGTAGGATCGTATTACCAATGGATAAAAGCCGTTGTAGAAACGTATCATAATAGATTATATTCGAAAGGATTTAGTTTGCATCGATTTACAAGAAATTGTATAATAAAGATAATGATTCCAGTTATCTTTACGCGTGTGTTATGTGCAGTATGCCATTTGTAGCATTTTAAAGAAAATACATATGAAGTTGATGTAAGTCATCAAAATTTTCACCAACTTCTAATTACGGAAATGCAGTAATGATAATATCTAAGATAAGAGGAATATTTCCTTCTCCATATAGTAATATAGGTTCAAATGATAATTCTATAAGTGATAAAGAAACATGATAAAGACTATTTGATACTTGCGCACAACTGTTTCTTACGCGATATTACAAACATCTAGATTATCCAATACTTTTGACTATTGTCATTTTAAGGAGCTCCAAACTATGAACACCGTCCATTTGAAAATATGAAGAACATTATATTCGATCAACTGCGCTTCAAAATAGGACCAAGCATGAACCCTAGTAAGATTACCGTTGTTTTCCTTGCAGCAGAGAAGAAGAAATTATCGGTTACAATTTCTATAAATAGGGATCAACTAAAACATTCCAGAGAACTGAATATCTAAACATTGTAGTCAATAATAATGCAATAGAGGAACGAAGCAATTTACTGCTGGAAATATTTTGGACAAAGCTATGGCAAAAATTGTTTGAACAAGGCAAAAACAAACCTGGACATGCTCCATATCTTCCTACTCCACAGTATAATGAGGAATCCACTATGTATCTTTTCACTACACGTACAAGTGAAAAGGATTGCTGTCTTTAGTGCTTAAATTTTAAAATGATTATTTAATTAGGCATGATAATGGATCGAGCCAGGATATATTGCAGCACTGTAACCTTTTTGAGAGCTTTTAGTAAGTCACACAATAGGTGTAACCTCGGAGGATAAATGTGTAAACTTACTTGATTTTCAAAAGGCTAAAAAATGTATATTAAGCGCGACGTACATTTTAAAATCACAAATCATATGTCTAAAACTCTGCGAAAGATTATGTTGTATTTCTGTAAAGGGTAGTACAGTAATTTTCTCAATACATGTACTGGAGTATGTTGAAGAACTATAAGGTGTCTCACACGTATCTTGAAGACGATAATAGATCTGGTTCAGAAACTTAGAAAGACTTTACTAACACAAAACAATATAAACAATCTAAGCAATGACATGACAAACATTAGAGGATTAAGCACTGAATTTATACCGATCTTCCGACCATTCTAAGATTTTTTTACTTCGTATGGCTTTATAATCAAATTTGCGGCTAAACAGGCATTGCATTATCGAACCAAATCAAACTGAAGATGAATGCAATATTGAACATTATCGCACTGAATCAATTCAAAGTAATACACAATTTTAAATAAGTAAATGCGAAGTTAGTATTTTATTGAAGAGTGTATTAATTTGTTGAAATAAAAAACATAAAAAAAGGCTTTTGGCATTTTTTTATAAAATTGTTTTCCGTAAAAACTTTAAATAGTATTTAAAATAGAGACTATTCGATAGAAGTTTTTAAAATCACTCTTTGCGGTATAAAAGTTTAGCCTCTTTCCTTGTACCAAACTAAGAGGGAAGCCTTTTATACTTCGGGAACTGGCAACACTATCAGTGTTGCCTCTGATCTGATGATTGCATCGTGAAGTTTGTCATTTTTGACAATATAAATATTTACCTTGACAGTTTTATTATCCGGTCGCTATTCCATTGCTGACAGTAACTTGAAAATTTTATGTAAGCCAAAAAAATGGAATTAACTTCCGAACATTTTCGGGCAATTATTTTTCATAACTTTCGGGGTGGATTATCTCAACAAGAATGCATCGACGAGCTGAATTCTTTATATGGTGATGAATCACCATCGAAAACTACAGTATATCGTTGGTATAGTGAACTCAAACTTGGACAGCGTTCTTTGGACGATGACTTTCGTGAAGGTCATTCCACAAATGTTGTGCCGGAAAACATTAATGCAGTGATATACCGTGAGATCGAGGCATCTCCAGGTATCAGTAGCACCAGCGTGCATAAGATCCTGCGTGAACGTTTAGCCGTTAATAAGCTATGTTCGCGTTGGGTACCACATAATTTGACAACCGCTCAAAAAAGGACTCGCGTCGATTGGTGCCAAGAAATGCGCAAGAAATACAATGGCGGTGCTTCAAAGAACATTTATAAAGTCGTCACAGGTGACGAATCTTGGATTTATACGTATGACCCCGATAGTAATCAGCAGTCAACTGTGTGGGTATTCCAAGACAAGCCAATTCCAACAAAAGTTGTTCGTGCTCGAAGCACATCAAAATAAATGGTCGCCTGTTTTTTTCGGAAAAACCGGTCACGTTACAACCGTGCCTAAAGAAATTTGTAGAACGGTCAATTCCGAATGGTACATAACTATTTCTTTGCCAAAAGTTTTTGAAGAAAGAAGACAAACCGAAAACGACAGATCATTCTCCACCATGATAATGCGAGCTCTCACAGTTCGGTTCAAGCAATTGAATATTTGGCCGGGCAAACCAATGACTTAATGAGCCATCCGCCGTACACCTCTGATCTAGCAGCCTGTGATTTCTTTTAGTTCTCAGACGTGAAGAATAAACTTGGTGGTCAACGGCTTTCTACGCCGGAAGAGGCAGTTGAAGCATTCGAAACTCAAACTTTGGAGATCGGGTTTCACAATGGCAACAATACTTTTCGAACTGGTTTAAGCGAATGCATAAGTGCATTGATTTTCAAGGAGAATATTTTGAAAAGCAATAAAACAATTTTCAATAATATAAATTTTTTTTATTTGTTATTCCCGAAATATAAACAGCTACCCTTGTATAGGTTTTTGATCAAATAGTTTGTAAGAATATGTTTTTTATTGGAGTTATATATCAAAATTTATTTTTCCTCTAGTCCTATTTGAATAGCCAACGGCTCTATGACAATACCTCCAGTGAATAAGACGAAGCATGAGCCACTAATACCTTTCTGAAACCATAAAAACACTTCTACGATAAAAACCGTATATTGTAATTACTATAATGAGCTTTCCTATACTTGTTGTAAACCATGGGTTCGTTATTTTAACGTTTTACAATTTTTACAAGTTTTACGGTTTGTGGATCATTTTACATCAACACTAAGAAAACAAGAGGTTCAATTCATTACCCTATGCTGTATAAAATAAATTGCTACATATAATTCTGTACATACACGCCGTAAATGCTAGTAATAATCATTGTGTATTATCTACGGCAAATTATATTGTCTTTAATTAGAGAAACTTCAAGTTAGTTATTAAACACAGTTTTCCTTTTTACTCATACGATTTTACGATCGCGAAAATAACAGAATTGTATTTGATCTATATAATTAGATGCAATTTGAATTACATGATTTTTAGACCGCACCTGTGAGAGGCAAGGTGTGTTCGTTTATCAAGTATTATAAAACATCAAGGTTAAACGGGTAGAACTTCTTTTAACTTTTATAAAAGTTTACATTTGCATTTATTTCTTTAACTAATATATTAAAGGTTGTCGAAAATTGAACAACTTGAAACCGACTTTTGTTCGGATGTAAGTATGTACATTAAGCTCATGCTAAGGAAATAGAATTATTACTTTTAGTTTCACATACCAGGGGTACCGGAAAGTCATCACAGGTCTAGATGTCGCTAGGCATGAGTAAGCAATACTATGATTTAACATAGATATATGTCATTTTATTCTCCTAACATCACGCTTTAAAGTCATACATGTTGTATTTTGCGAAAGTAACACTGTCATAGATTTATACATCTTTGAAAATGTTGAGTTTCGTGCCTGAAAAAGTGCATTTGTTTTTTCTTATTTAATCAAAAGAAAAAAATCGCTGAAAGTCATCGTTTGCTAGTAGAAACGTACAGTGAACATACACTGCAGCCCATAAGTTTGGAATCAGTTCCAGTAAATTCATAAAAATTAAAATTTATCTATGTTACGTTCGTATTACTTTGATATAAGTACAAAGGATTATTCTTAAGTACATTTTAAAGCTTTACATAAAAGATGTAGTTTTAAATGTATTAATAGTTGTAAAATAACCAGAGATTAAGGAAACTCTGTGCGGTATTATTTATTCGAGCAGGTAATATTTCTGCATAATAAACGATTACCTGGAATGGACAAATTTTATTGCAGACCCTTCCGCATAAACCTTTTGTAATTACATTTAGTTTTTATATTTATAAGTATTTATACATTTTGAAGTAATGAGAATATTTTAGTTGCTTCGTATCATTTAAAGTGTGTAGACACATAAAAGTGTGTAGAATCAGTAAACATCGTTTGATTATGGCGAAGAGAAAGCAGATATCGCTAGAAAAACGTGTAGAAATTATTAGTCATCATAATCGGGGAGATTCAATACGGGATATCGCGAAAAGAATGAAGATATCGTACAAAGGTGTACAAAATACAATTAAAAGATACCAGTCTACTGGAGGGTATACGGACAGAAAACGATCAGGAAGACCAAAAATTACAACTCCTGCAGAAGATCAGACAATTATATTGACGTCGAAAAGAGATAGAAGATTAACGGCCTCGCAAATCCGCGGTGAGTTTAACAGGGAGCGTGAAACTCGGATCTCTTTAACCACAGTAAAAAGGCGGCTCAGAGCGGCTGGACTGATGGGACGTGTAGCAGTTCGCAAACCGCTTCTACGTCCGCAAAATGGGCTAAGTTACACAAAGATTGGATAATAGAACAGTGGGAAAAAGTACTATGGACCGACGAATCAAAGTACGAGGTCTTCGGTTCCAGACGTCGGATATTTGTAAGAAGAACTGCTACGGAAAAAATGTTACCGCAATGTGTGGTGCCCACGGTAAAACATGGTGGCGGTTCTGTAATGGTTTGGGGATGTTTTTCTTCGGCTGGTGTAGGAGATCTGGTGAAAATCGACGGAGTTTTGAAAAAGGAGGGTTACAGACAGATTCTCGAACACAACGCTGTGCCCTCCGGTCTGAGATTACTTGGAGAAAACTTTATATTCATGCAAGACAACGACCCAAAACATTCTTCTCATTTATGTAGAGGATATCTCCAACAACAGGAAGCTGACGGTGTTTTACAAAACATGGTTTGGCCGGCACAATCGCCAGACCTCAATCCAATAGAGCTGTTGTGGGAAGAATTGGATAGAAAAGTGCGTGAAAAGTGTCCGACGTCCCAGACTCACATGTGGCAAGTTATACAAAGATTCTTGGGCAAATATACCCAATGAAACCCTTACAAAATTAGTGTCTCGTTTACCGCGATTGTGTGCTGCCGTCATTAAAGCAAAAGGAGGGTATTTCGATGAAAAGTCCGTTTAGTTGATAATAAAAATAAGTGGATGTAAATAAATAAAATTTGCTTTTTTTCCTGCTTATTTTATAATAAAACGTTTTGGTATATTAATATTGTTTTATTTTTACAATGTTTGTTAAAGCCACTACAATATTTTCATTATATTCAGAAGTGATTCCTAACTTATGCAAGCGATTCCAAACTTTTGGCCTGCAGTGTACATCAATCATAAATACTTGTGAGGCGCGATTTCGACAATTCAAAACTGGTGATTTAGATGTGCAAGACAGAAAGCTGTCTCGTAGATCGAAAGAGTTTGAAGATGAGAAACCGCTGGAGTTTTTGGATGAAGACCCAAATCAAAAACAATTGCCAGAGACGTTAAATATGGCCCAAGAAACGATTAGCGACCGATTACGAGCAATGGGAAAAATCCAAAAGATGGGAAATTGGATGCCACATCATTTGAATGACAGGCAAATGGAAAATCGAAAAATTGTGCGTTTTCAAAGGAGTGATCTGAAGTCATTTCTGCAATAAATAGCGACGGGTTATAAAAAATGGATTTATTTCGAAAACCCTAAGGACAAAAAATCATGGTTGTCACCTGGCGACGACTGCCCATCAACTCCAAGGTCAAATCGTTTTGGTCACCAGACAATGCTCTGTGTTTGGTGGGACCAGAGTCATGTGATGTATTACAAACTGTTGAAACCTAGTGAAACAGCTAATACTGATCGCTACGGACAACAAATTATCAATTTGAACTATGTTTTGATAGAAAAACGTCCTGAATGGGCCCGCAGACACGGTAAAGTGATTTTACTGCACGATAACACGTTGTCTCATACAGCAAAAACTGGTTAAGGCTGCATTGGAAGCACTTGGATGGGACAAACGCACCCACCGTACTCTCCAGACCTTACCTCGTCCGACTATCATCTTTTCGCATCAATGCGATACACGCTTGCAGAATAGTACTCCGCCAATTTCGAAGAAGTTAAAAAATTACTTGGAGAATAGTTTTGCTCCAAGGACAAACAGTTTTTTTGAAATATCATCCATAAAATTCCTGAAAGATGGACAAGGTGTGTAGAATCGAACGGCCAATACTTTGAATAAATAAATTTTTCCATTCTATTAAAAATCATGTAGTTTTTTTACGAAAAAAACGGTAATGACTTTCCGGTACACCTGATAACGACGTTATAAGTTGAAACACTTTGAAATCAAGCAAGTAGGGGAGTTGATCTCTAAGACAATTGGTCTCATTGAGTTGTCTGATTTATGCATTTTGGGCAAACAATATAGTCTAGGGATGAACGGATTACTTACACTTAATCTATAATTCTTGTTCGGGGTTAGTATGTCAGTGTATATATATATATATATATATATATATATATATATATATATATATATAGAAACCGTAAAATTCTCTACTAGACAACCACGTAAACACATCAATAGTGTAATAGGCAATTTAATTGTTAGTAGCCTGGTAAGAGGTCTTTATTGTCTATTTAAATAATTAATTGATATTTTATTTAAAAGTTAAATGCAAAGATAAACATTTATTTTAATTAAGGGAAGACTACTGAAAGAAAATATAATTTTTGTTAGTAGCAAACATTTGAACATTCCATTTGTTAATTAGGGTATACCTACATAGAAGGAAATATTACATTTTCTCAATTTCGCTTTCACAGCTATGAATAAAATAAAAATTGGTAAAGCAATTACGACAAACAGTTTCTAACCTAATTTGTAATGGAAATATTCCTAACACAAACTCATCAGCTTTAATGGAACTTGATGAATTTGTAGCTCGTTATTGATTAAAAGCGACTTAAAAGTAAAATATAAAAAGTCCAAATTACTTTT
This sequence comes from Dermolepida albohirtum, assembly GCA_031893035.1. Classification (NCBI taxonomy): domain Eukaryota; kingdom Metazoa; phylum Arthropoda; class Insecta; order Coleoptera; family Scarabaeidae; genus Dermolepida; species Dermolepida albohirtum. Next base: position 658,012 of record JAVIWB010006102.1, read on the forward strand.
AATTGATTACGTGTATATTGTCTGCGAATTTCTTATTTACATCGAATACACACGAAACGGCAACATTTTATATCTCCGCCGTAATTTCACTCCCCTAATAAAAGAAAGCACTTAACTTGTGTAATTTGAGGAAAAAGTCTTAAAAGTGGACATTATTTCTCGAACATAATACCATATAATTAGGCCCTGAGACTTACGGATCTCCAACGGCAACCTCTAATTTAAAAAAGGCGTTCATTTTTTGCCCCATCAGAATGCACGATGGTCACAAAAAAGTAGTTAGTTTTGATTATACGGGAATTGAAAGGTCTCTTTTATGAACAGGTAGTAGTATAACCTGTACTTCTGTTCGTTGCCAGAGAACGAAGCGGTGGGACCATTCGTTTTTAAAAGAGACGTCCTTGAAATTTTAACCAACTGACCGACAGTACTTTACAATTTGGGCAACATATGTTCCTCGAGGCTTTTTGCAAGGGGATACCGTTTTACGCAATAGTTTTCTGAATAGCTGATTGTAATTCGTGGAAGTTAAAAAAAACTCGCCATCGTTAACGTTTTATGAGTATAACTTTTCAGTAATATTCGTTGCAAATATAACAATACAGACATATTAAACTGATTCGAAAATTTGTATATGCAACTAATATTAATAAATACACAGATTTTTAAAAGAGACACTTATTTTATTTTTTAATTATTTCGTCACATAATGACACCGCTGTGCAGCGACACAATTACTATACAAAACAATCAAAAAATAATATATTGAAGACTATAACAAGCTACGCTTAAAGTACTGGATTTTATACATAATTAGTACTAAAAAGTAAGTGCCAGTTAATATAGCATCTACAAATACTTCTTAATCACTGAAGGTTGATATATAACCCCTTTCCACATTAATTTTCGTATTCTGTATACGTGTTTCAACAACTAAGTTGTCACCGCCAGCAGATAATTAAACAGTGTGCGTTTTGGGTTTCAACGGTATCGGATCGTGTGCGGAATTTGTTTCGTACGGGTATTTTGCCGTAGTTTACCAGGTGCGACACCGTTTACTTATCTGCTGATGATGACAACTTAGTTATGTTATCGAAATATGTATACAGAATACGAAAATTAATGTGTAAAGGGGTTATATATTAACCTTCACTGATTAAGATAATCAACTACAGGCTCCATTAAAATTAACTACAAATACTTCTATTTATAAACTAGTTTCAAACTTTTTAAACAGGGAAAGATTACACAGACATGTTTTGACATAAATTACGGTCTCTGGAATGTATAAAAGCGCGCTTCAGCAAACACTTCGGTCAAAATATCCTCCCGTCCATCGAAGGGAGGCTTTGATTCGAGAGTTGGTGGCTCCCTAACGGACCGAGGTAAAATATTTGGGGTGACAATTGATAAAAGGCTCACGTGGTGGAGACACGTATCGATCCAGAAGCAGAAGTACATGGTCGCCAGGAATGTTCTGGTGCTCTTTTTAATCCAATAAAAGCACCAAAATATCTAATTTTGTTGCTCGTTTACAGGAAGTTTCTTAGGCGTCTTTACCCTGCACATTCTTGGAGCACAATCGCCAACTCCAACCGAAGTATCTTGAATTGAATTGATGAGCCATCCGCCGTACAGCCCTGATCTAGCACCCTGTGATTTCTTTTTGTTCCCACACGTGTAGAACATACTTCCTGGTCAACGGTTTTCTACGCCGGTAAAGGCAGTTGAGGCATTCAAAACTCATATTTTGGAGATACCGCCTTCACAGTGGCAGGAATGCTTTTCGGATTGGTTTAAACGAATGCAAAAGTGCATTGATTTTCAAGAAAAATATTTTGAAAAACAATAAAACTATTTTCGATAATAAATTTTTTTTTGCTATTCGCGAAATATAAACGGCTACCCTCGTATGTATATAGAAACACCATCTATTTGTGAATTTGGAAGAGAGGACGGGAAAATTATATTAGGAATTAATGCATGTAATAATAGAAGTTGTAGTTTAATTTGAATAAGGTGTTTGTATAAATATATAGATATTTATTTTAATTGACAAAAAAAATAGTAAAATTTAAGTTACTTTGAATTATAATATAATATATGATTAAGATATTAGAAGATTATTACTTGTGTGAATAATTAAGATTTTTTTCTCTCAATTACATTGCTAAATCTCCTTTTATATTGAAATGCAAATTATTTTGTTGTTTATAGTTTAATAGTATTTTTATAAGATAATAAAATAATAGTGTTTTATAGCATATTAGAGTACTATTATACAATATTTAGGCGTCAGTTATAATATTGGTATCTATTAAAAAAGAATTGGTTTTCAGAAAACCTTAAAAGGTTAGATAGTATTTTATTTATTACTTACCATAATCATAAATACATAGTCATTCATTTATAAATATACAGATATAGTTGGGAAAATTGTTCATTCTGAAAGCATACTTCTTTAATTCAGCCTGCATGATCATACCCTCACACATAAGAGTTAAAAATAAGATGGTAAAACATAATTTTTTTTATATTATTTGATTTTATTTAATCTTATTTATTTATATATGAATCGAATTATAAATTTTATTATATTTCAAAAATCATTAATATAACTATATTTACAAACATTTCATAACTACACCTACACCTACCAGATGCATATAACTTGCTGACGAACCTAATTTGTCGACAAATAAAGTCAACTTGACGTTGGCTCTTTTTTGACAGTAGTTTTAACTAATTACGCTTTATTCGACATATCGATGTTTGCTTAGTCAATAGATTATGTGTTCTCAATATCGGTTAAAGCGATATAAGTGCTTTCAATTCTACTCGAGGAACTGACGTACAATTCTCTCACACTAATTAATGTATCGAATGTATTCTTTTGTTGTTTTAAGAAGTCTACTTCCTTCTTTGTACTAAAGAAGAAGCACTAATAAGTTTCTATTTCATTGCAAACACCACACAGCTCTTATTTACATTTTGCGTTTACGCAAAATACTTTTCTGACTCAAATGTGTTAGCTGTTGAAGCAGTCTTTTGATTTAATATATGTAAATGTTTGGTAAACATGCTTGGCGCTTTGCTAATGGGTTACTAGAAACGCTCTTTGAATCAATGTTGTCTTGACTGAATGCTTTGTTTCTATCAGTGTAGATAATGGGCCTAGCATATTTTTGAAAGATCATTTCAAACCATATCGTGTTGAAAATTCAATTTAAAGTAACTATCAAGAGAGAAGTCCAATAAAATTTGGAGTTTCCGCCAAAATGAAGACACCACTGATTGAGAATGAAATGAAGATGAGAGTTTGAACTATTACGGAAAAAACTGAAAAGCTTTTAATTTGCTTTCAATAAAATAAAATACTTACTTTGAATTAGTTCCTAAAAAGTCAGTTAATTTAAAAATGTACTTACTTTTCAGATAAATTCGTAACAAAAGCACTCTATTACTACGAGGATAGCTTGACAAGTAGTGAGAATGACACATAGGTGGCGCTCTAATTGATAAAACAAATGCACTGTAATTTAGGTTGGCTATTTATATGTTTCATTCCGATATTTAGATAAATCGGTTGATTAGTTTATTTTGGACAGCTGATTGAAGAAGAAACAACACGTCGTTTTGTTAAAATGGAAAAAGCAGAGTGTGGTGCCGTGATTAAATACTTCGTAATTAAGGGAATGAAAGCTACCGAAATAAAAGATGAGTTACGGGAAACATTAGGTGAAACTGCTCCATCATCCGCCACAATAAGTAGATGGGTAAATGAATTTAAACGTGGTAGAACAAGCCGTGTTGATGAAGCACGCTCTGGAGCACCCAGAATCGTGACTTCTAGGGAAATGATTATAAAAATCCATAATATGATTACGCAAGATCGACGACTCAAAGTGAGAGAGATAGCAGACATGGTAAGCATTTCAACAGAACGCGTACACCACATTTTAACGAAAGAATTGGGCCTTTACAAGCTTTCGGCAAGATGGGTGCCGCGATTGCTTACGACTGATCAAAAGTTCACTCGTCTGCGCATTTCCAATGAGTGTTTGGACCTTTATAAGCAGAATCCGGTTGATTTTTGTGGGCGATTTGTTACTTGCGATGAAACTTGGATACACTACAGTACACCCGAAGCTAAATAACAGTCGAAACAATGGTTTAACGTGGTTCTGCACCTCCAAAGAAAGCGAAAAGCACTTTATTGGCAAACAAGGTGATGGCAACAATTTTTCGGGATTCAAAGGTCATTTTGCTCATTGATTACCTTCAGAAAGGTACCACAATAAACGGACAATATTATGCAGAACTTCTATAAAAATTAAATGTTGAGATTCGTGCTAAACGGCCAGGATTGCAAAGAAAAAGATTTTGTTTCACCAAGACAACGCTCCCTCGCATACCAGTACAGTTGCGATGTCCAAAAGGAGTTGCATTTCCAAGTAGTACCGCAAGCGCCTTATTCGCTGGATCTAGCCCCTTCCGACTTCCACCTTTTTCCAAAATTGAAAACGGCACTAGGTGGAAAGAAATTTTCGTCTAACGACGAGCTTATCATCTTCGTAAATGAGTATTTTGCAAGCCTTCCGGAATCGCATTTTAGTGATGACATAAAGGCATTGGAGCACCGTTGGAATAAATGTATTGCTCTTTTAGGAAAATATATTGAAAAATAAAAATTATTTTGTATTTAAAAAATTCGTTTTTCTTTTCCATTCTCACTACTTGTCAAACTACCCTCGTATTACTTTTTGTTTCATTAAATTTGTATATATACGGGACAGAATAATCGCTTGATGTTTAGTCAATCAAATAAAATCAAATAAAATATAACAAATATTAAAAATAGCTGGATAAACCCTATACATATTTAACAGTGTATATTCTTCTTTTCTTTTTTCTTTCTTTGGCTACAAATTATTTCCTGAAATTCCACTAGAGCATACCTTTACATAGCGCGTTCAAATTATTTCTCTGAATAAGTGCAGCTGAATAGAATCCATATCAAAAAATTCTCACGAGCTGTCGCACAGTTATTTACCGTAGATAAAAGAAACCCCTTTACAATTTTCGAGTATTCAGCCTTGAAAACGTGGGCTGTGGATTTGTACTTATACGTATGCAGTAGTACATGTCCCTTGTCCCCGTCACGGCCTATTTTACTCGGGTGCCTGTTGAATCGAAATTCCCGTCTATGTTTTTGAAGCATTTAGATGATAATTTTCTGAGACCGTGTCCCCAGACGTTCACCGTTGGACTGAGACTCTTGATGAATAGTGTCATGTCTATGAAGGTGGAAGAGAGGTTATTTCAACAGCTACTGTTTGATAACGTCAAGTATTATACGTGCAGTTTCTACAGTGCAACTGAAAATTAGGTTTATTATATTTTATTTCGCTTTTGTTATGCGAACTAGGCGACTTTTATATTTACAGGGACGTCCAAAAATGAATGTCATTAAAGCGAAAAGTTTTCGAGATTATCGATAATTTAAATTTCCCGCCATAATTTAATTTAATTAGGCTATCGCAATGTGAACACCTTTTTTATAACAAGGAAAGGCTACTAAATTAGTATGAACGCTAATAATACTCTGGATGGCTAGGATGAGCTTCATGTCATACTTAAGTCAAGGTGATCTAGTCGTTTCAATTTGTTATTGCCTAAATAAGGTAATCTATAATCGTTGCCATCGTTGATTTCCACCATTTCCATCATCCGCCTGCACTGCTGATGTGATAGGAAGATCTTGTTCATTATATCATGATTGAGGTCATTAAAGACGTAGGTTAGTTGATATTTGCAAGAGTAGTTTAGTATTGCAGTGTTTGAATGGTATTGAGAAAAAAGGAGAGCCACCGCATGGTGTCGGGATGGTAAGGGGGTTGGCACGTCAAATTTATATGACTATTGGTAACAAATAACCCGCGAATAGCTTCATTTAAGTCTACATTGCTCTAATCAAAGTTAAGCCATGTTTTGTTGAACCCAAATAGAGCTGGACTATTCTGACTAGTCTAAGTATTTAGCTTCAATGACGGAGAAAATTATCAACTACAAAGGGTATTAAGAAAGTTTTGCAATATGACGCAACAACGAATCGTAGGAAGCTGCTTGTTGCGGTATGTAGACACATGTTCATACGTGCGTACTAGCCGTCGCGCCATGTCGATGGGCTCAGTTATTCATTCGCTATGACAGTATAAAGTGCTTGCGATGGCATCGTGGTCACGAAATGAGATAAGAGCAGTTTTGCTTTGTAATTTCGTGCGTGGTTTAAATATAGACGACTGCTTCGTAGAAATGACTCTTACACTAGGTGATGTTTGCGCACATCGCACAACGATATTCAGGTGGTATAGAGAATTCCAAAGGGTAAATTTAACTGTGGAGGATGCTGAGAGGCCGGGAAGGCCACAAACGACAGTTACGGAGACAAACGTTGCTACTGTGAGGAAAATACTTGGCGAGGTCAGGCGAGTGACCTACCAACAGACAGAGGATACTTCAGGCCTAAATGCACCAGCAGCTCTTTCGATTCTGCATTATCATTTGCACGTGAAGAAACTTTGTTCTCTCTGGGTGTCGTGTCGACTGACTGAAGAGCAGATGGCAGGACGTATGATTTGGTGCCGAGAGATGCTAAAAAAGTTTAGTAAGTCGTTTTGGACACACAGCACACAGTCACAGCCAAGTGGTATACTGAACAGTGCCTGCCTAAAGTCATTGGGTCTATGAAGGACCTGATCTGTAAAGCAGAAAACGATAGCTGTATTTTTCAAATAGAGTGGAATTGTGGAACGCATCGCTTTGGACATACGGAAGACAGTCACAGCCAAGTGGTATACTGAAACTTTTCGAGCACCTTCCCCACAGTCCAAATCTTGCTCCCTGCGGCTTTGCACTGTTCCCGCATGTGAAAATGAAGCTAAAAGGGAAGCGGTTTTCAGTGATGATGACCTTTTTGCGGGCTCGGGACAACGAGCGTGCTTTACTCCCTAGTGAAACTTGGCAGAACTGGTTTAAAGATTGGTTTCGGAGGATGGAGAGGTGTACTAAGTGCAGAGACAATTACTTTGAAAAAATTAAATAAACAAAGCTGTATTTCAAAGCTTTCCTAGTACCCTTCGTAATATCTGCATTAGTAGTAAAACCACAAATGTTTGTATCTGAGTTACGATAGAGTTTTCGACATATATCCATTGGAGATTTTTAATTTAAAGTTGCTTCAGTAATGCATCCTTAAGCTGCGACAATCACGTCATGGAACACTTGATATATTACATACACTAATCCTCTATGATGAGCAATGATAATTAAAAAAATTATAAAGTTACATTAGTATTTTCTAACCACTTATATTACATACATGAAACTACAAATCACTACAAAGTATTAAATACTGTTAATATGGTATTTGTTCTAATAAATACACACTTAAATTGCGAATTTATGAGTTGATGGTAACAAAAGTCTTTAAAGAAGTGCTTGAAGCATTAAAATTTTTCATACCAACATCAATTGATGGTGAATGTATGACATTGGAAGCAACGTGAGAGACATTGAGAGTCTAGGTTTGAAAAAGCAAAATTTATGGAATGTTGGAATGTTCAAACCGTCCACGTCGATTCTTCATTTATTCCCGCTCAATATATAAATCAAGGAACAACCTAAAATTTGCCAATCTTCAAGGTGTTTGACCACTTTTGAGCGTTTTTTTCGGTCGTTTCGCTTTATTTTTAAGTCTCAATACGCAATAGTTATCTACCGCGTTTCGTTAAGATCTGCATTTGACATCTCGGAGCCTTTGTCCCGAAATAATAAGTATTCGATTTCTATATTAATTACATATGTACGTCGGGTCATATTTCATATTAAAAAATTATAATTTACAGTTATCTACGAATAGTTATAAATTATCTTAATTAGTGGTAATTATCCGAACATAATAAGACATGCAATAAAAACTGGAATGCTGCAACACATGCATTAGAAGGTTTTATGAAGAAGATCAAGGATACGTTACTCAATATTTTGTAAGAAAATGTTTATTACCACAAAAAAGGACTGAAAAAGCCAAGACAAGGAAATAGTGAAGTAGGTTCTTATGATATGCGGAGGTGTGCACTGTTAACAACAGTAATAATTTAATTTTATTATAATGTGCGCTACTGTTGCGGTTTTTATTCCTCGTGCAGTTGAAATAAATCTTGGCCGTATGATTCTAATGAAGTAATTGTGGAATTATTAAATAATTCACGTTGATAATTGCGTGTTCTTGCAATAAACGTCTGGCAGAATTGATAATTATCATGTACTAAATCCAGGGCATGACATTGCTACTTACATTGTGCATACATCATCGTGATCTAGCGTGCCCAGCAGTGAATGCAGAATGTAAAAGAGATCGTACAGATTTCGTTCAATGTAAACACTTAAACAGTGTATTTGTTTCGTGCGTGAGATATGAATTATCCTTGTTAGTTTTATCGTTATGATTTTTTAAAATTATTAAGTAGGTATATAATTAATTATCGTTTAATATAATTAATGACTTCTTGGAACTGAGTTTTTATTAATTTACTACACTCAAAAATAGCTGACTACGTAGGTAATTTAGTAACAGAAGTTTTTATCTGACCAAAGTTAATGTAAAGGTACAGGCGTAAAGATATTTTACCGGGGGCAACAAACAGTTTTCGTTCCTCTCGTTTGGCCAATTTACAGACAGATCTATTGCCTTCATCCCTTCCTCAAGATAGTTTGGAGAGGAGAGAAACACCGAAATGCTTTTACCACACTTAATTGGGATTTAGTGCCTAGCTTATTAGAGTCATTGGATATTATCTCCATAGATGATCATTTTTCATATCAAAGAGAGCAGATATATCGATCAAAGCGGCGTTTCGCAAGGCACACGTCGAAGCCGGTAATTTTTTGTTATTTATTGTACATCTCGAATATAAACAGGATTCCAGATGTGAAACTGAACATATATGCTGATGATACGGCAATATTTACACCCTCACGAAATGAGAAACTCCGAGAAAATGCGACACCTAACATCTTCAATAAGCTACTTGTGCCTTCGCAGACTAGACAAACCTAGGAGGGTTTCAAATAAACGAGGACAAGTGCATGAGCCTCAGAATAATGAGAAAGAAGTGTCCGCCTCATAAGAAAATTGTAGTGGGGAGAGACTTGGACCCGACATCAAATGCCTAGGCGTCTCCAGTGAACAACTGATGCCTTTACAGATTGAGAGATTCTATGAGCTCTTCGAATTAACGAGGAAAATAACATTGCCCTCAAAATATTAATGAATCACCATTATATCTATTAAAATTGATTGTTTGGTGCGGTTTACACGCTGGCGTCATCATCGGTCCTTATTTCTTTCGAAATGAGGAAGGAGCCGCTATTACGGTGAATGGCGAGCCCAATCAACCCATGCTGACTGAATTTTTGTTTCCAAAAATTAATCACCTAAACATCGACGACATTTGGTTCCAACAAGGTGGTGCAACTTGCTATACAGCGCGCTTAACAATCGATTTATTGCAAAATCGATTTGTTGACAACTTTATTTCTAGAAGTGATCCTGTTCACTGGTCCCCTCGTCCGTGCGATTTAACGCCTCTGGAATACTTTTTATGGGGCTATGTTAAGTCATTGGTTTATGCCGACAAACCAGCAACTCTTGAAGCATTGGAAGCCAATATTCAACCCACATTTGACGCCATACGGACAGATTTCTTGGAAAAAGTAGTCAAAAATTGAACTGATCGAATGGACCATGTAACTCGTTTAGTTGTTTGATGATGAGGACACACCCGTAGTTGTCAGAAAATCCCGATCTGTAAAGCAGAAAACGATAGCTGTATTTTTCAAATAGAGTGGAATTGTGGAACGCATCGCTTTGGACATACAGAAGATAGTCACAGCCAAGTGGTATACTGAACAGTGCCTGCTTAAAGTCATTGGATCTATGAAGAACCTGCGGCTAAAGTCAAGAATGAACACCTGGTTACTCCATCACGATAATGCTCCAGCTCACCGCGCCAAACCTGCACCGAATATTTGACAACAAGATTGAAACTTTTCGAGCACCTTCCCCACAGTCCAAATCTTGCTCCCTGTGACTTTGCACTGTTCCCGCATGTGAAAATGATGTTAAAAGAGGGAAGCGGTTTTCCAGTGATGAGGCCCTTCTGCGGGCTCGGGACAACGAGCGTGCTTTACTCCCTAGTGAAACTTGGCAGAACTGGTTTAAAGATTGGTTTCGGAGGATGGAGAGGTGTACTAAGTGTAGAGACAATTACTTTGAAAAAATTAAATAAACAAAGCTGTATTTCAAAGCTTTCCTAGTACCGCTATTAAGGTGAATGGCGAGCGCAATCGACCCATGCTGACTGAATTTTTGTTTCCAAAAATTAATCACCTAAACATCGACGACATTTGGTTCCAACAAGGTGGTGCAACCTGCTATACAGCGCGCTTAACAATCGATTTATTGCAAAATCAATTTGTTGACAACTTTTTTTCTAGAAGTGATCCTGTTCACTGGTCCCCTCGTCCGTGCGATTTAACGCCTCTGGAATACTTTTTATGGGGCTATGTTAAGTAATTGGTTTATGCCGACAAACCAGCAACTCTTGAAGTATTGGAAGCCAATATTCAACCCACATTTGACGCCATACGGACAGATTTATTGGAAAAAGTAGTCAAAAATTGAACTGATCGAATGGACCATGTAACTCGTAGCCGCGGCGGACATATGCCGGAAATCATATTTAAAAAATAAATGCCATGAAATTATCTACGAGATTATAATAAAAAAAATTTCATTCCAACAATATCTATGTCTTGTATTATCATTTAAAGTTCTCAAGCTCTTAGAAAAACACCCGTTATTACAAATTTCTTAATATGATAATAGTTGCAATAGCTTCTCCAATTCAATTGCCAGGCACTGTATATATGTATGTAATTACATTCAAGTACATATAGGCAAACTTGTTATCTAATAAGGACATACGCATGTTGTCCTAGCCTTAAACTTGCGCCCAATTTAACAACCGTCCTACTCGCCTTTAACATGACATTTATTGAATTAGTTTATAAACTTCCGTACTCTCCTGAATGTAAACGACTAATTTATGATCGTTACGTATAAAAATAGCAAAAATATCAAGGCAACTTAGTCATCTGTTATTTAAGTTTTTTATTTGCGGTCGTCGCAAAAAAATGTAAAAAAGGATAAATACACTCAGCAAACATAATAGACGACACTATATGAATGCTAAACAACATCAATCTATGATACTATAAAAAACATCAAATGACGACTAGTATATCAACGCAGTTAAAAATAAACTACATATGGAAGTCTATATAGGAGTTTTATATGTATATAGTACATGTTGGCTGCCAGAAATATTCCTTAAACGTACAAATTAGACAGAAACGGGATGACTCAAAATTTTTAATAAAATATGCACATAATTGTCTATAAGAAGGAGTGTTTATATATGTGGTCATATATACTCGCTTTTAAGTTATTAATTATTCATAAATAGCGTGTTTTCCAATTAATCAAATACATATTATTGCAAATGAATGCTAATATGGTAATGTGGGATAGACATTAAAAAAATCTTAGCGTATTTGCAATATTTCACACAGGAAGTTACTTTTAGCATTAATGAATTTATGCTTCCTATATACAAACCAATAGATACTTATCTTTGTTATATACGAGGAGAATTAGAAAAGTTCTTTCTTAATATGACAAAAGGAGATCTACGAATTCTTGATAGTTTTATTTTTCAATTCACCTGCAATGATTTTATTCCATCAGAAAGAACGAATTCTGCTAGTCTTTAAAATAGGCAGCAATGTATTCCTTCAATTGATTCTCGTCCATAAAATGATGTCGTCTGAGGTGCTTTTTAAAATTTCTAAATACGAGGTAGCCGTTTATATTACGATACCAAACAAAAAAAATTTTTTATTAGCGAAAATAGTTTTATTGATTTTAAAAATATTCTCCTTGAAAATCAGTGCACTTTTGCATTCGTTTAAACCAATCCGAAAAGCATTGATGCCACTGTGAATGCGGTATCTGCAAAATATGAGTTTTGAATGCGTCAATTGCCTCTACCGGCGTAGAAAACCGTTGACCACGAAGTTTATTCTTCACGTGTGGGAACAAAAAGAAATCACAGGGTTGTCATCAGGGCTGTACGGCTCATCTTGGAGTACCCACACAGACGACTGCTGTTTACTATCGGACTCATACGTATAGATCCAAGATTTATCACCTGTGACGACTTTATAAATGTTCTTTGAAGCAGCGCCATTGTATTTTTTCTGCATTTCTTGGCACCAATCAACGCGAGTCCTTTTTTGAACGGTTGTCAAATTATGTGGTACCCAACATGAACATAGCTTGTTAACGGCTAAATGTTCATGCAGAAACTTATGCACGCTGGTGTTACTAATATCTAGAGATGCCTCGATCTCACGGTATGTCACATGACGGTGTTGCATTATCAATTCGGACACTGCATTGATATTTTCTGACACGAAAACATTTGTGAGACGACTTTCACGAAATTCATCGTCCAAAGGACGCCGTCCAAGTTTGTATTCACTATACCAACAATATACAGTAGTTTTTGATGGTGCTTCATGACCATATTAAAAATTCAGCTCGTCGGGGCATTCCTGTTGAGATAATCCACGCCGAAAGTTATGAAAAATAATTGAACGAAAATGTTCGAGAGTTAATTCGATTTCTTCGCTGACATAAAATTTTCAAGTTACTGTCAATAATAGAAATAGCGATCGGATAATACAATAAAACTGTTAAGGTAAATATGTTGTCAAAAATGACAAACTTCTCGATATAATCATCAGATCGGAAGCAAAACTCACAGTGTTGCCAGTTCACGAAATATAAACGTCTACCCTCGTATTTAGAAATCTCCATTTATATTTAATATTTTGTTCCCCTCTTGCATTGTCGAGAGAAATTCTTCTTAAGGTACTCTCAATTGTTGCAATGATACTGTTTTTAATTTGATCATTATTTCGCAAAACATCTCTCTCCATCAAACTTTGCTTTCTGGTGAAACCTCGTAGTGCCTGATATTTTTAAATTTTTAATGCATATCATATATTTGCAATGGGATTTATATCGAGAGATATAATATGATATATATATATATATATATATATATATATATATATATATATTTCCAGGCCAATCCAGTAACTGTAAGTTTACGGTATTCATCATCAGATCGGAGGTAACACCAACAATGTTGCCAGTTCCCGAAATATAAATGGCTACCTTCCCATATATATATATATATATATATATATATATATATATAAATACCAAGTGTCCCAATAACATCACTGCAGTTTTCAAATTAAAAATGTCGAATAAATACATATGTCCAAAACTATTGTAAATGAGCTACAAGTATTTGAAGTTCATAACGTTGGCATTGGAAAATCTACGATAAACTAGGGATCCCATTCTGAAAATAAATTCTCAGTGAATATTTGGGTTAGTATTATTGACAACTGACAACATTGGTCTGTTTAAAATCTAAGGACATCTCGCAATTCGGTATTTATGTTTCCTGGAAGATGACCTTACATTACTGGATGACGTTTTCCTTCATGTAAGACGAAGGATGTGGGTATGTGCATGAACATTTAGCCATTAAGAAGCTAACATTGGGTACTACATAATTCGACAACCGCTCAAAAAAGGACTCGCGTCGATTAATGCCGGGAAATGCACAAAAAATACAATGGCGGTGCTTCAAAGAATATTTATGATTAATCTTGGATCTATACGTATGAGCCCGATAGTAAACAGCAGTCGACTGTGTGAATATTCGAAGATGAGCCAAAACCAACAAAAGCTGTTCGCGCTCGAAGCACATCAGAACAAATGATCGTCCGTTTTTTCGGAAAAACCTGTCACGTTACAACCGTACCTTTAGAGAGTTGTAGAACGGTCAATTCCGAATGATATACAACTATTTGTTTGCCAAAAGTTTTTAGAGAAATAAGTAAAACAAGCCGAAAACGACAGATCATTCTCCACCATGACAATCCGAGCTCTCAAGCCGGTTGAAGCATTTGAATATTTGACTGGGCAAAACATTGAATTGATGAGCTCTCCGCCGTACAGCCCTGATCTAGCACCCTGTGATTTCTTTTTGTTCCCACACGTGAAGTACCGCCTTCGCAGTGGCAGCAATGCTTTTCGAATTGGTTTAAACGAATGCAGAAGTGATTTTCAAGGAGAATATTTTGAAAAGCAATAAAACTATTTTCGATAATAAAAATTTTTTTTGTTTGCTATTCCCGAAATATAAACGACTACCCTCCTGTATATATGTATATACATATATATATAGGAATGTATATTTACGAGTAAAAATACGTCTTAACACTATTTCACTACACAGATTTTTAAACTGCTAAACTGAAGTAGGAGTAATTCATTAATTTTAAAATACTTTACACAACCCATTATAATAAAAGTAAAGAGTAAGATGTACAGCTAGAGATAGGTACAAGCCACGAATACCTATTTTTTATTTCGCCTGTAATTATAAAACCGTAGATTCTGCCGCAGGCTAATTTCCCCCTTCGGTAATTTAACATGATTTAATGCGTTTGTATCCCATTACCGAGAAAATTCACAGTGCCGAGGATTGTTTATATTGTTCCAGGCCATTAGCGAGTGCAATGGCCATTGAAAAGTGCAAAGTTCAAGGATTCGGTTTCACAGTTAGTATCACAAAACACTTTCAGTAATGTGCTCGCCTGCAACCCGTGTACTGTCTCACTGTGTTCATGTTATTTTATAATTGCACAAGAATCTACACGTATTTGAGAGAAATTTTATTACTCTGATAGTAATTATTAAAGCAATTTGTATAATATATGAACTACGTTGAAAGGTTATTATACTTGTTATTTGTTCATTAAAGTTATTATAATTTTTATTATTACGTTAAAGGATCAAATCGAGCGGTAATATATCGCATATTACTTTAACATCTTTCTACCTTGTTGTTGGAATTTAATTAATTCTCCCAATATTAACGCTAGCAATTACCTGAGGTACTAACAGTAAATATTTGGTATTTATTTTCAAAAATAATTGCTTTATTATTGCATTTAATGGTATTATAAAGAGCATACCTACCTATGCATCTTTTCCGAAATTACAAACTCGTTTTATGCATGCCCTGCCTTTCTTCAGTTAACTACCTTCCACCATTAAAATTTCAATTAATTTGGTTAAAATTAAAAAAAAATAAAATACCATCCTGTCTGTATATTTGTGTAACAACTAATTATTGCTATTCTGTTCTGAAATTAGGCGTTATACAAATGTTTGTTAAAATAAATATTATTTATTGTTTGACAATAATTTTGTTATTTTTCGGATTTTCGACCATTGGAGATGAGAGGAACGTCATCCGGTAATGTTGTAAGGTCATTTTTCAGGAACAATATAACGACCAAAATATTTAAATACGTTTCATAAAAAGCAATGTATTACAGATTGAAAAGAAGAAAAGTTAAATAAAGTAGGAGTAACTAGAAAAAGAGAAAAAATCAATCGTAACGACTTTAAATATGAACTAAGTGTTTTATTATGTCTAATGGTCTGAAGTAAGCCTACCGAAACGAGTGCGCACTCATTGGCGGCGATGATGTATCTCGAAAGCGGTCGGATATACCCGAAGTCGAGATTCATATGCGTATGGTATGTGTATGAATGCCCAATTAGATTGATGGTGAATTGATCGTGTTCTTTGTTATGTTCAACGAGTGTTAATAGATTTCTTAACCGATTTTCGACATTAGAATTCACTGGCACTATTATTAAATGTATTGCTTGCAATACCAACATTTTACCGTACCGTATTCTTGTGTGTAAAAGACATGTTAATAGCAAACAACACCGCTTAAATGCGCAACGTAATGTACCATGTTATAAATTTCTATATGACTTTTATATCAGGTGTGTGCAACATTCCACATAGTATTGTAGACAATGAAGAATTTCGAGAATTTTGGGGGAATATGTTTACGAATGGAGATTGCTAACAAGAAGTCAATTACAGTATAATATTCCTCGGGTGAAAAACACGATTACAAATAAAATAAGAACAGTGTTAAAAGATCAAAAATATGGTTGACGTTGGATGAAGTAACGGATGCAAGGAAGAATAGTATTTTAAATGTATTAGTGTGCACTTTAAAAAGCGGTGAAACTCCCTTAGCTCTTCTTTTACATACTATAATATTACAGAGGACAAAGGCGGAAAGGGTAGTAGAAACTATAAAACCTACCTTTGGGAAGTTCTACATATCGGCAACACAACTTGTAATGTTGGTTACAGGTGAGGGTTCGAATATGATTAAAGCTGGAAAGTTAATAAAACAATATAATTCTCAATTGCTTCATGTAACCTGTTTGCTCCATGCATGTCATCTTGTATCTGAATTTATCAGAAACAGTTATCCAAAAGTAGACCAATTTATAGTTTCTACCAAAAAGCCTTTTAAACAAGCTTGTCCGGACATTCCACAGTCACCACAGCCGGTATTGACAAAATGGGGAACATGACTTAAAGCTATTTTATGTTACAAGGAATTTTTACACATTATTAAACCACGTATTTTAAATTTAAAACCGCATGATGCTCAAGCAATGTCAGTAAGTCAGCGGCTGGTTTCGAACGCCGAAATCCAGAATCAAATAGCGCAAATTTCCGAAAATTATTCAATTCTTTTAGATACTAGTTTCAAATTAGAGAACGTCAAGCTGACAGTACATGAAGCGCTAAATATAGTATATTACCTTGAAATCTCATTTGGAAATCTAACAGATAGCATAGGAAGATTAAGAACCGATAAGTTATGAGCGATTGTAAATAAAAATCCCGATTTTCAAACTATAGTGCCTATAGACAAGTGTTTAACTGAAAACCAAGAGTGCGAATATGATGCGAGCGTGCGTTTTAAATTCGCGAACATCATATCATTAGACTCAGAATACTCCTTTTCCAAATACACAAACTTATCTTCACTTCGCCGTAGGAGTATGGCTGGTGCGTCAGGGTTCTAGCAAGAATTTGTATGATATGGGTAAGGAACTCAGTTGACATACCATAGACGTGTCAGGTCTTTCCCTTTTAAGTTTTAAAGAGATAGTAACATCATTCTCAACTACAGATGGGAGAAAGAGGAAAGCCCTGTCCGGCACAATTTGCTTTTCCATATAGTAATCCGTGCACATACATAAGTAGTCGAGGCATAGTGATTACTATTTCTACTCCTACAGATGCAAAATAATTGAGAAAAGCATCTACGGTTTCATGTTTTCATTGGATTTTATTTTTATTAGTAATCAGTAATAATTTGCCGCACAACTTTATTTCTGTTTTCAGAGCCACGTATATAGCTCGTAATTGTCTCTAGCCTCGCTAATTCTTGCTTGCGAAACTTCAGTACTATACTCTTTTCTAACGGCTTTAAACAAGTATTGAGCTTCAGAAATTTCGTAACCCTACACCTCACGAAAAGGGCATCTAGTTTATTTCGCAATTTTTTGAGTTCAAAAGTGTGCCAGTAAAGAAAATATGAAGATTTTCTGGGACACAGTGTACTGATCATTAGGTACGGCTATAAGTAATTTAGACCAACTTTCCTGCTTGAGCAATTGTGTGTTTCCCCTCTTATCTTATCGTATTTCTTTTTAGTTTTCAAAAGCATCTAATATTCACAACTTTTGCAGTACTTAAATTTCAACATGTAATGATTTTTCTTCAAATTATTGAGGTGGCCTACTTTCCAAACGAGATTGAAACTTTTTTGGATTACGCCTTAGGAATAAGATTTACTTTACAAGTTATTTACTCTATTGTATTCTATTGAAAAGAAAAGGTAATTAAAACAATTAACATCTCATGCGTGTCGCAATTTCAAGTATCTATCAACAGAAAATCTCTTTCACTCCGAAAGCAAATAAATTATAGAACACTTATATTGTTTTCCGGGAATTGGTTTTATATCTTTTTGGAAGCGCATCTATATATACGGGTCGTATAATTTTTACGACTTGTTGTATTATTAACAGTGTTTTAAGAGCAAATTGCTCTTGACTCTTCTTACATAACCCAGAACGAAAATCGTTTTAAATTTTACGCTCATTATTCCGTATGCCCCGGCTACGTCTCTTCTCCATCTTCTTCTGCTACTGAAACGGAAAAGAATGAAGATGGAAGAACGAGAGAGGACAGAAGGAAAAAAGGAGGAATATACGTCAAGCGCCAACATAAAACAAGGTATTTTAATACTGTCTTCGCTAATTACGCTTAACATGGCAATTTGTCCGAAATTGCTTTCCATTTACTTAAGTTGCGATAATTGAATTATAATTTAACAATCTGCAAATAAATCCCGGGGCCTATGGAGATGTCAGATTTTAATTAGTTGTTTCTGGAATTATTTAACACGTTACGGATTGCTTGTATTTTATGTATACATCATCATTTAACGCTTGTGTCAATCAGTGTTGTGTAAATAGCGTGTTCTTCACACCAAACCCTAACAAAACGGTAAGAAAAATAAACACAAAAATGAGTACAAATATGCAAATTTACTATGCTTTAGAAGGGCAAATATTTATTTGATCTAGAAAATAACAATTATAAATCACTTCTTTGGTTTCCAGACAAAATCAATATTGCGTTATAATATGCGGTTTCACAATTAAATATTTTTCTATTAAACAACAATAAAATGTATTTACTAGGTTAGAATAATATAAACTTGCGTGCATAGAAATCGGCCCACTGTAAACTTTTGACTTAAACTATATATTTTTTCAAAATTATTCATCAGATTAAAAAAAGAAATATGCTGTTTTAACGACAATTTAATATGCTTTAATGTGAGTATAAATTTCTGAAAACTTATTTCTTCCTATGTTTCCCATAGTGAAATTAATGCATTAAGCAAATTAAGCTTTTTTATTATTAACATAAATAGGGTTATTGGCAATTTAAAACTTAACACTTAATTTTTTAATAATGGGTATGACCTCCTCTTGCCCTAATAACATCTCTCCTACGATAAGGCATTGATCTAATCAAGTTTGCTATTGTTTCTTGAGGGATGTTAAACCACTCTTCTTCTACTGCAACAATAAGCTCTGGGATCGAGTTTGGGGTACGAAGTCTAGCTCGAATTCTTCGTTTTAGCTCATCCCATAAATGTTCGATGGGATTTAGGTCAGGACTGCATGCTGGCCACTCCATAACCAGAAAACCGACTTCTGCAATGTAATCTTGCACAATTCTTGCGGTGTGCGGCCTTGCATTGTCATGCATAAAGGTAAATTCGTCTCCAATGTAGTCGACGTAAGGTACCACATGAATTGCTAGAATCTCCTCGATATATCTAGCAGCCGTTAAACCTCTTCTTCCGTGAACACGGTCGCCCCGACGAATGAACTCAAGGTCGGTTCATGCTCCTATAGAAATTGCACCCCAGATCATACAGGAACCACCTCCATAAGCACTTCGTTCTTCGTGCAAAACGCAGGCGTGCTTGCCGATGAGCTAGAGTAAGTTTTGGGCCAATCGCAGGTATTTTAGGGGTCAGGTTATTTTCCTGCAGTCTTCGTCTTACTGTCCACTGACTAATAACCACTCCTCGCACCTCACGGAGCTGTCGTTGCACTTGAACGGCATTAAGGTGACGATTTCTTAATGTTGTTGACACAATAAAGCGGTCATCACGAACGGTAGTAAATCGCCTTCTGCCTGCTACAGGTCGCCTATGAAAGGATCCAGTCTCCTCATAACGGTTGCACACTCTTCGAACCGCTGCGCGTGTCATATTCAATTGTCTAGCAACAGCTCGCTGCCCAAGCCCATTTTCGATTAAAGCAATAACTTGGGCGGCTTTTTTTGGTGTAGTATGCGTTAAACTAACACACTTGAACACTATTGAGATTAAGAAAACGAATAATATGCAAATATCAGTTGCAAACGCAATAATTTTAATATTGACAAATTTGTTATTTTCGTTGGAACGTTTTATTTGTTTACCGGTTGCTACGCTATATACGATAAGCCCTCTTGATAAATTTATACTCACATTAAAGCATATTAAATTGTCGTTAAAACAGCATATTTCTTTTTTTGATCTGATGAATAATTTTGAAAAAATATATAGTTTAAGTCAAAAGTTTACAGTGGGCCGATTTCTATGCACGCAAGTTTAGTAATAAATGCGACAGTTCTGATGACACTTCCAAAGCAAAATAAATAAATTTAAACACCATTTAGATTATTATCAAAGTAATTTTTTGCTTATAGTTAGTTTAATCAACAAAAGTAAATAAAACCACTTGCTACATCAATTTCCGTATTCTGTATATTTCGACAACTAGGTTGTCATCATCAACAGACAATTACGAGGGCAGTCGTTTATATTTCTGGAGCTGGCAACCCTGTAACTGTTACCTTCGATCTGATGATGGCATCGCGAAGTTTGTCATTTTTGACAATATATTTACCTTGACAGTTTTATTATCCGGTCGCTATTTCTATTGTTGACAGTAACTTGAACATTTTATGTCAGCGACAAAATGGAATTAACTCGCGGACATTTTCGTGCAACTATTTTTCATAATTTTTGGCGCGGACTATCTCAACAAGAATGCGTCGATGAGCTGAATTCTTTATATGGTGATGAATCACCATCGAAAACTACAGTTTATCGTTGGTATAGTGAATTCAAACTTGGATGGCGTTCTTTGGACAATGAATTTCGTGAAGGTCATCGCACAAATGTTGTTGTGTCGGCAAACGTTAATGCAATGTCTGAATTGATAGTGCAAGACCGTCATGTGACGTACCGCGAGAGGATAAGATCCTGCATGTACATTTAGCCGTTAAGAAGCTATGTTCACGTTGGTTACCACGTAAGTTGACAACCGCTCAAAAAAGGACTCGCGTCGATTAATGCCAAGAAATGTACAAAAAAATACAATGGCGGTTCTTCAAAGGACATTCATAAAATCGTCACAGGTGATGAATTTTGGATCTATACGTATAAGCCCAATAGTAAACAGCAGTCGACTGTGTGGGTATTTCAAGATGAGCCAAGACCAATAATATTTGTTCGTCGCCTGTGTTGTTGGAAAAACCGGTCACGCTGCAACCGTGCCTTTAGGGAGTTGTAGAACGGTCAATTCCAAATTGTACACAACTATTTGTTTGCCAAAAATTTTTGAAGGAGTAAGGAAAGCAAACCTAAAATGACAATGCGAGCTCTCACAGGTCGGCTCAAACAATTGAATATTTGATCGAACAAAACATTAAATTGATGAGCCATCCGCAGTACAGCCCTGATCTAGCACCCTGTGATTTCTTTTTGTGCCCACACGTGAAGAATAAACTTTATATCGCACCCGCCGTACTCTCCAGACATTGCCCCGTCCGACTATCACCTTTTCGTAAGAATGAAAAACGCGCTTGCAGAGCAGCACTTCGCCAATTTCAAAGAAGTTAGAAAATGTCTTGATGAATGTTTTTGCTCAATGCACAAACCGTTTTTTTGTGATGGCAGCCATAAATTGCCTGAAAGATGGGCAAGATGTGTAGAATTAAATGGCTACTATTTTGAATAAATAAATTTTTAGTCTTAAAAATTAATTTTTTTTAATTATTATTATAGTAACACTTAAAAAGCACCTACTGCTATCAATACCACCATTTAATGCAGAACATTAAAGAAAGAGCCATAGGTGGTGAATATGCAACGGCAGTAGAATATCCTGTTCCTAAAATATCCCCGCGCGTATGAAATATCAAACGTACATAGAATCAATTACTAGAAAGGAATTCTTTTAAAACATAATATTCAGTAAGAATTAGTTTTATTACTTGACTCATAATTTACATTTTCTTTTTGCAAAATATAGGTACGGTAATGTGGGAGTTTTAACAATACAGTTTAAAGTTTGTTTATTTTATGCAAAATCAATATTAATACATTGATAATCCCTTTTTAAAGATTATTTCCCTAAACGATAAGAAGTTTTCTTATTAATCGGTCTTTTGTGCAAATGATAGTGCTTACAACAAAAAAGTATAAAAGTAAGGAACATATGTACATATGAGCATACAAATAAAGTCACAATAATGACACGCAACTATAAATCTTAGGTTAGATCATTGGACAACTCAATATAGTAGTTGGTAATCTGTGAATAATTTCCTTTGGCGGCGTAATGATCAAAAGTGAACCCTGTACTCTGCATATGGGTTTCCGTTTCCTTTCATTTTATAATTCTCCGCGAAATTTAGATTAAAATGTTGTGTAAACAGTACGCAATCCTACAACGTAAACAAACGATAACAAAACTGCCAGCGATTGTTTCTGTTTTCTTTTCTTTGCATAGGCGGGCTCTATACACACATCTTCTTTTTTAATATCGAACACGTTTATTTAATATTGATAAACTTTCTACTCTACTACGCTCTTACTATAACTTCAGTCGTTATCTGTGGTTTGTTTATCGCTGAGAATTATTGGGAAAAATATAGAAATCATGTGGAATGATTATTATAAATATTACGCAATACTTAGCCATTTGTTCAAGGAAAAGACAAAGGGCGTTGTTTTTATTAATATGTAGGGACGTAACTAGATTTTTGCTTGTTTTAAGGTGGCTTTGGTTAAGATCTGGAAATTCTGCATTTAGATAAACATGAGTTTTAGTGCAGTAATATTTTTTGTACCGTTGAGGGAGTTATATTTAAAGAAAATGAAAAGAAAACCATAAATTCATAAGTTTACGCCTAGGCAAAAATACAAATATATGTATATATTAGGTGCGCAACTAAGTCCTCGCTGTTTTTTGATGAAAATGCAATTTTATTGTGAAAAAATGTTCACAAATGAATCATTCAAAATATTGCCCAACTTTTTCCCAGAGCTCGAATACCGTCACGGTAGAAGTATTCGTCTTTTGAGGCTATCCATGAATCAAGCCATTTTAAGATGTATTCATATGAGCGGAACTGCTGATTAGCCAGACCATGTGCCATCGAACGGAACAAGTAATCGGACGGCGCAATATCTGGGGGATATAGCGGATGGAGTAGGACCTCCCATTTGAGCGTTTCTAAGTAGGTTTTAACGGGTTTGGCAACGTGAGGCCGAGCGTTGTCATGCTGTAGAATCACTATTTCGTGCCTCTGCTCGTATTGTGGCACTTTTCGCTCAGTGCTCGGCTCAGTCGCATCAATTGAGTTCGATACCGTTCCCCAGTGATGGTTTCGTTCGGTTTCAACAGCTCATAATAAATATCACTGTCCTGGTCCCACCAAATACACAGCAAATCCTTCGCAGCGTGAATATTCGGCCGAACCGACGACGTGAAAGCGTGACCGGGCAGTCCCCATGGTTTTGTTCTCTTTGGGTCGCTGTAATGAATCCATTTTTCATCACCCGTAACGATGCGATGAAGAAAACCCTTCCTTTTTTGCCGCTGGAGCAGCTGTTCACAGGCGAAAAAACGACGCTCAACTCTCTTGGCTTCAAATCATAAGAAACCCAAGTTCCTTGTGTTTGAATCATTCCCAACGCATGCAATCGCTGGGAAATGGCTTGGCGGGTAATGAAGCAACATCACTTTCTATTTGTGCCCAAATCATTTCAATTGGATTCAGTTCACAATAATATGGTGGTAACCTCAATACAGTTTTATTTGCAGCAGCTGCCATTTGATCGGTTACATATAGTTTTGAAATATCTCTTTTCCTGGTCTGCCAGTCCTCTTGAACCCGTTTTTTTCACAGAGCATAGTCGGTACATCTTCAATTTGCAAATATATGTTGTCTTTGTTTACATCATTATCATATGCAGATTGTTCTTCATTATACTATACTGGCATTTCATGTTCTATATTTTCATATTTTCGCACGCGAGACAGAGGCAAATTAAAATCTTCTTTGGCGTCGGAATTATTTTCATAATTATTTCTTAACTCTTCTATTACTATACCTTCTTCTGAAACATCTGATTTGGCGTCTGCTTCTCAACCAGACAAAAATTTTCAATATTCTCCTCAAGTGATCTAGAAGAGCTATATACTATGCTGAACGCTAAACTATATCAACTTTCCTATAGGTGGTAGATCCATCGTCCCCTTCGGAAACCGAGAATCACTGCGCCTCCGCTGTTTAAGTTGTTATTTCATCTCGACTGCCTTTTCCAAAACTTTCCAAACAACTACTTCATAGTCATAGTCAATTCTTCATTGAATATGTAGTTTTCGCGTTTTTGGAGATGATTATAATCTCAGCTATCTCAAACGTCTTCAAATAATGTACTTTAATACGAAGGCATGCATTTATTTTACAATTTTTTGTACAGTGGCAGATTTTGCACGACCACTACGTGGTGTATATTCAACGGTTGTACCATTTGAACTCTAGAACTCATATATAAATAGTGGAAAATAGAGGAGGCGAATTCTTCATTTCATTATGAATGTTTGTTTGCTGGTAAGCCATTCAAGAGGAAGTACGTATTGGCAGCACGAATTTCAATACTTTCCATATAGTTAAAAGCTCCGAGACGCTCTTAATTAAACAGTAGTCGCAACGAAATAAATAAACATAGCGTTCTGAAATTTGTCAATTCATATTGTGCGCATCACAAAAACAACCTGAAACTGTATTCTTATCCATTATTCCACGAACTTTTCAACCCACTCACGTATATTTATCATACTACCTAAAATCATGTAAAATAGTTTCGAAGAAATAACAATTTAATAATAGTTTCCTTGATTGATTTACATGGTTACGATGAAACGATTATTTTATCTAACACATTACTTAACCTGTATGTACATACATATCTACATAGCTAAAGAACATATCTACTAATCTAAATTAAATGTGGCGAAAAGCTTAAAAATTCAAATATGTGTAATTAGCATTCAACTGTACTCTATGTATCCAATTCATTTCGAGGTACACCAAGTATAGCCGTGTATCGACATGTCTAAGCATGTATATTATTCTAAAGTGTGACATGTAATGGTAAGAGGACACAGGCTCTGTCATTGTCCTCTGGTACGTTCTCACTCACACTTACTACTAATTATCTGCTTAATAAATAAAACATTACATTAAATTAATTTAATCGCTTATTAGATCTTAAGTACTATACACTGATTTGTAATTGTACATGACAGTATAGTTTAGTGTAATATATATAATATATTTTGTTATTAAATTATTTTAAATTAAATTCTAATATAAGAATATACGAGGGAGCGTTTTTATATTCGCGGAATGAGCGGGTTGTAGATGGGTGAGTAGGGGCATTGGGGACGTGGCCTGTGCAGCGACTCATGATTAGTATAAATACGAAGTTTCATTGTTATTAGACAGTTAGTCTTTGAGCTATCGTCAACCAAGTAACATAATCAGGAGTGAAAAGTGAAATATGGAAAAAATCGAATATCGTGCCGTTATAAAGTTCCTTACCAGGCAAGGAAAATCAGTCGCCACCATAATGAACGAGATGTCATTGGTTTACGGCGACTCTTGTCCAGGAAAAACCATGGTGTACAAGTGGCATAGTTTATTTAAACAAGGAAGGGAATCCCTTGAAGACGACCCGAGGCCGGGCAGGAGCATTGAGGTGACCACGCCAGCACTTATCCAAAAAGTTGAACAAATTGTACTCGAAGATGCTCGACTAAAGAAGAAACAACTCGCAGAAATGGTTGGAGTATCCGATACAACAATTTTTAAAATCCTACCCGATCATCTCGGCATGTCTAAGGTCAGCGCAAGATGGGTGCCGAGAATGCTCACGCCGCCGCAAAAACAACAGCGCCTAGAGTGTTCGCGTGCATTTTTGGAAGTCTGTAATGAAGACAAGGATGGTGTATTGAGTGGAATTGTTACTGGAGACGAAACTTGGGTTCATCATTATGAACCTGAGTCCAAACAAGACTCCATGCAGTGGCATAAAAAGGGCACAGCAGCTCCCAAGAAATTTAAAGTGTCACAATCAGCTGGGAAACTCATGGCAACGGTATTTTGGGACTCGGAAGGAATATTGTTGATTGATTATAAAGATAAAGGTGTTTCTATAACCGGAGAATAGTACGCTTCAATATTAGAGCGACTAAAAGAAGCCATTAAAGAGAAAAGACGGGGAAAATTGACAAAAGGTGTTCTGCTTTTGCACGACAACGCGCCCGTCCACAAGAGCCGCGTTGCGTTAGCTGCCCTGCATAAGGTGGGCTTCGAAATTGTAAATCACCCACCCTACAGCCCAGACCTGGCCCCGAGTGATTATTACCTGTTTCCGAAAATGAAAAAAGAGCTGCGGGGTAAAAAATTTACTGCCGATGATGAAGTCAAGGAGGCAGTTTCGGCGTATTTTGCAGATAAAGAGAAATCATTTTTTTATGAGGGTATAAATAAATTAATTGAAAGATGTGAAAAATGTATCCGCCTTGCAGGTGAATATATTGAAAAAGAAAAATAATTTGGTTTTTTTATTTCCACCCCTTGTCCCCCATTCCGCGAATATAAAAACGCTCCCTCGTATGTTTGTTAACTTCCAACAAACACTCTTTTCCTATAAATTTTGAAGAAAACTTTTATGAACGTTTATAGAATAGTAAGGAAAAATCACTTTAAAATGTACCCGTAAAAAAAAGGTAACTTACATTTGCAATTTTTGGCTTAGACTAGCTATGTATGTACATATTTTATTAATAAATAATAAATAGTAATTATTAGTAAGTCCTTCGCGAAATGTCTTCGCCAAGTGTTCTTTTATTTTTGATATTATTACGAATGTAAGAATTTTATATGTATAGAGTAGGAAGACAGGTTATACAACGATAATTTTGCAGGATTTTAAGTTTAATTTGTTTTTAGCTTTAAATAGATTGAGCCTTAGTTGAAGAAATGTGGTAGTTTTGTTAGATTTTGCAATACTTTTGTCATAAGTTGTGCCATTTTATTATGGCTTTTGTAAGGTTTTTATACCGAAAGTTACCTGGAATAGATAATATTTCCAGGTAATTTCCAGCTACTAGTTTTTGTATTTATTATTACGATATCTTGTTCTGCTATAACTGTCTGGTATATTGGCTAGTTTTATTTTTTCTTTATTCAATTTACATTCCCATTACAATTTACGATAAGTGGCTCTGTATTTAATCATTTAAGGTTGATATATAAACCCTTTCCACATTAATTTTCGTATTCTATATACGTATTCCGACAACTAAGTTGTCATCATCAGCAGATAATTAAACAATGTCCAAAAAGGCACAGTAGTGCGCGTTTGGTTTTTGACAGTACAGTTAGTGTGCGGAATTTGTAGCGTGCAGACTTTTGCAGTAATTTTTCCAGGTGCGACACTGTTCAATTATCTACTGTTGATGACAACTTAGTTTTCGAAATACAGAATACTAAAATCAATGTGGAAAAGTTTTCAATATTCTGGGAATTGGTGCTATAATTAAATAACGCAAAACTTATACGCAATGTTATTGATGCCAGAGAAGTCTTGTCGTGTTTATGCAACTATCTAGTGCAACATTGTTTAGTCTGATTCAGGTATTCGACTGATGTAGACGCGTTTTAGTAGCACAGTTTTTGTAACTTATAATTACGAAGAACAAATTAAATTTGAAAACACCAGTAATACAAATACTAACTCTTTATATAAGTTGCGTTACCGCCCAGGCAGAGAAAAACTTTTTTCTAATCCAGCAATTATATTATTTTACTTTTACATTTGAAATGTAAAAATATACACAGTCCGTCGCAGAGAAAATAGTTAAAATAATAATTCTTAATGGCGCCATCTATTGACAACATATGCGTCGGTAAGGTAGATCTCTCACCAATGTTATGTCGAAATATCATAATATTTGCATTAATAGAAGCAGAGAAATTGCGCATAAAGTAACAGTGTGTATTTGGCATTGGTCGAACTTGGCAAATCGTTTAATTTGATGAAACAAGTATATGGTGATGCGTTTCGACAACCAAGTTGTCATCATCAGCAGACAATTGCAAAGGGTCGCACCTGGTAAAACCTTGGTTCTCAGCGGTGTAGCCCGCGTATGGAGTTTGTTTTTTCGTACAGGTATTTTTCGCCGTGTTTTACCAGGTGCGACACTTTGCAATTGTCTGCTAATGATGACAACTTGGTTGTCGAAATGCGTATACAGAATTACAAAACTTAATGTGGAAAGGGGTTATATATCAACCTTAGTGATTAAGTAAATCAACCACAGGCTCCATCAAATTCAACTGGTATAAACGATTTAAAGACGGTCATACGGACATAAGCGACGGCTGACATTCTGATGCAAAAATATCTGTGGTTACGGTAAATTCTCATTGCGATACGTGGAAATGGAATTAAATATTTCCAAAGATTCAATTCATCGCATTTTGACACAGCATTCCGGACTGAGAAAAATTTGTGCTAACTGAACTTAATATTGTACAGATGTGATTGAAGACTCAAAAGAACGAAAACTTCAGGTATTCAATTGTAACTGGCCCTGAGACGTAATGTTCTCAATATGATCCAGAGACCAGGCGTCAAAGCTTTGGATGGAAGCATCCAAGCGAAGAAATGTCGAAAAAAAGCCATTTGGAGAAGTCAAAAGTGAAGACAATGTTGATTTGTTTTTATGATTCCATGATTTATTCCAACTAGTCAATCAGTCATTGCTGTATATTATCTTAGTGTTATGATACGTCTTTTCACTTTTCACTGATTTTTTTAACTACAAATGGCATTTTAACCATCAACCATTTACCGTATTTGGACCCTTGTAATTTTTAGCTATTCTCAAAACATTTGCAGATGAAAGAACAGCGTTATGCCGATGTCAAAGTCATTAAAAAGGCGTCGACAACGCTCTTGAAGGACATCTCTTGAGATAAACCTAACAATTTATTCGACATGTTAATTAACCGTGCAAAACTTTGAATTCAAGCCGAACGCGACGGCCTTGAATAAACTAAATAAATTTTACCAAAGTATCAGGTTGTTACAAATGTAATGTCGGTTTTTTCCTTCAGTCTGAACTGAATCGCACCTGTGTGAAGACGTGTATGTTTTTGGTGAAAATTATTATTGTATTTGTAGAAAAGGGTATTTATTTTGAAGTGTGTACCTGTTCCATTTCTTGGAAAGATTAATACACCTGTCCTTGTCTCGCCTATGGAAATGCTGTCGGCAAGAGATATTCGGGCAATTTATCTCTTTCAATTTAAAAAGGGATTAAATGCAGCTGCAGCAACGCGAGAAATTAATCAGACGTTCGGTGAAACCACGTGTAATGAACGCACATTACGGCGATAGTTTAAAAAATTCAGCGAGGGAAATTTTGATTTGGAAAATGAGCCTCGCTGATATGCGCGTAGCACCGCTAATGACGACGAGCTGCGTGTAGAAGTTGAAAGTAATCCGTCAGTGCGTAGCCTTGCAGAAACATTTCAAGTGTTCATTGCCACCATTAGTCGTCACCTTTCTTCGATTGGTAAAGTGAAGAAACTCGATCGATGGGTGCCGCACCAATTAACGGAAGCCAATAAGCTCCGTCGATTAGAGGTGGCTACCTCTTTGGCTAATCGACAGAAAGTTGAACCGTTTCTTCATCGAGTGATAACGTGTGACGAAAAGCGGATACTTTATGATAATCGGAGACGGTCAGGACAATGGTTAGATCGAGGTGAAGCACCAAGACAGCATGCACAAGCATCACTTCACCCGCGAAAGATTATGGTGACTGTATGGTGGACCAGTAAGGGTATTATTCACTATTCATTTTTGCAACCTGGTGAAACCATCACGGCAGCGTCCTATTGTGCCGAACTGGAAACTATGCATGGAAAATTGAGCCGCTTGCAGCCCTCACTAGTCAATAGACATGGACCCATACTTCTTCATGATAATGCAAGACCTCATGTTGCACGACAGACAAGCCAAAAACTTTCGGAATTTGGTTACGAAATTCTCCCTCACCGACCTTATTCACCTGACCTTTCGCCAACTGATTTTCATTTTTTCCGAAGTTTAGACAATCACTTAAAAAATAGGGACTTCCCTGACCGGGAGTCTGTAATAGCAATGTTTGAGCAATATGTGAGCCGTCAAAACCTAGATTTCTTTTCAAAGGGAATTTTTCAGCTTCCAGGCCGTTGGCAACAAACTATTGATGTAAATGGAGACTATTTTGCAGAATAAATATTTATATTTTTTTAAATTTAGACTTTTTTTTTATTTTTTACAAAATCGGACATTTCATATGTAACAACCTGATAGTAAGTTTTTGTTTTTATTTTAAAAAAGTTCCGTTTTCTCTGAGACAGACTGTGTATAATAATAATTTGGAAAGAAATTATTATCGTTAAATTAGATAATTCAATATGTATCATCCGACACTTTTTGAAATCGTTCGCATTACCTCATCTGTATGACATGCAGCTCCCAAAAAAACACATCCGTATTGCACAAGAGAGCGGTTTCGGTCAATATAATATAGTCATAAAGTCACGGTCTAAAATTAATATTAATCAATTACATCGGCCGTACGAAAATCTAAGAGACTGACGTTAGAGGGCATTGCCTTCTTTTGCCCATAATCAACGTCTGTGTTTTCTCTTTCTCACTTTTCTTCTCCTTCTCTCGCTCTTTGCATTATACATATACACACATATAAACATATGATATAGATGTATGTGTGTGTGTGTGTGTGTTTTGTTAATATATAATTACGTAGTTGGTCTGTTTCATCGTCCCTGAGTCCTCGGTTTGGGACAGGCATCGGTTGTTTGGTCGGTGAGTACAAACGCAGAAATTAATCAGCGAACGGATAGAGGCCAACAAACCCAGAAAAAAATGTTTTTATCGCAGGCCAAAACCGCAAGATGGTATTGAAATAAAGGAACAAGTTCCCTGGAAAAAAAGAGTTGCGTGACTTAATAGACAATGAGTTTTGTTTGTTTGAGAAGATATTTAAGAAGTACAAAAAGTTAATGTGGACAAGAGAAAGATCACGATCATCTCTAATTTATTATTACACAAAAGTATATGAAAAAATTTATTGAATAGAATTGCGCCTAGCATATAATAAATTCTAATCAAATTATATTATTCTGTATTCCAATTACAACAGTAGATTTTAACGCATACTTTATCAAATATTAAAGTTAAATTCTTGCAACTCTTCGTGGTTTCTCTTCGTATTTTTCAGCGTTAGTTAACAGTCGAACTGAAAAGTCCCCGGTCTACCATAGTAAAACACAGTTTTTTGGCAAAATTCGATTTTATTATTCAACATAGTTGCCTTCGAGGGCGATACACCGATTATAGCGTTCTTCCAACTTTTCGATACCATTTTTGTAGTACGAATTGTCTTTAGCCTTTAGTCTTTAGGCCTCAGTTTCGGCGATCACCTCCTCATCCCTGCTAAATTTCTTCCCGGCGAGCATTCTCTTGAGGTCTGCAAACAGGAAATAGTCGCTGGGGGCCACATCTGGAGAGTGCGGTGGATGAGGAAGTAATTCGAAACCCAATTCACTTAATTTGGCCATTGTTTTCATTGATTTGTGACACGGTGCATTGTCTTGGTGAAACAGCACTTTCTTCTTCTTCATATAGGGCCGTTTTTTTGCGATTTCGTTCTTCAAACGTTCCAATAACGCTGTATAATAGTCGCTGTTGATGGACTGGCCCAATTTAAGATAATCTATGAAAATTATTGCATGCGCATCCCAAAAAACTGACGCCGTAACTTTTCCAGCTGACTGTTGCGTCTTTCCACGCTTTGGAGCCGGTTCATCGCGTGCAGTCCACTCGGCTGACTGTCGATTGGACTCTGGAGTGTAGTGATGAATCCATGTTTCATCCATTGTCACATATCAACGCAAAAACTCGGTTTTATTACGATTTAACAGCTTCAAACACAGCTCAGAATCATCAACTCGTTGTTGTTTTTGATCGAATGTGAGCTCGCGCGGCACCCATTTTGCACAGAGCTTCCGCATGCCCAAATATTCATGCACGATGTGTCCAACACGTTCCTTTGATATCTTTAGGATGTCAGCTATCTCGATCAACTTTACTTTACGGTCATTTAAAATGATTTTGCGAACTTTTTTGATGTTTTCGTCGGTGACAGCCTCTTTTGGTCGTCCACTGCGTTCGCCGTCTTCGTCTTCATTTCACCACGTTTAAACTTAGCATACCAATCAATTATGGTCGATTTTCCTGGCGCAGAGTCCGGAAACTCCTCATCAAGCCATGCTTTTGCTTCAACGATATTTTTTCACTTCAAAAAGCAGTACTTTATCAGCACACGAAATTCTTTTTTTTCCATTTTTTTAAATAACAAAATTACCTTCACTCTTAACGCAATATCTCAGTAACTAATGGTCGGATTGCTGTCAAATTTTGACACGTTTCGTTTGAAGGTTAGTACTATCTAAAAAACATATGGATTTAATAACAGTAGCGCCATCTATGTGTTAGACCGGGGACTGTTCAGCCGACCTGGTACATATTAATATTTTTGCAAAAAGAGAAGTTGTTTTGAATTGAAGATAATTCGGAAAATTTTTGTAATTTTTGTAGATTAGAAAGAACAATTTGATTCAGATAATTTCAACTCATTGACTATGTTCTTAAAACTTGATTATCAATAATAATACACGTACAATAGAGATAATGTCTTGACATAATAAAATAATTTTATTAATAACATATTAATTAATTAAAACAAAAATTAAAGAAAAATTTACAAAGTGAAATACTTTCAATGGTAAGCTAAATGCTAAAATTCCACTTTCGATTTCTCTTTCGGCAAAAATACAAACTAATAAACATGATTACCACATGGTTAAATATGAACCATCGACCAGTTTTAGAAAATCTGGGGTTAAATTATATTGAAACAGAAACATTCTCACAGATCATACAATAACACGCAGTAGACTAAACATTACAGTAACCCATAAAAATACTAAGGAGACATACCTAATTGAAGTTTCTATACCCAATACCCAGAACCTTCATCAGAAACACACATAGAAACTAAATAAATATATTCCTCTAGTAGAAAAGATACAGTACCTATGGCATCAAAAGCAGATCCCAATTATATCAAACAACTCCATGAACGTCTGTAGTACAGCTACAAAGGTATGGGACCACAAACCGATAAGAAATAACATAGTGGTTTGCTGTGAGATTTTATCACTACTTCCTCGCGTTGTCACGTCACAATATGTGAGAAATTCAAACGCTCAGAAGGTAGCAAACAGCTCTAAAGTCATATTGAATAGATAAATAACCTTTCTATACCTAATACCCATAACCTTCATCAGAGACACACAGAGAAGCTAAATAAATACATTCCTCTAGTAGTTAAGATACAGTACCTATGGCATCAAAAGCAGGTCCCAATTATATCAAACAACTCCATGAACGTCTGTAGTACAGCTATAAGGGTATGGGACCAAAAACCGAGAAGAAATAGCATAGGGGTCTGCTGTGAGATTTTATCACTACTTCCTCGCGTAGTCACGTCACAATATGTGAGAAATTCAAACGCTCAGAAGGTAACATACAGCTCTTAAGTCATATTGAATAGATAAATAACGGCATTTGATCGATAAAGTACAGATTTTAACTGAGAAAGAATAGCTTTTCACAGGTAATGAACTAATTTTTTCAGTTCATTAGCAATTCGGAATAGTTCTGTATCAGTTCAAAGGTGTTCTTTACCGATTAAAAGCTGTTCTTTATCAGTTCAGAACTATTTGTTAGTTCCTCAGCTTTAGAATTTCGCATGTGCTGTGACGTGGTCACGTGAAGAAGATAGTGGAGGAGATATAATTTCACAGTGGACCCCTATGTTAGTTCTTACAAATTTTTGGTCCCGTATTCTCTTAGCTAAACTACTACTTCCTTAAAGAACTTGATCCAGATATACGTATCTTATTGCAAAAAACTGTAAAATATTGTAAATACTTGCTCAATCTTCAGAAGGTTTCTAAGTACATAATAGGGGAGAGTCTAGTTTCATTTGCATTTAAATACAACAAAATAATGTACCTACCGTTTTACTGCATAACGCTAACCTTCGACAATGAATGATAAATTGCTTGTTCAGGAATTTTATGATCGTTCATAAGTGCGAATACCATACGCACTGATAGCAGTAACTCCAGCTTGAACAGTAGTTGCTTTGGACCAGAAGTAACTCAAATTGTAAATTGCTTATTTTTCGAACAGAATGTTTGCGTACCCCAGTTTTCAAATGTTTAAGAAACAATTAATCTAATAGCTGCAACTAATGTGCAGTATAACTTAGTAAACGCAATAAGATTATTTCATTTTCTGCGGCAAAATCTAATAATTGAACGTCTGATCAATGCGAGGAATGACTCTCTAGAATTAGCAACACTTTAACTGGTTCTTCTCGCGAGACGAAGTATTCACAAAGCCAGATAATGAAAATTACAACTTTACTACCATATGACAAGCATTTACGATTCCTCTTTTTCTGTTTTTACCTTTAAAAATACAATAGTGTTGGAAAATGACCTTTCCTATGAACAGGTTACTACAGAGATGATTTAACCCTTTTCGACATTTGTAACACAGTTTTTATATCTAAGTTGAATTCCTGTTCCGTCAATATTAAACATTTGTTTAGGTTTTTCGATAAAATTATCTTCTGCAGTACTGACAGAATTCATATTTACAAATACTTTTGGCTCGAGCAATACATATTTCTTGAAATTCGAGTTCTGCGTGCCTCTTTCTAAAATTATAAAACCAGTTCGAATCTGCGTGTTTTTAGCCCCATTGAAATTATAAGAAATATTTTGTTGGGCTGCAAAAGAATATGTTAGAATCCTTACATCGACCAATGTTAGAACAAAATTTATATCCTTCCATGTTCTGGATATGTCTAACTAAACTAGCTTCACAGTTTGCATTCAAACAGCTTTTACTGTCTAATTTTATTTTAGTTATGTTTTCTTGCATTTTCTGCATTCTTCTTATTAGAATTAAGATAGGGACATCATACCTACCACCGATTTCTTGAGCTGGCCTGGTGCTATTTCTAATGTCGAATACTGCATTTTATATGTCTTTTCCGTCCGCAACGCCCTTAGGTCTCTTCGAATCTACCTTCGCAGTATGTTGCATAACTAAAACATAAAAGAAACATGGAGTAATATGCCACAGCTAGATGTCATATATTACCTAACATTACGGTTTATACCCTCCAAGCCATATTATAAATTTTAAAAAAGTATTGCAAAATAAGTGAAGGTATTCTTACATCCTTTTTCAGACTACACCATTACACCATTGTAAAACACAGTTTGATGAGGATCTTTGCGATGTTTATGGTTTATATGCATGACGCACTGAACAGTCTTTGCCATCTAGCGATTGCGAAGGGAACTAATGATATAATTCCCAACTTTGCATAATTACCTTGGCTATTCTACTGTACTTTATGTTTTGCATAGCTAGCTTTTAATTCAGTGTAGCCCCTATATGTAATTTTCTAAAAATCTTATGCAGATATAGCTTTTCAATTTATTATAACTATTAAGTAAGTAAATAGCAATATTCTAATGATCAACTTAGAAGAAGTTGGTATACATAAAACAATTTTTACATTTAAAACTATAAAGTTCTTAAAAATGCTGCAGCATTCCGATTAAATTCGGTTTTCTTTCATCTTTCCTAGTAGGTACGTTGTTTACATGTTTCTTGAAGCTCTATCAGAGCCGCGGCTCGATAAAGAAAATTTCTAAGAATTTTTCTTTGTACTGCATACATAACAAAAGTACTGCATCTGTAAAACATTTGTATGGCGACTTTTTACGTTTAATAATAATGATGTATTAGAAAATAATGCCGCGTAATATACAGAAGCGACGATTTACACCAAGCGCCTTATCTGTCGGAACCATAAAAGAGTCTACAATGCACGGACGTTATTAATGTTTTGTTTTCTATTTTATAAAGACGTATAAATACAGGAAGAAAGTTATGATGGATTTTTGTTACCGAAAACAAGCTGGTCGTTGGATTAAAATTTTTTTGTTTGAATCAGTAAAATAGAAGTATATTATTAAAATGAAACAAAAAGTAAATATAAAAGAAAATTACTGAAAATTGGTTTAATTTAACAGATTGAACAAGTTAGTACAAGATTTTTTATTTGTAATTTAATAAGGGATTTTCAATTAGGGACGACGTATTAGTAAATTTGGATTGCTCCAGATTCCAGTCCTGAGCTTGATTTTGTGCCTACCATTTTATCATGGAACGATGCATGCTTCAATTGTTACAACTTATTCCCACGTTTTATCAAAATTTGCGTCCAGTCGCTGTCACTTTACGCATTAAATCAAATTCTCGATCGTCATAGTCGTTCAAATTGAAGAGCAATTACGCGTCTTGGGCTGACATTCGAATCAACATGTTCACTTCATAATGGTCCCATGTCAGTAGGATAAAGAACAAGGAGCGAACAGAAAATTGGAGCTCTAATGGGTATTTTTTAAGCTACTTGAGAACTATCGATATTGATAACTATGGTTTCACAGTTGATAATGTCAAACTGTGTTGACGTTTCTGTTCAGTAAAGTTTGGCAAGTCATCATGAATCGTTTAACGCCAGAACAACGTTTCCAAATTGTGAAAATTTACTTTGAAAAAAATTAATCTGTTCGCGAAGTTCATAGAGCATTTCGTCCATTTTACGGTCAACATTATCGGCCTAGTGACCAAGCAATTCGTGCAGTTATCGACCGTTTTCGCACCAATGTTACTCATTCAAAACCATCAACGAGACAAAGAAATGTGCGTACCGAAGAGAATATTGCTGCTGTAGCGCGAAGTATTGAAGAAGACGCCGAAATGTCGACTCGTCGTCGTTCTCAACTTCTTGGCCTTTGTCCTTCGACTACGTGGAAAATTTTACGTAAGGATCTTGGCTTACGTGCCTATAAAATACAGCTCGTGTAAGAATTGAAGCCAAACGACCATTGTTTGCGTCGCATTTTTGCTGATTGGGCTCATTTGAAACTAAGCGAAGATGAGCACTTTTAGCGAAGAATTGTGTTTAGTAATGAAGCTCATTTCTGGTTAAATGGCTACATCAATAAGCAAAATTGTGGTATTTGGAGCGAATACAATCCTCAAGCCGTTAACGAATCACGATTAGATCCATTAAAATTGACTGTTTGGTGCAGTTTACACACTGGCGTCATCATTGGTCCTTATCCCTTTCGAAATGAGGAAGGAGCTGCCGTTACGGTGAATGGCAAGCGCTACCGAGCTATCCTGACTGAATTTTTGTTCCAAAAATTAACGACGATATTTGGTTCCAACAAGACGGCGTAACTTGCCATACAGCGCGCTTAACAATCGATTTATTGCAAAATCAATTTGATGGCAACTTTATTTCCAGAAGTGATCCTGTTCACTACCCCATCATTCGTGCAATTTAACGTCTCTGGATTACTTTTTATGGGGCTATGTTAAGTCATTGGTTTATACCGGCAAGCAAGCAACTCTTGAAGCATTGGAAGCCAATATTCAAGCCACCATTGGCTCCATACGGCCAGATTTATTGGAAAACATAATCAAAAATTATAAATTAAATATTTAAAAATACATGCCATGAAATTATCTACCAGATTGTGAAAAGAAATTTCATTCCAACAATATTTCTGTCTTGTATTATCATTTTAAGTTCTCAAGCTCTTAAAAAACACCCGTATATATATATATATATATATATATATATATATATATATATATATATATATATATATTACTTTCCTGTTGAAAAGAAAATTTCATAAAATATTTATTTTAAAAATATTTAGTCTTAATTTTGGATAGGTTATACATATTAATCCGAAAAGTAATGTTTGTACAATCATACTTCCATTAAATTGAATGTTTTTCTCATTTATTTTTATATAATAAAGAAAAAGATTAATATTCTTGACAAACTACTACATTCACAACTGCTTATGATTCATTTTTATGGTAAGTTACATTTTTACGCTGTGTTCCGCGTTTTAGCGGGATATTTGAATCACTCTTTATTCTGAGACAAGGTATAGTTCATATTATATTATAAGCCCTCAAATAAACGTTTAACAAAAAAAAATAGCCATAATGTCTAAATTGATCATTATACGAATATTTTCTTCTATAACAGTATATAATTTATATTTGTACATTATGAACTAATATGAAGCTATTTGCAATAAATATAGGTGTAGGGTAAAGTGGATATTTTACACGTTCCTCCGTTGCTCTAATTTTGTACCATTGTATGTATTATTACAATAAGTTAACAAAATTTACATAGGAAATGTTTATATATGTATATCTAACGTGAAAGACTTGGTAGTCACTCAAGTCACTAAATGTTTATTTTAAAAATATATGCATCGCAATTTTTCCAGTTACATACTTTTTATGAATCATTATCTGTCTAGCTGACGTATGTGTGTGTGTGGATGCATGTAAGTATATATATATATATATATATATATATATATATATATATATATATATGCATGCTCGACAATATTTTTTAGAATTTAGAGGTCAATAGACTCGGTTTCGAGAGGAAATGAGGCAACACGAGAATATTATACTATTAAGTGCGTAGCAGCGTAGTTTGGCAAACGATAAAAACACGATACGATTATAATAATCGTATTAGTCATCCAATATTTAAAGATAACCGAGAGAAATGTGGAGGATGTTTATTGTGGAAGCTAAAGCGAGAATTATGATTTTGTTTGTACAGGACGAATACTTCTACCGTATAACGTGAATGTTCCTAATAACACTGATATACATGCCATGTATGTTATAAAATTGTAGGTTGTAGAAGCCTTGAAATCGGTGTAATACTTTAGTGTTATTGTGGAATGTAAGCATTTATTATAAATTTATTTCCAACAATTCTTTCATGTTTTCTCTATTTAGTTGCATATTACCATACACGAGAGACGATACAAAATATTTTGTGAAATTGTCAAGAAAGTGCTAAAATCCTAAACTGATGCGTGTAAGCAGCGTTCATGAGATTTGAATTTTCAATTCAAACCACATTCTATATTATTTACTACGATATAAATACGTAAATATTTCTCAAACGCAGTATTGACTGGTATTAGAAATATTCGCTTTGACGTAATACACGGCCTACTTGTAATTCCCGATCTAAAAGCTTATGAAATATTAAAAAATTGAATTTTATGGACGATTCTTTCAATAAATAGTGAAAATCTTCGTATTTATTCTTAAACACTAAATCATTTAGATTTAATTTCAATTTATCTCAATTTGAACTTAAGGTTTTATTCCTTTTTTGAGAAGAAAGTTTTTTAAAACTAATTTTATTTAGATATTGCAATTACAAATATAAAATAATACCTAGCATATACAAGGGTGGTCTGAAAAGTCTCCGACCTCAACGTGAAGATGGCAGAACTCATCAATAAAAGCTAGGGAATGTAGTTGTGTATCTATTGTCAGGTACTCACCAAAGTTTCAGCCATTTTGGACGCGCAGTTGTTATTTGAGTGAGTCGATGTTAGTGTCGAGTATCGGGCTGTCATTAAATATTTGTTTTTGAAAGGCAATACGCCTACGCAAATCAAAGATGAGTTGAACTCTGTGTACGGGGACTCTGCACCATCATTTACCACAGTGAAATTGTGGGCAGCTGAATTTAAACATGGCCGCAAGAGCTTGGAAGACGATGAACGTTCGAAACGTCTAAAACCTGCAACTACTGATGATAACATCGCTAAAGTTCACCACTTGTTGCTAGACAACCGTCGAATTAAAGTGAGAGAGATAGTGAAAGCTATGAATATATCCAAAGAACGAGCTTGTCACATATTAAATCAAGATTTAGGCATGAAAAAGCCGTCCGCGCGTTAAGTGCCGCATTTGCTAACGTTAGACAAAAAACGTGTTCGAATGAACATTTCCAACGCAGTTTAGGCGCAATAAATCCGAGTTTTAGCGCCGATTAATTACTGTAGATGAAACTCGGATACACCATTATACGCCCGAAACAAAAATACAGTCAAAACAGTGGACTGTAAAGGAGGAACCAGTTCCAAAAAAAGCAAAAACTGTTTTTTCGGCTGGGAAAGTGATGGCGACTATTTTTTGCGATAGTTATGGAATTATCTTAATCGATTATCTTTAAAAAGGAAAACTATTACAGGAGCATACTACGCACCATTATTTGACAAGTTGAAGGCAGAAATTGTGGAAAAACGCCCACATTTGCAGAAAAAGAAAATCCTGTTTCGCCTGTCTCACACCTCAGCGGTTGCCATGGCGGGAATCCACGAATTACGGTTTGAACTGCTTGACCATCCACCTTACTCACCATATCTAGTCCCAAGCGGCTTCTTTTTGTTCCCTCATCTAAAAATTGCGCTCGGAGGACAGAGATTTTCGTGAAATGAGGAAGCAATCACCTTCGTGAACAAGTATTTTACACAGAAAAATACCGAGTACTATTTGGATGGGTGAAAGAGATGGGAGCATGGCTGGAAGAAATGTGTAGAGTTGCAAGGGGACTACGAAGAAAAATAAATATAAATTAAAAAAAAAAAATGTCTTGTATCTTTGTTAGGTCTGAAAGTTTT
The DNA here is from genome assembly GCA_031893035.1 of Dermolepida albohirtum. Classification (NCBI taxonomy): domain Eukaryota; kingdom Metazoa; phylum Arthropoda; class Insecta; order Coleoptera; family Scarabaeidae; genus Dermolepida; species Dermolepida albohirtum. Next base: position 698,892 of record JAVIWB010006102.1, read on the forward strand.
CAGACTACCCTCGTATATAGTCATCTTGACTCTTCTGGCATGACGTGATTAGGTGTCGAAATTTTTTATCACACTGACATATAAATTTATTTGTTCAATAATAAATTGAATGTTTGCTTTGAGATCTGATCGTTCCTGATTTATTGCCGTATACGTTCTTTTCGAGTAAATCCCAAAAGATAAAGACCAAGTGGTGTTAAATCACATGACATTAAAGATCAGTTGATGTCACGATGTCGCAAGATAAGAAATTTGGTACGCAATAGAGTCGTTGCTTCGCTTATTGTGTAACATATGACATTATCCTACTGAAATCAAATATCGTCCAAGTGCAAATCACCAACTTATTAAAAAAAAAATTTTCAGCATCTCACGACAGTTTTCGCAATTTGCTGTAACATCATTACCAAACTTTATTTCTTCTCAAAAAAGTACGGTCTAATCACAAAGAGTACACTCCAAAATGTACACCAAACAGTGTACTTTTATGGGTGTATCTTTTTAATGGACAACTTGAGGATTTTCTTAATCCAAAATGTGAAAATTTTGTTTATTGCCGTGTCTATCAAGATGACAATGAGCTCAACATGATTTTGTTGCAAAATTCGATATGTTTTTTAACATCCAATTGACAAATTTACGACGTTGGGAAAGGTTTATTGGATCGAATTCTTTTGTCAGTTGAACTTTGTATACTGTTTTCTTGGTGCCACTATGAATGACTGACCATTTTTATAATACGCTTGTACACAAGCAATTCTTTGTAGAGCTGCAAAATGCTCGATATTTACTTGGTATAGCTTGTAGACAAGCTATGGCAAATATGATATAGTTATCTTTGATAAAACAAAAACAGTGCACTATTGAAATCCTAATGCTTAAATTGAAACGCCATTCAAAAAAAGAGAAAACATAATCTTCTGTGTATACAAGCTAGGTGTATTGCTGAATGAAAAGATTTATAAAAAATATAATTCGGAGCAAATATTATCCAATTAATTAAAACACTGCTTAGCATGCGGCTGATCATAAAAGAGGATTATGCTTGCACCTATTGAAAGTGATTTTGATAGAAGTAATATTTTAAAAGGTTCACTGACGAATTTTAAACATGGTAGATCTTTAAACATTAGATGACAGTTAATTTTGGATTGTCATCCAAATGAATGTAATGTAATATTTATTCGAATCTATTCCTCTGCATTGCGATTGAAACAACTTTAACTTTATAGTCCGGATGCTCCTGCTAATAGATCTATTTATTAGTTTATTGGGCAAGAAATGCTAACCAGAATGTTCGAATGATAAATGCAAGTTATGAAGTCATTTTCGGCTAGCATGCAAATTAGTTTGTAGAATTATATGATCTCAGAGTTCTTTTGTAAAAGAGTAACTAAACGGATCTAAAGCAAGGCAATCGTATTTTAAAAAATATATTGCCAAAGTGTCGTAAGTGCCTTCGATATCATCAACCCAACTGCTTTGTCAATTGTGTGACCAAAATATATCGTTAGGTTATAGATTTCTTCAATATCTTTTACCATTGCAGCCTTTCAATTAAGTTGTGGAGTTTAAATGAGGCCGTACGAGCTGCCAAAACGAACATCGCAGAGATAATCTAAATAAGATGACTACGCCTGAAATGGTGAAAAAAACCCCATAAATTGTATTGGACGACCGTCGACTGACGGTGTGCGAGCTGGCAGATATGGTAAGCATTTCAAAAAATGCTGTACATCGCATATTGGCAAAAATTTGGACATGAGAAACTATGCACAAGATGGATGCCGTGATTATTCACAATAAAACAGAAACAGCATCGTAAGAATTTTTCAATTGGCGAAGTTTCACAGCAATAAAGCCGAGTTTTTGCAACGATTTAACCATGGATGAAACATGGGTCCATCATTTTACATCTGAGATGAAGTATCAGTCAAAGCATAGATTGAAGGAGGTAAATCGGATCCAAAGAAGGCAAAGACAGTTCCATTTGCGGCAAGATCAGGGCGTCAGATTTTTAGAATGAGCGTGGGATAATTTTCACTAATTATTCAGAAAGGAAAAACAATCAACAACGAGTATTATATAAACTTATTACAGCGTTTGAGTGGTGAGATTAAGAAAAATCGGTAGCATTTGGCGAAAAGAAAGGTGTTGTTTCATGAAGACAATACACCAGTTCACACATCCATCATCGCAATGGCCAAAATCAATGAGTTACAGTTCGAATTGCTTCCTCACGCACTCTATTTACCAGGTTAGTTTCCAAACTTGAAAAAATGGGTCGATTTGCCGACAATGAAGAGCTGGAGTCTGCAGTTGATTGCTACTTTGAGAAGCTCAACGATTCTCACTATCAACAGGATATGGAATCTGTTGAACATTGGGAAGAATGTATCGAGTTAAAAGGAGACTATATCAATTTTTTGTTCTCTTTATTAGGTCGTCAATTTCGGGAATTACCCTCGTATGTACATCAGCGTTCTGGTGTTTAATGCATGTTCGTATATATCAGGTCGGCTGAAAATTTCCAGGTCTGACACATAGATGGCGTTACTGTTATTAAATCCATATGTTTTTTAGATAGTACTAACTTTCAAACGAAACGTGTCTAAATTTGACAGCAATCCGACCATTGTTACTGAGATATTGCGTTAAGAGTGAAGCTACTTTTGTTATTTAAAAAAATGGAAAAAAAAGAATTTCGTGTGCTGAGAAAGTACTGCTTTTTGAAGGGAAAAAATACCGTTGAAGCAAAAGCATGGCTTGAGGAGGAGTTTCCGGACTCTGCGCCAGGAAAATCAACCATAATTGACTGGTATGCTAAGTTTAAACGTGGTGAAATGAGCACCGAAGACGGCGAACGCAGTGGACGACCAAAAGAGGCTGTCACCGACGAAAACATCAAAAAAGTTCGCAAAATTATTTTAAATGACCGTAAAGTAAAGTTGATCGAGATAGCTGACATCCTAAAGATATCAAAGGAACGTGTTGGACACATCGTGCATGAATATTTGGGCATGCGGAAGCTCTGTGCAAAATGGGTGCCGCGCAAGCTCACATTCGATCAAAAACAACAACGAGTTGATGATTCTGAGCTGTGTTTGAAGCTACTAAATCGTAATAAAACCGAGTTTTTGCGTCGACATGTGACAATGGATGAAACATGGATTCATCACTACACTCCAGAGTCCAATCGACAGTCAGCCGAGTGAACTGCACGCGATGAACCGGCTACAAAGCGTGGAAAGACGCAACAGTCAGCTGGAAAAGTTATGGCGTCAGTTTATTGGGATGCGCATGGAATAATTTTCATAGATTATCTTAAAAAGGGCCAGTCCATCAACAGCGACTATTATACAGCGTTATTGGACCGTTTGAAGAACGAAATCGCAAAAAAACGGCCCCATATGAAGAAGAAGAAAGTGCTGTCTCGCCAAGACAATGCACCGTGTCACAAATCAATGAAAACAATGGCCAAATTAAGTGAATTGGGTTTCGAATTACTTTCCCATCCACCGTACTTTCCAGATGTGGCCCCTGGCGTTTGCAGACCTCAAGAGAATGCTCGCCGGGAAGAAATTTAGCAGGGATGAGGAGGTGATCGCCGAAACTGAGGCCTATTTCGAGACTAAAGGCAATTCGTACTACAAAAATGGTATCGAAAAGTTGGAAGAAAGCTATAATCGGTGTATCGGCCTCGAAGGCAACTATGTTGAATAATAAAATCGAATTTTGCCAAAAAACTGTGTTTTACTATGGTAGACCGGGGACTTTTCAGCCGACCTGGTACAACTACCTTCACAACAGTTGTCTACTACATAATAAACCACTAAATTTACATTAAATGCTTTTATACATAAAGATACTTAAATTAAGAGTCAACTGCGAGTGTGGTTACGTGTTAGAATTTTAACCGTTACAAATTTGATACAAAATCTATTTTAAGGAATATTGTAATGCTTGTGATTTGTAAATCTGTCTGTAAATAAATGCGCAAATTAAATGTCATAAAAAATTCCAATCTGACCAAAACAAAAGTACTAAACGACAACATTATTCAGACGTACAACCGTTTCAATAATTCCAATAACGCCTAAATTAGTTTCTCAGCAATCCCGGCTACCAAACAACGGCGTCCGTGCACCCTTTGATCTGCCCGAAAACTTTCCGCCTCTCCAAGTCATAAATAATACAAAAAAAACAAGGAGAAGTCAGAGGTTTCGACGAAAACATTACTGGCGTGAAGTGATCTATTAATAAGTAAACATCATTTACGAGTCTACTGCAAAAGTATAAAGGAAAATTAAATAAAGAGTCTTTAAGAATATTAAAAACGGGAACGAAAAAGGAGGAATATCAAAAGAATAATAATCAAGACGGCGAACACTCGAGTAAAAAGAAAAACGAAAGGAAACGCGACATTGTTGTCTCTTTGCTGATCGTACGTTGGTCGCGATTGCGACTACGAGAAGTATACAGAATTGCATCGCTTTTCTAGGTAAACACGTAAAACTTTTACTAGGCAGGCGAAACGGTTGACCTTGAAATTCAAAGGTGCCGACCGTCGCTCAGTTACTTCCGTTGCGGTGGCGTCCTGCCAAGGCAAAAAACGTGCATGAAATAAGATAAACTAATATGTCCGCGCTTCTTAGAAAACTGGTATTTCGGGCCAGGCCACACACACGTTTCACTTTCTTCGATGCCACTAATATACATTATACGTATACATACACATGTACGTACATAGATTTTACGATTGGAGGCATAGTGGCATTAAAAAAGCGCTCGTATATTTTTAAAACTTGTACGCGTTTAAATTGTGCTACAATTTTATTACAACATACGAGTATGTGTGTATGTATGATATTGAACGCAAATAAAATTAAAACAGACTGACACTGACCTTTACTAGAGAAAGTATTACTTTTTCACTCTTAAGGTTAAGTTTGTTGTAGAAATAAGAGGTTGATGGATATCATAGTAAATTGAATTTATACATATATGCATAGAAATATACTTTTCTGTTCCTCATTTAAGATACCAATCTTAAATCAGGAACAGAAAAGTTATTTCATTTCATTTTTGAATCTTACATATTTATGTATTTGGGAATTGTACTCGTAAGTCAAGAGAGTAAAATGTAAAGAAATCAACTAGAGAACAGATGCATCGGGATGACTTCTCAAAGCAATAGCTCAACGTTCCTGGCGAAAAAAAAATAACAAAAAAGACCAAAACAGAAATTTAAAAAAAGATGAGTTATCGATTACACAAAGGGTACTAGGAAAGTTTTGCAATACAGCTTTGTTTATTTAATTTCTTCAAAGTAATTTCCTTTACACTCAATACAACTCTCCATCCTCCGAAACCAATCTTTAAACTAGTTCTGTCAAGTTTCACTAGGCAGTAAAGCACACTCGTTTTCCCAAACCCGCAGAAGATCCTCATCACCGGAAAATCGCCTCCCTTTTAGCTTCATTTTTACACGCGGGAACAGTGCAAAGTCGCAGAGAGCAAGATCTGGACTGTAGGGAGGGTGCTCGAGAAGTTTCGATCCTGTCGTGGTCAAATATTCGGTGCAGGCTTTGGCGCGGTGAGCTGGAGCATTATCGTCATGGAGGAACCAGGTGTTCATTCTTGACTTTGGCCGCAGGTTCTTCATAAATCCAATGAGTTTAGGCAGGCACTGTCCAGTATACCACTTAGCTGTGACTGTCTTTTGTGTGTCCAAAACGACGAGTTCCACAATTCCACCCATTTTCTTCTTTACCGATGGGGATTTTCTGACAACTACGAGTGTGTCCTCATCATCAAAGATCCAAACTTTGTTTTGAGCTTTGGTCGACATATCGTAATAGCCAAGTCTCGTCACCTGTCACGATGTTGTTCACATACAGAGGTTGTCCCTTATTAAACTTTTTTAGCATCTCCCGGCACCAAGTCACACGTCATCTGCTCTTCAGTCAGTCGATGCGGTAGCCAGAGAGAACAAAGTTTCTTCACGTGCAAATGATCATGCAGAATCAAACGAATTGCTGGTACATTTAAGCCCGAAGTATCCTCTATCTGTTGGTAGGTTACTCGCCTATCCTCGCCAGGTATTTTCCTCACAGTAGTAACGTTTTCCTCCGTAACTGACGTTAGTGGCCTTCCCGGCCTCTCAGCATCCTCCATAGTTAAATTTCCCGTTCGAAATTCTCTATACCACCCGAATACTGTTGTGCGATCTGGACAAGCATCACCTAGTGCAAGAGTTATTTCTTCGAAGCACTGGTCTGTGTTTAAACCACGCACGAAATTATAACGCAAAACCGCCCTTATCTCATTTCGTGACCACGGTGCCATCGCAAGCACTTTACACTCTCACTGCTAATGAATAACTGGGCTCATCGACACGGCGCGGCGGCTACTGTACACGTATGAGCATGTCTTAACATGCAGCAACAAGCAGCTTTCTACGAGTCATTGTTGCGCCGTATTGCAAAACTTTCCTAGTGCCCTTTGTATTTTAAGAGATGTCAATTTCGAGGTGCGCTACATTGACGTTGCACGTCAACGCAAGATCTTCGCCCTCCCGATGTGTAGTGTCCACAATTTCGACTGCGATATTACATATTAGTTGTATGTTATATTAAGAGCGATGCGTATTTGATTTGCAACAGACTTATATAATATATAAATATATAATAATAATAATGTAAAGTTAGGTGTATTGAGAAAACGAGCATTTTCCAACCAAACAAATAAGTTTATAAATGGATATTATGATTGAATTTGCAATGCCACAAAAATTAAATGTACAGGTCGCTATATGTTTCTAAAATTCTGAACGAAATGGTACTACGAATGACATGTTAAGAGTACAAAGCACATATAAAAAAAACAACTGAAGTAAGTTATTTATGCGTAATAATAATTATTTAGTCATCGTTGGTTTAATATTCAATGTATCATTTTATTGCACATATAATTAAATAAGAATCGAAAAATAAGAAATTGTGGTTGTGTTGACAAAACAACAGATCGGAAAAAAATTCTGTTGCTAATATTATAGTACATACAATGGAACCACTTCAATCATTATCGTCAATTCTGCTAGCTTCCAGAAGAGTACAACAGTGTATTATTACTACCGTAAAAAGACTTAAATGTATGTACACGGAAATATATCTGCCGAGTTCATGTAGAACGGCCTTTATAACTTATTATGTAAACAAAACTTTGGCATTCGGAGCATGTCTGATTCATAACATAGTAGTACAAAAACACATTATTTTCTGAAGGTAGAAGATTTGTAGTCGTTAGTATAGTAATGCTTATAATATATGAATAATTCTTTTATTTTAGTCATTCCTTACATGTATATATGTATATACAGACTTGTTCATTCTAGAATTAGATATGCGCTGTCCACAAGTGGAAAGAGTGCAGTTAGGTTAAAGCGCGCGAGAAAGGAGGATAGATATATCTCTCACTGGCAGTTTAGTTTTCTCCCACTTTTGTATTGCAAACAACTTCCCCTACTTTCTCGCGTTTATTTCAAGAATATTTTATTAGTTTCACGCCAAACGGCAAAACATTTCAAGAAAATAGCCATGTTTGAAAATCTTTTTAATTTTTAAAATTTCATTTATTTCAAGAATATTTTATTAGTTTCACGCCAAACGGCAAAACATTTCAAGAAAATAGCCATGTTGCATTTTATTAAAAGATTCAAATAAAATGCATCAAATAATTTATACAATTCAAAAATGTAGGTACGTATTGTCAATGCACGCGAGAAAGTAGGGGAAGTTGTTTGCAATACAAAAGTGGGAGAAAACAAAATTAACTCGCGCGCTTTAACCTAAACTCTTTCCACTTGTGGACAGCGATATGAAGTCTGTATATATATATATATATATATATATACATACATTTTATAAAAATTATATTCGTTAATAATTAAATAGAATTCATCAAGCATTTTAAGCTGGTATTAACTTTTAAAAATATAGGATATGAAGTCGAATATCTCTGAATTAAAACTAACAAGATTAAATATTCCGTAGAAAAGAGTAGGCAAAATGCATTATGAAAATTTGTTTTTCGCCATTTTGCGAAGTGAAGTTGATATACGAGGGAGCGTTTTTATATTCGCGGAATGAGCGGGTTGTAGAGGGGTGAGTAGGCGCATTGGGGGCGTGGCCTGTGCAGCGACTTATGATTAGTATAAATACGAAGTTTCATTGTTATTAGACAGTTAGTCTTTGAGCTATCGTCAACCAAGTAACATAATCAGGAGTGAAAAGTGAAATATGGAAAAACTCGAATATCGTGCCGTTATAAAGTTCCTTAGGAAAATTCGCGACCATAATGAATGAGATGTCAAAATAAACCATGGTGTACAAGTGGCATAGTTTATTTGAATCCCTTGAAGCAGGCCGGGCAGGAGCATTATATACCACGCCAGCACTTATCCAAAAAGTTGAACAAATTTACTCGAAGATGCTCGACTAAATAAGAAACAACTCGCAGAAATGGTTGGAGTATCCGATACAACAATTTTTAAAATCCTACACTCTCTTGTCTAAGGTCAGCGCAAGATCTTCACGCCGCCGCAAAAACAACAGCGCGTAGAGTGTGGGCATTTTTGGACCTCTGTAATGAAGACAAGGATGGTGTATTGAGTGGAATTGTTACTGGAGACGAAACTTGGGTTCATCATTATGAACCTGAGTCCAAACAAGACTCCATGCAGTGGCATAAAAGGGGCACAGCACCTCCCAAGAAATCACAATCAGCTGAGAAACTCATGGCAACGGTATTTTGGGACTCGGGAGGAATATTGTTGTTTGATTATAAAGATGAAGGTGTCTCTATAACCGGAGAATATTACGCTTCAATATTAGAGCGACTAAAAGAAGCCATTAAAGAGAAAAGACGGGGAAAATTGACAAAAGGTGTTCTGCTTTTGCACTACAACGCGCCCGTCCACAAGAGCCGCGTTGCGTTAGCTGCCTTGCATAAGGTGGGCTTCGAAATTGTGAATCACCCACCCTACAGCCCCGACCTGGCCCCGAGTGATTATTACCTGTTTCCGAAAATGAAAAAAGAGCTGCGGGGTAAAAAATTTACTGCCGATGATGAAGTCAAGGAGGCAGTTTCGGCGTATTTTGCAGATAAAGAGAAATCATTTTTTTATGAGGGTATAAATAAATTAATTGAAAGATGTGAAAAATGTATCCGTCTTGCAGGTGAATATATTGAAAAAGAAAAATAATTTGGTTTTTTTATTTCCACCCCTTGTCCCCCATTCCGCGAATATAAAAACGCTCTCTCGTATACTTTTTTTTTTAATATTGCCCAAACGGCAAGAGAGAGACTGCAGTTGTTTGAGACTTTTTATTATTAGTTCGAAAATGTATATAAATAAACTCATGTGCTTGAATTGCACACTATATACACCATTGTTCGTTTTTTTTATTGAAACATACAATAACCCTCTTTCGATCTTCTTCTGGGCTTCCGGACTGGAACCGCGTCACTGGTATAACTGCAGACGTTTCAATGCGACAGCGAGTAGCAGTAGTTGAGCTCTGAAGATGTCCCATACGAGTGGGTACGAAACGTCGGCAGTTATACCAGTGACGCGGAAGCCCAGAAGAAGATAGTATGGACCAGGACCTCGGAAGTCTACGTACGAAAGTAACTCTCTTTCTAGTTTAATATTACTACGACTCAATCTGAAAATATAGAGCAGCAGTTGCAATTTAGGTAGTAAACTTTTTGTGGTAGTAAGTACACTGTCGAAGTCATTTCAGACTTCTGACAAACTAACTATTGATGTTTATGTATGATAGTGCCTCCAACATGACTTCTATAGGCTGATCTCTTAAGAAACATTGTGCTAACTTGTTACATTTTGCATGTAAAATTCATGCTCTCAGTCTTGTGACAAAAACTATTTGTCTGCGCTATTCTTATGCGGACGCTTTAGTAGCGCATACAGACGCAGTATTCGTCAATTTCACAGACTCTCGCTATCCTTAGACCATCAATTCTGATTCTTAAACATTGGGGAGCATGGTTACAGGCAGTCTTTTACTGCTAGTGATATTTTGAAGATATAGGAAATGTGGTTTTAAATTAGATCTTAAAGAAGCTGCAGCTATCAAGCAATAGCCAGTCGATTATTAGATCACGTCAAGACCTCCTTAATTATTTTTTTAATTCTTTAACAAATTAAGTAGATGAAATAAAGGGTATCTCCCAAATCCAAATTACAAATATATTGTATCAATGAATTTTTGATGTCCCTGTATATACTTATTGCTATACCTATCGTATGAGTAATAAAGAGCGAACGACCGCTCAAAATTTCTTTTATTCTTGTCCACCGTAGTTCTTCTGTCTCTCCCACTAACGTTCATCATCTTCACGTTCTTCTGTTTCATCTCAAACAATCCCAACGCACATACTGCGATCTTCTTCACCCACGTCGAACCGAATCAAAATAGCCGAATTGTTGTAAACAGTTCGTTTAAGGTAAGTATTCCTGGGTTTTATGCCTCATAAATGTTGATTTACAAGTCGTTTAACGACAATTTTTGGTATTACATTCGCCAAACGTCCGAATAAGATTTTTTTTCTCTGCGAACGGAATGCGATTTCAGTTAATTTTAGAACACGCCAAACAGTAAAGCGATTAACTCAATTCGTTTTAATGCCCGTTCATTAAAAGTTAACAAAACGAAAGCTATAATAATGAACACGGATAATTTTAAATCGTAAAACACACCATAACACACATTCCAATAGGTTGTTTCCATACTTTCATTGGATTAAATGACATCTATTTATGCATTTGGAAATTGTCTCTGTCACTTCAGTCATTTGTAGCACCTATTAATCCTTATTTCCTTATTCACATTTAAACATATGTATATTGAAAACTAGCCTTCCATACACCGTATGTATAATTACTAAGTAACTATTACAATTATCTCAACAAATATGCAATTGCATTTTATTAATATATGCGTATATATGTACAAATATAAATGCCAGTTCAACATTATCAATCACTGTCAAATTACGTACGTAAACTTTTTTTTTTCTGTATTTGATTTATTGAACAACTTTTTGTAAGAGGCAAAATAAATAACCATTTACAACTGTAGAAAAAGGTAAATATATACAGCGTGTTTCAAAAAGTATATACGTATTACAGTATTATTTTGTATTATTTTGTCCAAACTATCGATCATCGCGCCTCGGCTCGGCTATTGGAGAAACGAATACATAGTCTAGTTTATTTAATAGCCGCTAGATGTCAGTTGTCTTCTGTTTTTCTTGGTAACGGTCATATGTGTAAAATGGTTACTCCGCAGCAGAAATCATTTTGTGTTCTCGAGTTTGCGAAGTGCAATTCCGTGATTACAGTGCAAAGACGTTCCAGGTTGAGCTACCAAATTGATTCTCCGAATGGGTGGAACATTCGCAGATGGTATCGACAGTGTAGATACAGGATGTGTATGTAAAGGAAAGAGTCCTGGTCGCCCTCGTGTTTCTGAAGAAAATGCTGCACGAATTCAAACTGCTTTCCAATGTAATCCTTCAAAATCAACTTGTCGTGCCAGTTGGGAATTATAGCTGTCTACAACAACAATTTGGCGCGTTTTGAGACGTCGGTTGGTTATGAAGCCGTACAAGTTACAGTTGTTACAAGCTCTGCGTCCTGATGACAAACGGAAAAGTTTGGCATTTTGTAACGAGATTCATGATGCTATTGACCATGATAACACTTTCGCGCAACGCATCGTGTTCAGTGATGAAGCGACTTTCCATGTTAGTTGTGTGGTAAACAAACACAATGTTCGAATTTGGGGTCTACAAAACCCACATGCTGCCATTAAACATGTATGAGATTCGCCTAAACTCAATGTGTTTTGTGCGATATCCCGATCATCTGTTTACGGCCCATTCTTCTTTGATGGAAACACGGTTAACGGTCAGCAGTATCTCACTATGTTACACAACTGGTTGTTTCCGAGGCTGCAGGAAGACTTCATTTTTCAACAAGACAGGGCACTCCCTCACTGGAGTCGCCAAGTGGTGAATATCTGAATGAAACTCTACCGAACCGTTGGATTGGCCGTCAAGGAGCTGGCGACTTAGCATGTCTCAGCTCAGCTCTACGGTCACCGGTTGACACCCTCTGACTTCTTCCTGTGGGGTTTCGTTAAAGACGACGTTTATGTACCACCACTCCCACAGAAACTGGAAGAGTTGAAGAACCGGATCCGTACTGCCATAACATCAGTGACGAAGGACATGCTTGCCCGAGTATGGGAAGAATTTGAATATCGATGTGATACGTGTCGCTGATGGAGGACATATTGAACATCGTAAATATGTGTGTAAAGTTTCATACTCGTATGTCTTAAAGTTTAATAAATATATGCATTCGAAATACGTATATTCTTTTTGGAACACCCTGTATATCAATTCTGTAAGATAATTTAATCCAACTCAATTTTCAGCAGCTATCCACATATACAATCTACAAGCTGTCTGCCTAAAAATTAGCATTGCTGTAACTTTATAGGTTAATCAATTCAAATATCACTGGGTGTTCATATTCCGGCATTTTATTTTTTATTTCGTAAGGAGCTAATATTGTTCCATGAAAAGAATAGAGCGTACAAGATTTCTATTCCCTATATCAAGATGGTGCCATTCTATTGCTAGGCCATATTTATTGTCTTATCTAAGTCACATGTTCAGTGGAGGTTGCGGTTCTACAAATGTGCGAAAAACAAATGTATTTATAATGCGACGCTTTACAGATACGTAAACAATTTAAATAATATTTTGCTGTACAATTTTTTGCTATACAAAAACAATGCTAAACTTTAGAAAAATTTAACTTTCAACGAAACTTAGATAAACACTGCGGCGCAATTAAAATTGCCTCGAGTTAGAATACTTTAAAGATTTCCTAGCAAGTCATTTCCAAGTTTACACAACTTTTGGCGCTGTTTCCAATTATATGAAAATATTCACAATCACATGTCTACATTCTGTGAATAACGTTTTCCGTCTTTTAGATTAAGCCCGGCATTTCTAGAAATGTCTGAGTAAATTGCCAGACTGCTGGGCATTCGCGAAATTCCATATATACACATTACATTTCTCAGTACTAACTGCCTTGCGTCAGCTTATATCTTTTTTTAATACACATCAACATGCATTTATAATTTTTCTCGCTATAACCGTGCTGCTAATAAATGTTTATTAATCGAAATTTATTGTTAATTAAATTTAAGTAGAACCGACTCGAAAGATTATCAATTTGTATTTATTAAAACTTCAAATGGATACTCTATCAATAACTGATGCAGCAGTTTAGCATGTACACACGTGAAATCAAACTTAAAATATAATCTAATCCCGACTCATTAAAAACGGTTTCCGTAACATTAATTCCGTCTTTCTTCGCGTTAGAAAATCGAGTTACGTACGTCTCTGTCACGTCTGACCGAAGTTCACCGTCGCCGAAGGGCGCGCTCGGATAAATAAATGCAACAAATTACCGTTAAGCTAGATTTAATTTGATTTATGTACTGGCTTTGTGAAATTTACTACAATAAACTGCAGAATGCAGCCAACGCAGCGCCTGCTAACCTTCTGACACTAAGTGACACCGTTCGAATGTTGCTCGTAAATCTGTCAGTAACTGTGCTTCAAATGTATATACATATACACACACACACACACACACACACACACACACACACACACACACACACACACACACACACACACACACACACACACACACACACACACACACACACACACACACACACACACACACACACACACACACACACACACACACACACACACACACACACACACACACACACACACACACACACACACACACACACACACACACACACACACACACACACACACACACACACACACACACACACACACACACACACACACACACACACACACACACACACACACACACACACACACACACACACACACACACACACACACACACACACACACACACACACACACACACACACACACACACACACACACACACACACACACACACACACACACACACACACACACACACACACACACACACACACACACACACACACACACACACACACACACACACACACACACACACACACACACACACACACACACACACACACACACACACACACACACACACACACACACACACACATACACACATATGTATATATATATACATATATATATATATATATATATATATATCGTATATACAAACCGAAATTAAGTCGGGGTGATAAAATAAATGAGGTTATTTCGAAATCGCTTTCGATTTATGCTATGATTTGTAGTTAATAGAAAGGACTTTGTCTTTCGATTATATCGTAATTAGTTCTATAATTGTAATGCAGTGTATTTTTGCATATGAAACATTTTTTTCTAAAGTATCGGCTATATTGTACCAAGTTACTGTCAAGGAAGTAAATCACCCGTTCCTTTGTGCTATTTATTGCTATTTCTCCTTGTGAAACTTTAAGCGTATATTAATTTTAATTTTAATCTTAAGCAGATTTAAGCTTTATTAGATTGGCAAATAACTATTTGCGAATTACACCGTGTTATCTTTTGTTTGCTTTTCAGTTTTGTTATACAGTGAAACCCGTTTATTGGAAACCCTCTTAATAGAATGTATCGGTTAAAGGAATTAAAATCTCAAGAACAAAACCATTTCCCTTTAAATATTAACAAAATTATTCGGTTATAAGAATATCTTTTAATAGAATATATTGGGTAAAAATTGCTTTTCTAAGAACATTAATGCGATTTTGTCTTCAAAAAAGAATAAATTTCTCTACCTGCTTAACTAAAGGTGGATGTACACCAAAAGTTACTATGAATGTTTATTTTACTTTTAGAAAGCTATTATGTACATAATTACAGATAGTCTTCGGATAATTACGTATTGCAATAAAATCTTGTACCTAAGTGATTTTAAACAGTATTTACATAATGGTTAATTCTGTGCGAATTACATACATACAATAAAAATTTTTTCGGAGGTTTTAAAAGCAGGAAATTTCTATATTTCTGATCAGTTTGTCATTTGACATTGCAATCGAAAGTGAGTGAAAAATGGCTTCTCCAGCAAGCTCGAAAAGAAAAGATCTTGCTCTGAAGGAAAAAGTAAAATTGCTTGAGTTTTTAGAAGAAACAACTTGCAGTCAGTCGGATGTTGCCAAAAAATTTGGTGTGTCCCAAACACAAGTGAGTAAATTGTTAAAAAGAAAAGACAGTATTTTAAGTGATTGGCGTGATAATTTTAAATCTACTCAAAAACCAAGACGCAATGGGAAGAATGCTGAAGTAGAAAATGCTTTAAATTATTGGTTTATGAAAAAAAGAGCGCGTAAAGTTCCACTTAGCGAACCCATTTTGAAGGAAAAAGCCGAACAGATTGCACAAAATCTGGGTAGTGTAAATTTTCAAGCAACAAATGGGTGGTTTACCAGATGGAAAAGTTGTTCCCAAATTTCTTTCAAAAAAATTGTAGGTCGAGCAAGTGGCGCAAATATTGTTGCTGCAAATACGTGGATAAGTGAGGTTTTACCGTCTTTATTAAAAGATTATAAGCCAGACTGCATTTATAACTGCGATGAAACCGCTTTATATTATCGCGCTATTCCTGATGGATCCTTCTGTTTTCGCGGAGAAAAGGCTGTAGGAGGTAAAGCTGCAAAAGACCGAATTACCCTTTTGATGTGCGCTAGTCAAAAAGCCCAAGGAGTTTTAAAGGGGTAAAATCTTTGCCTGTGAAATATACTTCAAACAAAAATGCTTGGATGACAGCAGCACTGTTTAAAGATTGGCTTTTAAACTTCGATAAAGTAATGAAACAATCAAATAAGAAAGTTTTGCTGTTTATGGACAACTGCTCTGCTTACAAGCCAGATGTACATTTGACTAATGTGCAACTACATTATTTGTCGGCAAACACAGCATCTGTAATTCAACCCTTGGACCAAGGAGTTATCTCTCTTTTTAAGAGAAATTATAGAAAGGAAATAATAAGGAAAATTATTTCTACAATTGATTTTTACGAGCCGTCATCTATTGAAGGTGCAATTGGCCTATCTCGAAAACTAACAATTTTATCTGCTGTTCACATGATGAATCGATGATTTATTAAGCGTGGGATAAAATTCAGTCAAGCTCTATTTTAAATTGTTTCGTAGAATGTCAGTTTATTAATGGAGAGGAACAAGAAATTGTCAACATCGAAGAACTACTTCCGGATGCCGAGGCAGAAGAAAATTTTTCAATTTTCTTTTGATGACAATTTACCTGTTTTTGAAGAGTCAGACAAAAATTGTGCAAACAAGGCAATGGAACAGAAGGAGGAAGAAGAAGCAGAAGAAAATATATATTCAAAGGATACTCCATCAATCGCGCCATCATATCAAGAAGTGAAATTAGCATGTGATACTATATATCGTTTTTTAGAATCAAAAATTGATTGTAATTTTGCACATTTGTACCCCTTAAATAACCAAATCACTGATATTTTGTTTAAAGAAAGAAAACAAAATAAAATTTCAGATTATTTTGTTAAGGATGTATAAAGTTTGAAATAAAAAAAATAGTGTCAATTAAAAAATATGGATACGCTGAAATGTGTTTTATTTCTCTTGTATGTATTCTTAAATACATTTTATGAAAATCGCAACATAAATTTACAGTATCATACTGAAATCAATTTTATAGTTATAAAAGCGCAGATATAAAGACTACGAATTATGTATGTATAATATATATGTACATACTTAACTTATTAGTAATAAGAAAACATAAGTCAAAAACGGATAATGGAATAATCCGCATATAGGAATAATTTTGGCGGACAATATGAGTATTCCAATAAGCGGGTTTCACTGTATTTCCTTTTAACTTTAGTCGAAGTTTGTACTCGTACCAACATTTGCCTGTGTTTATCAAAAACATCCGAATTATTAATTCGGTTCTTTTCTTAGTTTGTTTCATTATTTTGAATGTTGGTGTATTCGATATCATATGGTATCTTCTCTTCGTGGTCTTGTTGCTCAGGTGTGGCTTATGAATGCCCGAGATTATTAAGTGTTAGAGGATCTTTTTGATATTAGTCGTCTAATCGTAGTGCGTGTATATTTTATTGTGTGTCAGATTGATTTGGTCATTAGTTATTCTCGTCTTGTATATTTTGTACCTTAAGTTTATTGCAAAACTTCACATTTGTTGGCAATTACATAAACCAACGTGATAGCGGATTATTCCGAAGACGTGGTATTTCCACCCTTCGACGGTGAGTTTCTTTTTTGATGTCGCTATTTTGACCACGTCTGTTTATTTTGCTAATTGTTTCTTTTATTGTGCAATTTTAGGACACTAGGTACTAGCTACTTTTTACATTGTAGAATCAATTCGTTCTAATTTTTCTCGTATTTTGATGTCCCTGTATGTATTTACGAAACCTGAAATTTGCACGAGGTTAATAGGAAGGCTGTAGAGCTTCTAGGTCACGAAGGAACTCCCTCGTTGATATATGTATATTTAGAATTCAAATTCCGTAAGTTAACGTTTCTTTCTACACGTTAATTTAGTAGATAATCAGAAAGATATTTTTTTTAAATATATGCAGACAATTAAATTCATATTTTCGATCTTTTACAGTTTTTAATTTAGTTTTAGTAGATTTTACTATATACTTTATTGGTACAAACGTATTAAAATTAGGTTTGCCTTAATACATAGAATAGCCTAGCGTATTATATAATTCTAGAAGGATGTCTTACTATATTTAAATATAGTGGATGTGAACGAAACTAGGCCCAGTTCAGGAGAGAATATCTTAATATAGTTACTTTCTTTTTTCGTAGTCACGTATTTCTGTATACTTCAAATCTTAGCTAGTGACTAGGTCACTTTCTTTTCTATTAGATTAATAATGCATCAATTGTCTTCAAAAAGGAAAAAGTATTACAGGAGCATACCACGCATCATTACTTGACAAGCTAAAGGCAGAAATTGTGAAAAAACGGCCACATTTGCAGAAAAAGAGAATCCTGTGTCACCAAGACAACCTACCGTCTCACACCTCAGCGGTTGCCACGGCGAAAATTCACGAATTACGGTTTGAAATGCTTGATGTCCGCTTTACTCACCAGATCTAGCCCCAAGCGACTTCTTCTTGTTCCCTCATCTAAAACTAAAAAAGGTTAGAGATTTTCGTTAAACGAGGAGCCAATCACCTTCGTGAACAATTATTTTGCAGAGAAAAACGCCCAGAATTATTTGGACGGGTTAAAGAGATGGGAGCATCGCTGGAAGAAGTGTGTAGAGTTACAAGGAGACTATGTAGAAATATAAATATAAATTTCAAGAAAAAATGTCTTGTACCTTTTTTAGGTCGGAAACTTTCAGACCATCCTCGTAGTATCTTTTCTTTCTCTCCTTAAATTCTATTAAATATTAAATGTTGAAAATTCTCTATGCACTGAATAATAAAACAAATTACCCACTGTTTACTCAACATACATTCATATATTTAGTTTCATACATCATGCGCATTTTGAAATTATCTCCACGAAACTAATTCAATTCAGCCTGTTTTATTCATTCCATACTCTAAATGTATCCAACAAAATTTATTTCGAAAGTTCCATAATCACGGAAACACGATGTTTCCAATTATTTTACCGAGAACACGTTACATATAATATTCCCACGTGCAAAAAAGATGGACAACATAGGTACCGTCGTATTACGACGAACAAATGGCCTTATTTAAAAGCTGTGTTCGTTGCGTCCGACGGTCGTGCGCACTCATCCCATTTAAAATATTCCCGGCGTAGATGTACTACAGCAGACCGCGCATTCATGTAAACTTTACACGGAACGCTGTAAACACGGGAAAACTGTCTCGAATAAATATAACTCAGGTGTTTTGAACTTTGCGAAAGGGAGAACAACGATCGGCCGAGAACATCGTCGTTGCCGCTGTTGATTCTGCCATTGCTGGAAAAATATCAAGATTTGTTGTCATTCAAGACGACTTGTTTTCATTGAGTGAGCAGCTTAATACTATAAAGAAACACTAACACTCTTAGTGTGTATGTACAAGTATGTATGTATGTGTATCATCGAAGGTAACATTTTACTGCTGACATTTTGTTTATAAATTTAATTGGGTGTGTGCAGTTGGTTCGTTAACTTTTATAAGTTTAGTCTTGTTTTTCTGTTTTTGGTCGTTGTTTCTAGAATATATGGTAAGGTTTCTCCTAGATTATTGTTTAAATTTACATGTTTATTTAAATGCGATTGTTGTTATTTATGATTTAGTACGGGTTAGCAGCGTGTGATATCATCGTTTCTTAGATGTTATAATAAATATTGTTGTTTTGGAATTCTTCTTTGAAGTAAATTTAATTATACATCAATAACTTCTTTTAAGTAGTCATTTGTTTTGAAACAACATCCCATAAAACCCTTTTTAAATGTTCAACCAGACAGTACATCTACCGAGTCATTATGGAAGAGAGGATATATATTACAATAAATGTACACACAAGCTTTTCGGCAATGTTATTTATTAAATATCTTCTAGAAAACCAACAATGTATAGGTATGTACAAACAGAAATATATCTTTCCAACAAATTTATAAAGATTTCTGTATATTTAATTATCTTCTTATTACAAATCAATTATTACTCAAATTATGGGAAATAATTGTAGGAATAAAAATATACAATTATAGAGTATAACTAAAACATACATGGCCACAACAACAAATTCTATAACAATAAAATGTCTTGAAGTTATAGACGTCTGGCTACTTATGAGACGAGAAAATATTAGCTGAAGACCTGTAATGATGATAATAGAGACAGAATAAAAGAAATTTCAAAGCGTATATATGTACATACTTCGCACCACTAGAACTTCGAATGGACAAAAATGATGGTTACTGTGTACCCTTACTAACCATATATCCGAAACATAAATACAGATTTTAAAGAAGCACTAAGAAGAATTGCTAACTTCTGATCCACTGATAGCTTGATGATTAAGCGTGTTGGATATAAAAATTCGGGTTCAATCCTCACAGATACATTTTCAAAGTAATAAAAATTAGGAAAGAGATATACAAGTCAGACGATTATCAAAACAATTATGTTATTAAATTTACACGAAAATCCTGCCTTTAGGCAATCTTTGCCCCTTGCGAATGGGTGTTTTTTAAGCTGCATGAGAACTATCGATATCGATAACTATGACTTGACAGCTGTTAATGTCAAACTGTGGTGACATTTCTGTTCAGTACGGTTTGGCAAGTCATGTAAATTGTTTAGCGCCAGAACAAATCCAAATTGTGGAAATTTACTTTGAAAAAAATAAATCTGTTCGCGAAGTTCATAGAGCACTTCGTCCATTTTACGGTCAACATAATCGACCTGGTGAGCAGACAATTCGTGCAGTTATTGATCGTTTTCGCACTAATTTTACTCTTCTCGATTCATAACCATCAACAATACAAAGAAATGTGCGTACCGAAGAAAATATTGTCGCTATAGCGCGAAGTATCGAAGAAGACGCCGAAATGTCTATTCGTCGTCGTTTTCAACTTGTTCACCTTTGTCTTCCGACTACGTGGAAAATTTTACGTAAGGATCTTGGCTTACGTGCCTATAAAATACAGCTTGTGCAAGAATTGAAGCCAAACGACCATCGTTTGCGTTGCATTTTTGCTGATTGGGCTCATTTGAAACAGGCCGAAGATGAGCATTTTTATCAAAGAATTGTGTTTAGTGACGAAGCTCATTTCTGGTTAAATGGCTACGTCAATAAGCGAAATTGTCGTATTGAGAGCGAAGACAATCCTAAAGCCGTTAAGGAATCGCCATTACATCCATTAAAATTGACTGTTTGGTGCGGTTTACACGCTGGTGACATCATCGGTCTTTACTTCTTTCGAAGTGGGCAAGGAGCTGCCGTTATGGTGAATGGCGAGCGCTATCGAGCCGTGCTGACTGAATTTTTATTTCCAAAAATTAATCAGCTAAACATCGATGACATTTGGTTTCAGCAAGACGGCGCAACTTGCCATACAGCGCGCTTAACAATCGATTTATTGCAAAATCAATTTGGTGATAATTTTATTTCCAGAAGAGGCCCTGTTCATTGGCCCCTTCGTTCGTGCGACTTAACGCCTCTGAATTACTTTTTATGGGGCTTTGTTAAGTCTTTGGCTTATGTCGACAAACTAGTAACTATTGAAGCATTGGAAGCCAATATTCAAGCCATCATTGACGCCATACGGCCAGATTTATTGGAAAAAGTTGTCAAAAATTGGACTGATGGAATAGACCATGTAACTTGTAGCCGCGGCGGACAAATGCCGGAAATCATATTAAAAAAATAAATGCCATGAAATTGTCTACCAAATTATAATTAAAAAAAATTCATTCCAACAATACTTCTGTCTTGTATTATCATTTTAAATTCTCAAGCTCTTAGAAAACCACCCATTACAAACATATTGTTTCCTCAATTGTTATTTCAAGAACTCTATCTGTGACATTACAAGAAATTTGGATCGCAGAAAATGTCGTTTCACATTTGTATCTTTGTACCGTGTTTCGTGAAAGTATCTTTCTGCATTGCGAAATGGAAAGTTGCAAAGAAAAGCTATTCAAATATTTATAGTTAGTACAACTCGTTTCATTATAATTAGCTACTTTTGTATAAGTGCTTTCAAATAATTTTTTTTGTTCTCTTTTGCTATAAAGTTATGAATCACCTTTCTTTTTGAATGTACATACATTTCTTTTAATTTATATATTTTTTAGCATCTTCCAGCAATTTTGTCTCTGCGCGAAGACAATATGTGTATTACACTAATACAGTACACATTTATCAAATTAAATAAATGATATCAAGTATCTGTAATTGCCTTTTTCTAGGCCAGTTTTTCTGAATATAAACTGTAAGTTGCCTTTAAAACTGTTAGATATGTATCATGATAATAAGTGTATAATACAGCAATTATAATTACTGTTGAAAGGAGATATATAGACCTATTAGAATATATACGTTTAGATTTACTAATAAATTCTAATATATCGTTTCCTGTAAGTGTTTGTTGTCCGTTAGTTTTCCTTTTTTCAATATCCTACTCGTTAAAATACAATTTGTAGGCCAATTACGAAACCTGTTTCAACTTTGGATTAGTATTGCTCAAAATTCCCATCTGTTTGAATTATGATATGAATTGGTTATGGTTTTATAAATATACATGCTGCACGCATACTAGTCAATATTACGTATGTACGTTCGTTGGAAACAAATTGACTCAGACATGTTCATACGAGATATGCTAAGAGGATTTATAAAATATTGCAAGAAATTTGAAAAATAAAATTCTGTTTTATATCACCCTTAATCCAACTAATACTCTGTGTAACTATAACAGTTATAACCGATGTAACATGTGCTTTACTAAAGGTTATAAATTTACTTATATTATATAATGGATTTTACAAGAAAAATTCGTCAATTCAGAAACAAATTCAGTGTTGGTCATTAGAGCGAGCAAATGAACTAAACAATTACTTTATAAATTCTGCTTACAAATGAATAAATAAAATATAGATGGCGCACTGAATTTGTCTGGGTATGTGGGCATTTAAAAAGTGTGATGTATGACAATATATAAATGTATAAAAATGGCTTCCTACACGGTACAACAACGCGTTCAAATTGTTGAATTATTTTATGAAAATCAGCTTTGAAAACATATAAGGTTCAAATAACACAGAAAATGAAGCCATTAGATCATTTAAAACGTCGTTCATTTGTCAATTTCATCAATGAACAACCAGCCGATTTTTCTGATGTTCTCCGATGAGGCACATTTTGAACTTGGTAGCTAATTAAATAAATTTCGCGGTTTTCTTAAAGAATAAATAAAACACATAATTTGCATTCGCTTTCAAAAACATTTTATTGGTAATTGAAATATCAGTTATGAGATTTATATGCGTAAAATAATATCTGCCAAATGGCCTCTTCTTGCAGCTCCACAGACGTTTACTCTTTTGTTAAAATTTTCGATGACATTTTGATATAATTGAGGCTCTATCTCACCAATGACACGAATAGTTTCATCCTTCAAAGCAGGAATTGATTGTGAATTGTTATTATAAACCTGACTTTTCATATTACTCCAAAATAAAATATTCTAACGGTATCGAATCACATGGTCTTGATGGCTAATTAACATCACCGTTTCTTGAGGTTACACGTCCAGGAAATTTTTCTCTTAATAAACCAATTGATTCGTGTGCAAAGTGAGGTGAAGTGCCATCCTGTTGAAACCACATATCCTCTAGATCAATAGTCATTAATTCAGGCCAGAAAAATTCGACGATCCGACGATATCGATCACAGTTGCAGCTTCACCAGCAGCATTTTCAAAGAAGTAAGATCCAATTACACCACCTGACCATAATGCACACCAAAGAGTAACTCGTTTAGGATGTACAGGTTTCTCATGAACAATTTGTGGCTCTTCCTCACCTCAGATACGGCAATTTTGTTTATTAACATAGCTACCAAGTTCAAAATGTGCCTCATTCGAAAACATCTTTTTTTGAGAAAAATCAGCTGGTTGTTCATTGATGAAATCCAGAAATGAACGACTTTTTAAATGATCTAATGACTTCAGATCCTGTGTCATTTGAAACTTATATGCCTTCAGAGCTAAATCCTTGTGTAAAATACGCCATGTTGTTGATCCACTAAGTCCAAGTTTTTGTGAACGTCGTCTAATGGACATTTCAGAATCTTTAGCAACACTTTCACGAACCAAACTAATATTTTCTTGTGAACGACCACTACAACTGTATTTTTCACTTTTTTGATGTTCCACGGAAACGGTCACACGTAATTTTTTAAAAACTCTTTTCACAGAACGCTGATTTTCATAAAATAATTCAACCGAACGCGTTTTTGTACCGTGTACGAAGCAATTTTTATAAATATCATACATCGCACGTTTTAAATGCTCACATACCCATCAAAATTCAGTGCGCCATCTACATTTTATTTATTCTTAGAAAAACCGCGCAATTTGAAACACCCTTTACTTAGATTTTTAAAATTCGTTAATACATCTTTCAGTTCTTACGTTGCTTTGTTATAATTTCTCTTATCTTTTTTATCGCTTTATTGTTTTAGCTGTCGTCCTTCGGTTCATGCTAGGACACTTTTCATATATCTATTATGTTTACTTTTTCTTTTGTTATCCTAGAGCATCTAGATCCTTATTTAGTCTTTATGAGGCGGACATTAATTATTAGTCATTTTTTTTTTCAGATTTCTTGTTGGTTCTTGGTTATTGACATTATCAAAATTAATAAACTAAAGATCAGATTTACGTTTGCCTTGCGACAAGGTGCAATGACTTTTAACTTTTAATCGTAGCCTAAGAGTACGATGTTAATTAAAAGAGATAAATGTTCGTCAACGCTGACTAATGAATCTGATAAACAAAGCACTTGCTATTACAAATGAAGTCATTTAACAATTAATTCAAATTCGTCTCCGTACGTAATTAGCATTTACAACTTTTACATGTATTAACAGTTTGAATGTTAGGGTAAATGGACTCAATTATTTCTTTTGAATGAGAATGGACGTGTACATAATTACCACCATTGTTGCATTTAACAACAGGAACAGAAGTAGAATTTATCAAGTAGAAATGTCCTTGACCTTCATTCACACATTTCCCTTCGAGGAATTGAAGGCATAGTCAAGCACGAATAACATTATTTCGTATGCTATACTATTAGTTCTGTCAAAGTTAACGTTAGATACACATTTACAATATCTCGAACACCTGGTTTCGTTTAAGATTCAATTTGAGTTCCAATTTCTCGCTCACAAGATATCTTGGATGCACGGACTGTTTGGGTATATTCTCGCTCGCTCTCTAGCCGGACATCAGACGATCGAATAGATATAGAAAGAAAAAATAATAAGAAAGAAGAAGTAGTAAAGACTCAAATAGAGAATAAACGTGATCTCATGACTTTACACTGTGTATTTGTGTACATTTAATAATGTGCCGAGAGTGTTTTGTATAATTGATTTCAAGATCCCTTGCTAAAACATAAACTTATTACTCGTCTTTAGAGCACGGAATTATATACATTATAAACCCTGACAATATGCGCATATATATGCACAATATTTTGTTAAATTATGCAATAGTTCTCTTAAAAATTATGCAACAATTTATTTAAATACGAGGGAGCGTTTTTATATTCGCGGAATGACCGGGTTGTAGAGGGGTGAGTAGGCGCATTGGGGGCGTGGCCTATGCAGCGACTCATGATTAGTATAAATACGAAGTTTCATTGTTATTAGAGAGTTAGTCTTTGAGCTATCGTCAACCAAGTAACATAATCAGGAGTGAAAAGTGAAATATGGAAAAAATCGAATATCGTGCCGTTATAAAGTTCCTTACCAGGCAAGGAAAATCAGTCGCGACCATAACGAATGAGATGTCATTGGTTTACGGCAACTCTTGTCCAGGAAAAACCATGGTGTACAAGTGGCATAGTTTATTTAAACAAGGAAGGGAATCCCTTGAAGACGACCCGAGGCCAGGCAGGAGCATTGAGGTGACCACGCCAGCACTTATCCAAAAAGTTGAACAAATTGTACTCGAAGATGCTTGACTAAAGAAGCAACAACTCGCAGAAATGGTTGGAGTATCCGATACAACAATTTTTAAAATCCTACACGATCATCTCGGCATGTCTAAGGTCAGCGCAAGATGGGTGCCGAGAATGCTCACGCCGCCGCAAAAACAACAGCGCGTAGAGTGTTCGCGTGCATTTTTGGACCTCTGTAATGAAGACAAGGATGGTGTATTGAGTGGAATTGTTACTGGAGACGAAACTTGGGTTCATCATTATGAACCTGAATCCAAACAAGACTCCATGCAGTGGCATAAAAAGGGCACAGCACCTCCCAAGAAATTTAAAGTGTCACAATCAGCTGGGAAACTCATGGCAACGGTATTTTGGGACTCGGAAGGAATATTGTTGATTGATTATAAAGATAAAGGTGTTTCTATAACCGAAGAATATTACGCTTCAATATTAGAGCGACTAAAAGAAGCCATTAAAGAGAAAAGACGGGGAAAATTGACAAAAGGTGTTCTGCTTTTGCACGACAACGCGCCCGTCCACAAGAGCCGCGTTGCGTTAGCTGCCCTGCATAAGGTGGGCTTCGAAATTGTGAATCACCCACCCTACAGCCCAGACCTGGCCCCGAGTGATTATTACCTGTTTCCGAAAATGAAAAAAGAGCTGCGGGGTAAAAAATTTACTGCCGATGATGAAGTCAAGGAGGCAGTTTCGGCGTATTTTGCAGATAAAGAGAAATCATTTTTTTATGAGGGTATAAATAAATTAATTGAAAGATGTGAAAAATGTATCCGTCTTGCAGGTGAATATATTGAAAAAGAAAAATAATTTGGTTTTCTTATTTCCACCCCTTGTCCCCCATTCCGCGAATATAAAAACGCTCCCTCGTAAGTACTGATTTTATTTTAAAAAAATTGACGTACAAAAGCACAATAGAATTACAAAATTTATTTAAACAAGTTGTTTGTATTATAAAAGATAAATTAATAAATTAATGTAAAGTACAAAACTACAAACTATCAAATATTACATTTTATTTTTATAAGGTAATATTGTAAATATTGACAATTATAATTTCTCTAAATTTTCCACAAGAAACGATTCTCTTCGGTCAGATAACAAATTTTTATATATAGAAAAACTTCTTTCTACATCAACAGAAGTGATTGGTGAAAATTTAAATTTGCATATAGTGGTGGCATCTATTGTTATAGAAGGCTCATAATTTGCATTTAAAATATTTGAAATTTTAGTAAGTTCATCAAACCCCGTATTTTTTGTTAATACGCCTTGCATCTTTTTTTTATAGAATCACCAATTTTACCTTTAACTTGGTTGACCTTATTTTTGAATCTGTAATTAATTTTACAGAATCTGGAAGTTCCACGCCCTGCCTCAATAATGTAGTTAACGTTTCCGTAATAAAGCTAAAATTCGCTTTGATAAATGACAGTTGTTGATTTAATGTAGGAATATTTAAAATATTTTTACACTCTTTAATAGCTGCGGAATCATTAGAAAATTTTGACACTAATACTGCAATATCTTTGAAATAATTTACATAAAAAAATGCGGCATCTAGCTACGTACCTCACCCCGTAATTATTGGCTGAGGTGGCAAATGAGTATTAGGTAAACTGTTTTTGTACATTTGTATTCGGAGGGGTGCTTTTACAAATATTTTCTTGACCGTGTATTGATTAAACAATTTACATCTTGATATTGGTTACGAATTTCTTCTGCTATTCTATTCACGCCATGAGCTAAGCATGCGACATGTATCATTTTTAAATAAAATATACTTTTAGAGTTTGTGCAGATTTGGTCATGTATGTAGCAGCGTCTGACAACATCAATAAAACCTTTTCAGTAGGGACAGCATTGGGTAAATAGAAACTTGTTAATACTTCGTTTATAAGCTGTGACATAGTTACATTGTTGGATTTATCTAATTGTTTCAAACCAATTAAATACGCTTGACCAGGAACGTTTTCACTCAGTACACCTATTAATAAATTGGCGATAAGTCGACCACAAGTGTCAGTTGTTTCATCGACTATAAAATAAAGATAATTGTTTCCAATTAACTCCCCAATTTCACTCATGGTTTTTTCGAAAACATTGTTTATATATTTTTTACTAAAGGTGCTTTTATCTGGTACTGGTCTACCACAATACTTCTCTAAAAACGCTTTAAAAGTTGGAATTTGTAATTTCATAAGCGGAATACTGGCACTAACAAAGGCTTCAAATAAATCAAAATTGAATTCTTCTCTATTTTCACAGACTGATGCTGAAGAAATTGTTACATTAAGCGTTAATTGTTTTGTATTTTTCATTTTCTTCTTATATTTTGTATGCGATGCTGTAGCAATATGTTGTGTAATTTGAAATTTTTTGTCACATGGAATATATTAATTCGAAGACTGTTTTGGTACCAAATACGAATAAAAAATAATATGAAGTAAACTTACTGTTTTGCTGCAACATCGACAAAACACCTTGTTTAAATTTAAACTGCATAATCCTTTACCCATGTAGCTATCAAAGACTGTGTTGGTGGCATTACTTCGTTTTAAAAACAACTGACCCCTGACAAATCCAAAATGAAACTGAAAAACAACCGATGGCAGTGGGACTCGTAGTAAAGCGTAGAGAAAATAGGGGAATTCAGTTTTTGCCGATGCGATACCGAGCGGTTTGTCAAATGTAGGGAACCCCCAGTTCTCAAAATGCAGTATGGGCAATATTTGCTTTATTTAATTTAACAGAAAATTTAAATTATACAAATACGCACGTATATGCATTCTGATTTATGCATCAATTTCTAAAAATATGCAAACTATGCAAAATGAAAATTAGTTTTTTGCATTTGTTTTTGTTTAATTCATGTAGATACGAGAAAAATTTCTTGGCATATCGATATTATAGAAAATGCAAATGCATATAATTCCATGCTCTACTCATCATAGTGCTGTATTAATGTTTGGATTCTAATGTCATATGCTTTTATAATAACTCTTATTTGCATTTAGCAATAAGACTTACCATTTTATTTTTAATCATTTCGCCTAGTATCAAATAAAATTTCTAATTTGGTTTCGATAATATGCTTTTCTAGATAGTTTACAGTTTATTTCATCAAATTTGTTTGCACAGTATACAGTACGCGACAAAAGTCCGAAATAAAATTCAAATTTTTTTACGTTTGAAGGCCTCGACAGGTCAAGGTTCTTCTTCTTGCGAATCCATTACATATGAAAAATATTTGCTTCGTCCAACACCTTGCGTGGTATTATGCTAACATTGATTTCCTTTTTTTAGTTAGGAAAATGTCGCACTTGGAAAAGACCAACTCCTCATATGTTGGCTTGTATTCACTGAAACCTCACTTTGTCACAGTGAAAACTTGAAAATTTCGTCCATAATCATATTAATAAGAATAATAATAGTTTTTTGTTGAATACAATAGTGTTAACCAGAATATACAAATATGCAAAACATAGCCATACGTTAAATACAAATAAATATAAATTTAGCAAACAACAATGATATAATACTATTCAATATATGAACTAGGTGTACCGGAAAGTCATTACCGATTATGATTTGACACATATGTCTCATTCTTCTAGTGACGTCAAGCTTCAAAGCCATACATGCTATATTTTGCGAAAGTATACCTTTTTAAAAATGTCGAATTTCATGCATGAAAAAGTGTATTTGGGACACGCACTACTTTTCATACTAAATCAAAAGAAAAAAGCCGATGAAAATCATAGTTTGCTGGTAAAAACTTACGGCGAGTATGCTCCAACCATAAAAACATGTGAGGCGTGGTTTCTACAATTGAAAAGTGGTGATTTCGATGTGCAAGACAAAGGTACGTTCTGGTAGACCGAAAAATTTTGAAGATGCGAAACTGCGGAAGTTATTGGATGTAGACCCAACCCAAACTCAAAAGCAATTGACAGGAGCGTTAAGTATGGCTCGAGAAACGATTAGCGAGAGATTACGAGCAATGGAAAAATTCAAAAGATAGGAAAATAAGCGCCACATCAATCGTATGACAGGCAAATGGAAATTTAAAAAGTCGTCTGTGAAATGCTGCTTCAAAGGTATGATCGGAAGTCTTTTCTGCATCGAATAATGACGGGTAATGAAATGGATTTATATCGAAAACCCTAATCGCAAAAAACACGGTTAGCATCTGGCGAAACTGTCCAATCGACTCTAAGAGCAAATCGTTTTGGTTGCAAGACAATGCTCTGCCCTTAGAGGGACTGTTGAAACCTGGTGAAACAGTTAATACTGATCGCTACAGACCACAACTTATCAATTCGTACTATGCATTTATAAAAAAACGCCCAGAATGGGCTCGAAGACACAGTACAGTGATTTTAGAGGATGATAACTCGTCGTCTCATACAGCAAATCCGATCAAAGAATCGCTGGAAGCAGTTCGATGTGACATAGTATAGCACCCACAGCACTCTCCAGACTTTGCTCCGTCAGACTTTGTCGCATCAATAGGATACGCTATTGCAGAGCAGCACTTCGCCAATTTCGAAGAAGTTAGAAAATGTTTCAATGAATGGTTTTACTCAAAGGATAAACAGTTTTTTTTGAAATGGCATCCATAAATTGCCTGAAAGATGGGCAAGATGTGTAGAATCGTTTAGGACCATTTAAAAATGTATCCATGATTTTGTGTAAATCGACTGCTAGTCGAATAAAAACAGTTTCAATCAACACGTAAATCTTACAGAATATACAATCGAGGATCGACTCGCCCGAGACTGGCTGGAGTAGAACGTCGCGGTAGCGAAAAATATTTCAGAATGAATTTCAGATACGGTGAACATAACAGAGAGAGCAAGAGAGAGACTCTGATTCAATACAGCAGATCGCTGTTGCCAAATATTGATAAATTTACCTTTCCGTGCTAATCTAATTAAGGCAGTGTCGTAGTGTGATCTTAGCCTGAAACACACACAAATAGAAATTAATACTACAATTGCAATAGAAGATTATTATATGGATAGGGGGAGCGTGATGGACGAATTGTAATTGAAAATTTGGCGGCAAATATTAAAAGTTTGAAAAACGCTGCATTGAAGAGTCTGGTTTATTAATATTAACCATGAACGAAATTCTGTTGTTAAGTGTTATTAGAACACCGCCTGCTTTCGAACGATTTGTCGATTCAATATTTCTATCCTTACGGACAATTATTAATTAAATAAGCCAACACACATTTTGGTGCTTGCGATTTTTTAACTGTTCCTGGGTAATTTTTGGATGCAGAATGTAAAAAAGTTCTCAGATTTGGTCCATCAGATCTAGTTTTCGAGATTCTTTTAAAAAATTGTGTATATATTTTACGTTATAACTGTTATAATATATAATATTACTATTGACAGTTAAAAAAACAAAGACACATGGATTTAAGTATTTATTGCAAAAACTTAATTTACATAATTACATTAGTCACTAATCACATAAAAATTTTCTTTTATACAACTTTCTAGAATGAAGTTTACTAGGGCAGTCTCGCTGAAGGCTCCAGCAGTAGTCCGCCATCATGTGGCTATCCCATCGTCCTTGATAACGGTCCTCCATAGTTTTAATATCCTGATGGAATCTTTCCCCCTGTTCTTCACTACAATCACCTAAGTTTTCTGGAAAACGATCTAGGTGGCTGTGGAGGTAGTGAACTTTTATACTCATGTTACAGCCGAGAATATTAAAATTTGACAGCATAGTTTCCACCAATTCTACGTAATTCTCTGCCTTATGATTGCCAAGAAAATTTTGTACTACTTGAACAAATGAACAGCAAGCGTTAGATTCAGTCTCGTTCATTGTGGATCTTTAACAAGTTGCCTTATTTGAGGACCATCAAATATACCAGCTTTTAGTTTTTCCGTGCTAATGCCAGGAAATTTACGTGATAAATACCCAAAACAATTTCCATCTCGATTTAAAGCCTTCACAAATTGCTTCATTAAGCCTAGCTTGATATGCAAGGGCGGAAGTAAGATTTTTTCTCTTGCAACCAAAAGTTTGTTGATCACGTTTTGTTTTCCTTGAATCATGACATCTCTTGAAGGCCATTTTTTTAACCCAGTGCTCATTTTTATCTCTGCTGACCCAAAGGCACATAAAACAAGGATATATTTCCATTTTGACGATTAAGTACATATTTATCTCTTTATTTGTTGTCCTTCCTTTAACAGAAAAAAAAATCAATTAACCTGTAACCTGTATCTCAAAAACTAGAGCTGATAGAAAAAATCTGGTGGCATTTTTGGAATCAGCACATTAAAAACATCTAAAATCAGATGTTAGATTTCCGGCACCAAATTTTTTTTTCATTTTGTTACCCTGTGTTATTATTATAATGATTATGAACAATTTATTATTAAAAACCATTAAGCTAGGTTTCAGTAATGAGTATATTAAAGGTTAGGAGCAATTTTAGTGGAGACTGGTTGATTGAATTAAACAAAAAAGCAAATAAAACCCCTTTCAACAATAATATTCGTATTCTTTATACCCATCTCGATAACTAAGTGGTCATCATCAGCAAATAATTAATCACAGAAACTCCCAGAAACAAGTCCGTACCAGACATTAACCGTCAGAACCCAAACTCACACTGTATACGTTCGTATACAGAATACGAACAGTGCGGAGAGGGATTTTATTTACCTTTTTTTGATTAATTAAAGCGTAAGTCAGATATGTTATTATAAAAGGAATGTATTTGGCAGTGTAAGCCATCTACATTTCGATATAGACTATTTACATTATATTTAACATTAGACATATTCAGTTCACCGATTTAGTATTAATTATAGAGAGATTCCCTGGATGTATTTTATTTTCAAGTTCTCATCCAAATTCAAACGCGAGTCCAATTCAAATTTTACGGACTTGTAAACAGAGACTTGCCTAGGTGTTTTGTCAGACGGAGTAGAAAACCACAAATTAATAAATATGAACTGTATACACACTTACACAAATACATATACATATGTATACATAAATGTAGAGTTAATAATCAATAGTAGAAGCTGCAACATCCTTTAGAAAGTTCCATTTCAATACGAGGATTTACCGAGAACGTTGGTACAATATGACTGGTCGAAAATATCGAAATATGTAGATACAAATACATACGTAGATATGTCAAGACATATCCATATCCATTTAATATCCAACTTCAAAATATATTGAGTTCCATTCGTATTTGTGTCAAAGCATTCATATCACCATGCATATACGTACATATATATGTACACTACCGGTCATATTTATTTGCCCACCCCAATTTTATGTGTTTCCTGAAATACGGATTATCTTTCGAAAAATCTGTATTATAATTATTCAACAATATTATTATATAAAGGTGTCATAAATTGGAAAAATACCATAAATATTATATAGGCCAATCCCTACAGTATTAACAGTTTTACCTGCATTTCCGAAAGGTATTGCCAATATTGTGTTATTGTACTAACTAATTACAATATTAGGATGTGTTATTCAAAAAGGAAAATAAATTTTATGTCAGTCATCGTTCATCTTTTGTTGCGAAAACAGTGAAATAGAGAGTTATTGTGAATATTTTAATGCAAGGCCGAAGACGAAAGAATTATCTGTTGAAGTGCGTGCTATGATAATTGCTTATCGTCGTACGGGTAAAAGTAATCGCGAAATTGCAAAAGAATTACGATTAAATCGCGGAACCGTTGATTATAACGTTAAAAAATTTGAAGAAAGTGGTACATTTTCCAACAAAAGAAGATCTGGACAACGCAAAGTGACGACATCTGCCGATGACCGGCATCTAATACGGATAAGTAGACGCGATAGATGAAAAACAGCACCAGAAATTGCTGCTGAAATGAATATAGCGCGTGCTAAACCAATTAGTGTGTCTACGGTACAGAGAAGGTTAAGGCAAGCGGATTTATACGGAAGAATTGCTCTGCGAAAACCACTACTACGAAAGTGAAACAAGATAAAACGACTAAATTGGGCTAAAGAACATAAGAATTGGACGATTGATCAGTGGAATAACGTGTTGTGGACTTTTCGGTAGTAAAAGACGAATATTCGTAAGAAGATCCGCAGGAGAAAGAGTACTGCCAGAATGTATTGCGCCTACCGTAAAACATGGAGGAGGTTCAGTAATTATTTGGAGGTGTTTTGCTAGAAGATCTGTAGACGGTCTCGTCAAAATTGAGGGAATCCTAAGAAAAGAAGGCTACAAGGAAATTTTAGAAAATAACGCTGTTCCTTCAGGACTAAGGAACACACTTCTAGATTGTGTGGGGATTACTTGCGTGAACTAGAAAAGTAAGGGCAAATCTCTATAATGGTATGGCCAGCTCAAAGTCCTGATCTGAACCCAATAGAGCTTGTTCGAGAACGTGCTCTATCATGCACCACTGTACTGTGGGAACAACTTCAAGAAGCTTGGGCACAAATATGTTATAGAAGATACACTGCAAAAATTAATTGAAAGGATTCCGCGGTTATGTGCCGCAATTACCTAAAATAAAGGTGGGCACATTGATGAGAGCAAAATTTAATAATAATTAATGATAAAGTTTTTATATAAGAAAAATGTAACTATTTTATGTTTATTTTACACTATTGTATTGGTACAATAAATAAATTTTCAGTACACATTTGATAATTTAATAATTTTGGCTAAAACTAAGGGTGGGCAAATAAATATGACCGGTAGTGTATATAAATATATATATAGATATATGTATACGTATTGTACAAAGATCGTATATATATACATATATATATATACGATATATATATATATATATATATATATATATATATATATATATATGCATATGTATTTATACGAAGAACAAGTTTTTAAACGAAGACACACATAAAGCTTAAAGAATGCTGGTTCCCAGTAAATATCGAAGTTACCGTATGCCAGATGTTGAGGTTTTTCGGGATCCATACGTAAACGTAAAGATGTTATTACCCAGAGAGGAAACTGAAAGAACGCTCGGATATTCGATCTTATTTATTATGTTCGACGTGTACGATTCTTGCCCGTAACCTTAGACGAAAATATCTTCGCTGCGGTTCCGAGCACGAGAGAATTTTATTGTGTTTATATTAGACAATACGAAATCGGTTTGACAAACATGGCCTGCTACGTATATATTTTTTGAGGCGTGAATAAATATTTGATGTTTAATTAGCGTGTAATGTGGGTCATTTTGTGTATGTATGTGTTACTATAAACGTTTTATGTAGGTTGGTGCATTTTTCCTTGTTTGCTTATTTGTGTTGTAGTCAATTATATGATAAGATTGTTCATTTAATATTTATTAGTGTATGATTGAAGGATATACAAACACTAACATAGTACTAAAATAGCAGTGGTCCTAAATTTTTAGAAGTTTTAGTCTCTACAGCAAGTAAAATGAAATAAATTAAACTATTTTTATTACTAATTTTTTATAACTAATAAAAAATTCAAATTTGGTGAGTTTATCTTGGCTTTCGGTTTGGAACTGCGAAACGGTACTTCTGCTGCCGACGTTTTATCTTCACTAGCATCAGACATCCTCATGTCGTTTTTTTCCTGTAACTCAATTTCAGTGCAACAACGACATAATGTAATAATAATTTATTTCTACCCAACAGACAAAGGTCCGAATACTGCAAAAAGATTCTATATGACAACGCACTACTGAAAAAGATATAAATGGATAGACAGTTTTATTAGTTTTTCTATGGTACTAAAACTACGCGTTTGAAATAAACACTAATAAAATAAAAATACAGCGTGTTTCAAAAAGAATATACGTATTACAAAGTATTATTTTGTCCAAACTATCGATCGCGCCTCGGCTCGGCTATTGGAGAAACAAATAAATAGTCTAGTTTATTTAATAGCCGCTAGATGTCAGTTGTCTTCTATTTTTCTTGGTAACCGTCATATGTTTAAAATAGCTACTCCGCGGCAGAAATCATTTTGTGTTCTCGAGTTTGCGAAGTGCAATTCCGTGATTACAATGCAAAGACGTTTCAGGTTGAGCTACCAAATTGATCATCCGAATGGGTGGAACATGGTATCGACAATTTGTAGATACAGGATGTGTATGTAAAGGAAAGAGTCCTGGCCGCCCTTCTGTTTCTGAAAAAAGTGTGTCAACTCGTCGTGCCAGTCGGAAGTTACGACTGCCTACAACAACAATTTGTCGTGTTTTGGGACGTCGGTTAGCTATGAAGCCGTACAAGTTACAGTTGTTACGAGCTCTGCGTCCTGATGACAAACAGAAACGTGTCGCATTTTGTAACGAGATTCATGATGATATTGACAATGATAACACTTTCGCATCGCGTTCAGTCATGAAGTGATTTTCCATGTTAGAAGTCTGGTAAACGAACAGAATATTCGAATTTGGGGTCTACAGAACCCACATGCTGGCATTGAACATGTACGAGATTCGCCTAAAATCAATGTGTATTGTGCGAGATCCCTATCATCTGTTTAGGACCCATTCTTCTTTGATGGAAACACGGATAACGGTCAGCAGTATCTCGCTATGTTACAAATCTGATTGTTTCGCAGGCTGCATGAAGACTACTTCATTTTTCAACAAGATGGGGCACCCCCTCACTGGAGTCGCCAAGTGCGTGAATATCTGAATGAAACTCTACCAAACCGTTGGATTGGTCGTCAAGGAGCTGGCGACTTAGCATGTCTCAGCTGGGCTCCACGGTTACCGGATTTGACACCCTGTGACTTCTTCCTGTGGGGTTTCGTTAAAGACAACGTTTACGTACCACCACTCCCACAGAACTTGGAAGAGTTGAAGAACCGAATCCGTACTACCATAACATCAGTAACGAAGGACATGCTTGCCCGAGTATGGGAGGAATTTGAGTATCGATGTGATATTGTTTGTGTCGCTGATGGAGGACAGTTTCATATTCGCATGTCTTAAAGTTTAATAAATATATGCATTCGAAATACTTATATTCTTTTTCAAACACCCAGTATTTTTAAAACCACTGTACGAAATAATAGGCGAACACCGGCAACTAATTTTTTTAAATAAATAAATTTAAAATTTTTCTATAGACTTAATTTGCTGATCAACTCACTCACTCTAAAGATCGTTTTTAAAACCGTCATGAAGAATACACGATCTCACACGTTTCATATTACGGTCAAAAGTGTGACGTAAAGCAACTATACCAAAGTGAATATGTACACATGTTCTTTCCTCTTTTGGTGCTAAAATTGTATGTTGCAGCCTTCTGTGTCAGAATTAATGGAAAACAATCAACAATGTGATTTTAATAACAGCCCTGTATAACAGAATCATGTTGTAATTATCGTATATTTGTTACAACCTCGGTGATTATAAAATGCATAAAAACGGCAAAGTGAAAGATTACGTTCACGCCTCCACGGTGCATTTTCTTTCTTAAGCTCATATTTGATATACACGAATTGTTCAAGGTATTAATTATGAAAGGTATTAAAATGAGAAGAGGTGAAAAAGGCGGGAAAGGAGAGAATATCCCAGCAAAAATAGTTCGCTAAGCTAATAATGATTATTTACTGGAGAATTTCCATTATTTTAATATCTGACCTTAATAATGCAGGTCTGCAGTGGATTTAATTACTCGGATAAAAAAGTGTGTAATTCATTTATAAGTGGCATTCAGATCTAAAGCACAGATTAATTAATTTTTTGTAGTATATATTTGCAGCGATAAAAACTCTAACAGTAAAATGAAAGCATTGTAAAATGTGAATATTCATTGTGGTTTTATATTAATTCGTA
Organism: Dermolepida albohirtum; assembly: GCA_031893035.1. NCBI lineage: Eukaryota > Metazoa > Arthropoda > Insecta > Coleoptera > Scarabaeidae > Dermolepida > Dermolepida albohirtum. Next base: position 736,560 of record JAVIWB010006102.1, read on the forward strand.
TATCATTTTATGTTAGTATATACGAGGATAGTTTGACAAGTAGTGAGACTGACACATAGGTGGCGCTCTAATTGGTAAAATAAATGCACTGTAATTTTGGTTGCCTATTTATATGTCCTGCATGAACATTTAGCCGTTAGGAAGTTCACGTTGGATACCACATAATTTGACAACCGTTCAAAAAAGATTCGCGTCGATTGGTACCAAGAAATCCAAAAAAATACAATGGCGGTGCTTCAAAGAACATTTATAGTGTCGTCACAGGTGATGAATCTTGGATCTATACGTATGAGCCCGATAGTAAAAAGCAGTCGACTGTGTGGGTATTTCAACATGATGCCAAAACCAACAAAAGTTGATCGCGCTCAAAGCACATCTAAACAAATGATGGCTTTTTTTTCGAGCACGTTACAACCGTGTATAACGGTCAAATCCGAATGGTACACAACTATTGGTTTGCCGAATGTTTTTGAAGAAATAAAGAAAACAAACTGAAAACGACAGATCATTCTCCATCATGACAATGCGAGCTCTCACAGGTCGGTTCAAACAATTGAATATTTGGCCGGGCAAAATATTGAATTGATGAGCCATTCGCCGCACTACCCTGATCTAGCACCCTGTGATTTGTTTTTGTTCTCACACGTGAAAAATAAACTTCGTGGTCAACGGTTTTCTACGCCTGAAGAAGCAGTTGAGGCATTCAAAATTTATATTTTGGAGATACCGTCTTCACAGTGGCAGCAATGCTTTTCGGGTTGGTTTGAGCGGATGCAAAAGTGCATTGATTTTCAAGGAGAATGTTTTGAAAAGTAATAAAATTTATTTTCTATAATAAATTTTTTTTTATTTGTCCCGAAATATAAACGGCTACTCTCTTATATCTTCTTCCGTGGCTAATGTTAACTAATTCTGTATTCCCACACAAGACCTACTTCGACTATTTTACAGATTTATTATTTTTGAAACTGCTATAATAATGAAACATAATGAGAAGTATCCGTGTTTTTCGTGAAGAATTTGTTGATACTTTTGGGCTTCCTTATCTAAAATAAAAAAGCACTATAGTTCCCATTGTTAAAGTAATGCTAATATCACCGCAATCGGAGATACAAATATTCGATAATCGCTACGGCATTTCAAAATTTCCACTATTAAGCTGATAAGCAAACGTATGTACATAAATTACTTCATCCATGAAGAAATATTGCTTTCGAGTGGAAATTAATTACGAAATCCAGCGATTGCATTACCTAATGCACTGCTTTAATAAAACGCAAACTTACCAATTCTCTTTTTAAATTCGTAAATTGAATATACTGGTTCGACGATGTCGTGATACCAGGAGATGTGTAATATGGCTGTGCGATTTTATTTTATTATTTTTCCTAGTTGCGGGCACATAGATCACACACATTTAAATGAATTATGCGAACCGGGCATGCAATGCGAGAGAGGGCGAGGTACAAAGTGCTTATGGAGGTTAGGTATTTCTGTTTTGATCTAGTGTTATAATCTGCAAAACTGTCTGTGTACACAATTCACATTTTATAGTGCACGACTGACGTCTGCATATTCGGGGCGACGCTAGTGTTTTGGATTTCATGAATATTATGCATTTAAATGTAGATCAAGATCTGTCAAGAGTTTAATTATAGTATTTTAGTGCTGGTAGACATTTTCACCAAATACACATTGCTTTATGTAAATTCGCAATACAATACCGTTTAAAATTAGTTCGACCTCGTAGATATTCTATTTGGATAATTAGCAGTAATAGTAATACGAGGGTGGTCCCAGAAGTACCCGACCCAACAAAGAAAACACGAAAATTTGGGAAAGAAATATATTTATTTTTCAACATGATCTCTTTTTAGCTCTATACACTTTTCCCAGCGATGTTCAATAAGTTCGATACTCTTTTTATAAGATGAACTGTCTTGCTCCTTAAAATAACCATAAACTACCGACATCGCTTCTTCGTCGTTGGAAAATCTTTGACCAATGAGCAATTTTTTCAAGTTTGGAAACAGAAAATAATCCGAGGGGGCTAAAACTAACGAATAGGGTGTATGATTTAGCAATTCAAACTTTCATTCATTAATTTTGGCCATTGCAATAACAGATTTGTGAGCTGGTGCATTGTCTTGATGAAACAACACTTCCTCTTTAGCCAAATGCGGCGGTTTTTGCTTGATTTCTTCGCACAAACGTTGCAATAAGTTCGCTTAGTACTCGCCGTTGTTAGTTTTTTCTTTCTCAAGATAGTCAATGAAAATTATTCCACGCGCATCCCAAAAACCGTTGCCCTAACCTTGCCTGCAGATGAAACGGTATTCACCTTCTTTGGAGCCAGTTCTCCCTTTTGAGTCCATTGTTTTGATTGTTCTTTTGTCTCGGGTGTGAACTGATGAACCCATGTTTCATCCATGGTTATTAAAATGCGCAAAAACTCTGCTTTGCTGCCCTGAGACTTCGCTAAATACTCAATTGAAACATCTTCACGACAGTGTTTTAGCTCGAGTGTGAGCAAACGCGGCACCCATCTTGCACACCGCTTTCTCATGTCCAAATTTTCAGATAATATCCGATGTAGTGCACTTTTTGAAATGCCTACTATATCTGCTAGCTCGCGCACTTTCAATCGCCAATCATTCAGTACCGCTTTGTGGATCCTCTTCGCCATTTCTGGAGTGTGCAGTGTAAAGATCAGTTTTGTAACCACCCTTTCGAATCACTTTTTGAAAATGTGCATAGAAAATATCTGATTCCAACAGCATGGAATCACGATCCACTTAGTACAAGCGTCGATGACAGTTTTGAGGACAGTGTTCCTCGAATGGTTCATTTTGATTCGTGGTGATGTCCTGTGAGCGGAGCATTCCCTAGATCTAATACCCTATTGGTTTTTTTATAGGGATGCCTCCAGTTCTAGCTTTTTGAACATCGCCCCACAAGCTTATTTTAGTTGGAGAACTTTACAAATAGTCAGAACTTCCAGAAAATGGTGTACAGAGAACGCTGACCACCACCTTCAAGATATTTTGTTTGAAAGTACAAGCTCTAGAACGTTAAATTCAAGAGGAAGCTTTTGAAACATATTCTGTGTTCTTAAATAAAGTCAAAATTAAGAATAAGATTACTAGAGTAGCCTGGAGACTGCTGATACCTTTTCAGATCTGTTGTGATGTTCTTGTCTATCCGAAGTCTCTTAGCTTCTCTGCATATTTAGAACCTCCTTTATTTCCAAAATAAAAAAAATAACCATACCAAAGATTAATGGAATCAGAAAAACGAAATAATAACAAACTATTACTCAATTTAAAAAATACATAAATTTCTGTTACATCTTTAAAACCAAGTGTGGGAATTTCTGAAATCGTTAAATTCTATGTAAAAATATCTACTAGGTATCATTTTTAGCTTTGCTCTATCTTTAGTGATTACAAGGCTGCACTGAAACTAATACTTCGAGTGAGGATATCCTTTGCAAGAGCTGATGAAGCGTTGGTAAATGAATTAAGAGTGTCAAGGACGAGATTCCAGCTCGAAGAGCTAGACGAAACTATGGACAAAGACGACGTAAATCTACCAGCCAAATTAATTATCATAAATATTTATTTAACATTAAATGCAAATAACACTACAGTTGTTACTACATATATAATTAGTTCTGCAGCATGACAAGAAGGAAGATTATTAAAGTTTCATTATTAATTTTTTTTTTGAAACATTAAGACAGTAACATTTACTTCTATTTCTTTTATTCCTCTTAAATATTTTTCTAAAACATTAATTTCACTTTTATTTCTCCGCGTTCTGGCTCTTAATTATTCATTAAAACGTTTGTAATTTGTCTCCGAAAATACTTTACCTTGTTCAAATCACCGGAACACTAGGCATTTTACTATGTGGAATATAAATTTGGAATCGTAGTTAAAACTTCGGCGTAAATGCCGTATAATTACTGTTTTCTAAACGGAAAGGAGTATTTTGTGAACTATATTGTGTATCTTTCATATGAAGATGTATATATATATATTTACATATATATTGTATATAATATAAATAACTGAACAAAAATGAATTATATAATTATCAAGGACTATCTTATAAGTTGTATGTAACTATAGATCTGTCAGGATATACAAAAAGCGTTTACAGATACTATCAAAGACATGACAGGATATTTAAAGTGACACAATTTAGCTATTTAAGTAATAACTGTTAAATATTCTTTGTAAAATAAAGGTATTCTAAGTGTACTACCATATTGTAAAATACTATAATCGAAAGCAGTAGCAGCAGTTAAACCGATATAAACGCTGAACTGGATTCTACTTTGGGTGAGTCTGCTCCTTCGTCTACAACAGCGAAATATTGGGTAGCAGAGTTTAAACGGGGCCGTAAGAGCTGCCAAGACGAGCATCGCAGTGGTCGACCAAATGAGGTGACGACTCCAGAAATGGTGAAGAAAATCCACAAAGCGGTACTGGATGATCGTCGACTGAAAATGAGCCAGCTAGCAGATATAGTAGGCATTTCAAAAAGTGCGGTACATCACATATTATTTGAAAATTGAATACGAGAAAGCTGTGTGCAAGATAGGTGCCGCATTTGCTCACCATCTAGCAAAAACAGTGTCGTGAAGATGTTTCAATTGAGTGTTTAGCGAAGTCTCACGGCAACAAAGCAGGATTTTTGCGCCCTTTAATAACCATGGATGAAACATTCGTTCATCACTTCACATACGAGACAAAAGAGCAATCGAAATGATGCACCCAAAAGGGAGAACCGGCTCCAAAGAAGGCAAAGATCGTTTCATCTGCGGGCAAGGTCATGGCATCGGTTTTTCGGGATGCGCATGAAATAATTTTCATTGACTATCTTGAAAAAGGAAAAACTATCAACGACAAGTATTATGCGAACTTATTTCAACGTTTGAGCGAAGAAATCAAGCAAAAACGACCGCATTTGGTTAAGGAGAAAGTGTTGTTTCACCAAGACATTGCACCAGCTCACAAATCCGTTATTGCAATGCCCAAAATTAATGAATTAAAGTTTGAATTGCTACCTCATGCAGCTTATTCGCCAGATATAACCCCCCCCCCGGATTATTTTCTATTGCCGAACTTGAAAAAATGGGGTCAGTGTTCAAAGACTTTCCAACGATGAAGAAGTGATGTTGGAAGCTAATGGCTACTTTGAGATGCAAGACAGTTCTTCTTATAAAAAGGGTGTCGAACTTATTGAACATCACGGGGAAAAGTGTATAGAGCTGAAAGGAATTTATGTTGAAAAACAAATATATTTCTTTACAAAATTTTTGTTTTCTTTCTTAAGTCGGAAACTTCTGGGACTCGTACCTTGTACTTATGCATTCAAAGTTCACATTCGGATACAGCTTTTCAATGTTTTTTATTCTCTCAGGGCTGAGTTTTAGATTCTGACACCAGAATAGTTTTTGGATTTTTGAAAATGTTGATAATACAATATCTTTTCAAAAATAAGAATTTTTGCCAGTTACTCCTCTGGAAAAAATTCGACTAAACTCAGTATTCATTATAACGAAGTCGTTCAAACTTTAGAGGTAATCCTTTTACACATTCAAAAGTTCAAAACTTCTTAAAATATTGTTATTTTGGACAGGAAATATATTTAGTAAATTGTTGTCTTTACATTTTCACCAATCTTTCGTTAATTTCTTCTTTAAAATAGTTTTCAATCTTGACAATTTCTCTCTCATATTATAATTTGAACGAAGAGAGAAATATTTATCCAGATATATGTTTCAAGTGTAAGAATATCACCATAAATCAAATAAATTATGATAAAAAACGTCCAGACAAATCATTTTTAATATTTCGTTAGACGCTTTTACATTAAATATCCAAGAAGTGACTTTGAGAATGGATGTATAAATCTGGGCGAGATTCCAAGTTTAACACTTTACTTATCTTATTATAACAAACAATAAATCAATCGATTACGTCTCGCGGACGGCGATTGTCGTATTACAGAAATTGCACAAGACACAACAAATCATTTCAGCACCCTTCCATTTATTTGTTCATTCTTTTGCAGGCGCAAAAAGAACCGTACGAGAGTGTTGTCGCCATCGATGTCGTCGTTGCTGTCAGCCAGACGATACAAGAAAACGTTCCGAGAGAAAACTAGAAGGAAAAGTATTGCATAATCTATGTAATCCATATAGGAGTGTCCGTTGCCGTAATAATAATAATATTTGATCTTCCTTATTATACATTACTTCACTGCAGGAGGATACTGCTTATGGTTTCGTCTCTAAAAACGATCAGTAATTACAGTGGTCTGCTATAAAGTCGAAGATAATAGTCATTTGAGCCGTTGTTACAAGCATGGAAAGTGTAATAACTCATGATTGTTGATCGTGAACTATTATAAATACTAACACCGTTATTAAAGCAGTTTGCGTACAATCTAGTTCAGAAATATTGTGATAAATTATCGAAGACGTATGTTGCAATTAATCTTTGTAAACTTATATCGATCTTTTTTGAGAAATTTAATTTCTCTCGTACATTACAAGATTTTATATTAATCACTCTTAAAGAGTTTGATAACACAGGCTTACGATTACATTTTTTTCTGTTAACTGTAATTTAACTTTTTTAAATTTTGCTCGTTTGCAATTTTTTTAGTGTAATTAATAGATGCAAATGCTTAAATTTTTCGAATTGAAGAACATTCTAAATACATGCAAGTCGTACTCTTCAAGACTGCATGAAAAAAACTTCGACCAAGGTACGAAGATAACTTTTTGTCGTACCAGGGAAAGTAATTTTGTACAATACTTTAAAGAAGAACGTGGGTTTGTTTATTGTAACACTGTGTCAAGTTTACTAACTGAAATGGGAGTTACACAAGAACATCCAAATGAGTGGTGTTTAATTATCGAGAATTCAAGCAGAAGTAGTATCAAGTGTGTCTTAGTATATATTGAGAAGGTGTATGGTTCAATTGCTATTGGTTATTCAGTCCATTTAAGGGAAACACAAGAAGACATTAAAAGGTTTTGAAATTGTTAAAATATGCCGACCATAACTGGATCATCTGTGTGGATCTTAAAATGGTAAACTTTCTACTAGCATTTCAAAGAGGATGCACATACTTCCCGTGATTTCTGTGCCTCTGGGATAGTCGAGCGGGAAACAAACACTGGAGTCAGAAGCACCGATCTTCTAGAATATCCTTAAACCTTGGAGGACATAATGATATTGGCCAACTAGTAGTGAACAGAGAAAAAATCATTTTTCCACGTCTCCACATCAAACTAGGTCTTACGAAGCAATGTGTTAAAACTTTAGATTTAAAAGACGAATATGTCCAGTACGTACGCGAAAACTGTCCACGACTTGGTTACGAAAAAATTGAAGCCAGTGTAGTCAATGGACCGCAAATCGGAATTTTAATAGAAGACCAAAAATTTCATCAATATTATGAATGATACTGAGAAAGAGATGGTTTCCAACAATTTTATTGGAAACAAAAAAGCGTGCAATTACAAAGATTTAGTGGAAATGATGCCTGAAAATTTCAACCACCTAATTTGCAACATGAGTATGAAACTTCATTTCCTACATAGTCATTTTGACTTTTCCTGAAAATTTAGGTGCTGTAAGTGATGAACAGTGCGAAAGATTTCATCAAGATTTAAAAAGATTGATACCAAGGAAAATTAAATCCTCACATGGATGCCGACTACTCTTGGGAACATTCAGAGGTATTGCCAAACCAGGCAATACAGCAGAAAGTGCTCCAAGCAAAAAATTATTCCCTGAATCCTATGTGTTAAATGTATTTTATATAAATTCTATACTTTTGTAATTTGCACTAAGTACAGTGGAACCTAGGTATAGGATCTTAATTAGTTCCTGATATTTGGACTTATACCAAATTGGACGTACATACATCAAACGAACCTTTCCCATAAGAAGTAATGTAAAAATGATTAATTCGTTTGATATGGTATATTAATTGGGTTGTTTAATAAATTAAACACTAAGCACATTAATAAAAAAGTAAATTCTTATTGTATTATATAATTTAATCATTAAATCAAAATCAAATACATCTCTCCTTAATACTAAAATATGAAAACAAAAATAAAAAAAATTTTATTTTATGGAAAAAGAATCCCATTTTGTTCTACTTTTATATTTTCTCTTGCTTTTCTCTGGTATCAGCAGCCTTTATTAAGAATCTGTCCAAAGAACTTTGTTTCTGTCTTCTCTTCAGGATGTCTCTAAAATGAAACATTGTCTGATCTTCCCAAGCGATGCTATTGCAATTTGTTTGAACTTTGCAAGGATGGCATTTTTCTATAAAAATGTTCGCGTCCATCTATTTTGCAAGGATTTCTTTGATTAATGAAGAAAGACCGTCTCGATCCTTCCTCCTTTGAGTCAGAAGAGAGTCTATTATTTCTAATTTGATGCTCATCGTTCTCTAGCTCCTGTAACTCCGCAGTAGTCATTTCTTGATTGTGTTCTTCCATTAATTCTTCCACATCATCATCACAAACACCCTGTGATCCATTGATCTGTCCAGAGAAACAATATCCTCCACTATAGAGGCCTTAGATTCGACGTTCCTTTCAGTTACTGTTTGCGGCCACAAATTTCTCCGGAATTCATTGTTCTATGGGAGACTTCCTGCCAAGCTTTGTCAATGAGCAATATAGAATGTACGATATAAAGTGATTTTTCCAAAACCCTTTCATAGTTAATTATATCTCGGATACAGACTTGCTAATGAACGTACTACTGGAGCATCTTTTTGCATTATGTCTTACGCGTTTGTTTCTTGTAATGTTTTACTGCATAAAAGAGGAGTCAATGGAGTCTTATCGCTTTTTAAAGTACGTGCTAATACATTTACAATACAATTTCTCAATCTGTATTTTCATCAGCCGATAGCTGTACTTTTTATTTTCCAGCGCAGTCTTTACAAGGTCTGTCTTCTGGTTGGTAACTTCAATATGAATTATGTTCATTCCAAAACTAAAGAGAGTTCTCATCGCCCACTACATGTTGAAAAATGTTACACGCAATTAAAATAATAATATCAAATTTTTAATAGAGTATTTCATATTTTGCAATCAACACGTGGCGTTTGCTTTTAATGTGTCGTTTACAGTTCATAGTGTCATATGATTAAATATCAATGAAAATAACACATTTAGTGTATATTCTAGATTTAGAAATTTATTTATACCCGTCGCAGTTAACAATCCATTTTTCCGTGGCATCTTCGCATCACTGACATGATACAAGCTACCGGATTTTACGAGTTGACGCACAATTTTATTTCTTTTAATTATTCTCTATAAACGATGCCTAAATTTAAAAATTACGTTTGAACTATTTTACACTTACGAAAGCGCTACAATGAATACCCGCGATAAGTTCCATAGGCAACTGTACCAGGTAATATATATTATTATACATGCAATAAAATAGCATAAAACTATTAATAACATAAGAGTAGCTGCTCCAAATGAAAGAATACCCCATTATGTGATGTAGTTACATTTACTTCTATCAAAGAAACGCTGACCTGTACTTCAGGATGTAATTAAACGTAATGATTTTGTATTTCTTGTATGTAGGTGCATACACAATTCTTTTTGATTCATTTTTTAGCACTTTGAATTCTTCTGTTTTGCTATTCCTTTATAGATTGATCATTAGTATTATGGGTGTTGTAAGTCTGAAGGTACTCGTTAATATAATGTTTAATAATAGATCACTGCATACACAAGTAATTGGTTGATTAGTACGGAATACATTCTGAAAAGGAGTGATGAGTATTTGAAACTTATTTAGAAATGAATTATAATTTGTGAATACATTTAATATTTTTATAAATACTGTTACAATTAAATGCATTTGAAAGCACCTTGGTAGTTTTTAAAAATATTAATGAACGTGGTTGTTAGCCGCCGCCTTTTTAGTATCTAAACAGTCTAAAGAATTTGGAAAACCAACAAATAAAATTGAAGAGAATGATGCAGAACAATATATCAAATTCTGAATAGGACAATGTGTTTAACAAAGTAAATATTATATTAATATTGAAAGAGAAATTTTAATGAAAAATACAAAATACTCAGTGCAAGTTTATCGTTGAACTAGTTACCGTTATTCATTTTAACATTTTAAATGTGCTACTACTATATGCAAAAATATGTATATGCAGAGAGTTTGAAACATAATCACTTAAGGTTGATGTACAACCCCTTTCTACACTAATTTTCGTATTCGGTATACGTCCTTCGACAACTAAGTTGTCATCATCAGTAGATAATTAAACAACATCTGGTAAACTACGGCAGAAATCAGCACGAAACAAATTCCGTACACGATCTGTACCGTCGAAAACCGAAACACACACTTCCAGGTGTGACACTGTTTAATTACCTGCTGATGATGACAACTTAGTTGTCGACGGACGTATACCGAATACGAAAATTAATGTGGAAAGGGGTCATACATATATCAACTTTAAGCGATTATGTTAATCAACCACAGGCTCCATCGAAACTACCTTTGAAATTTAAGTTTTGGATATCACTCGAACGGTCAAGTATAGCAATCGGATGCAGCAATTTGTCTTCCATGAATAAAATAGGTTTGGATTCTGATAGTAGAAGCAAAGCTATGTATTTGTTCAGACAGGTTTGATGTAGAGTGTATGTATGAACTTGTCTGTATCATTCACGATGATTGCCAACAATTTTCTTGGGACACAAAAGGGCTGCAAAAACATTTAGTGCTTGAAACGATGATTGAAAATTTCAATCGTCTATGTTGCAAAATGAGATGATGAACACGGTGAAAGATTTCATCAAGATTTAAAAACTGTAGAAGGTTGGTACCAAGGAAGATGGTATTGCTCACATGATGGCCGATTACTGTTGGAATATTCGTAAGGGCTGTCAAAGCAGATAATACAGCAGAAAGTGCTCAAAATGGAAATTTATTCTCTGGAACCTATGCGTTACATAATTATTTTGTATAAATACTCTAGTAATTACTAAATATTGATATATTTATATATATATATATATATATATATATCATATATATATATATATATATATATACATATATATAATATTTATAAATGTAGTTGTCTTATTTAAATTTCTGGACACGCCACATGAAGAAAAAAGGACCGTACACTTTTATGCAGAATGAGACACCATGCCATAAAACATAGTCGATCCACAACTTGTTTGAAACATAGAATATTCATAGGGACTGCATCAAAAATATAAAGCTAAAAAGACAATGGGTGTTTTTACAGTGCATGCAACTATCGATATCGATAACTATGGTTTGACAGCTGATAATGTCAAACTGTGTTGACAATTTATTGGCAAGTCATCATGAATCGTTTAACGCCAGAACAACGCTTCCAAATTGTGGAAATTTGCTTTGAAAAAATAAATCTGTTCGCGAAGTTCATAGAGCACTTCGTCCATTTTACGGTCAACATAATCGGCCTAGTGAGCAAACAATTCGTGCAGTTATTGATCATTTTCGTAGTAATTTTACTCTACTCGATTCAAAACCATCAACAAGACAAAGAAATGTGCGTACCGAAGAGAATATTGCTACTGTAGCGCGAAGTATCGAAGAAGACGCCGAAATGTCGATTCGTCGTCATTTTCAACTTGTTCACCTTTGTCTTTCGACTACGTGGAAATTTTACGTAAGGATCTTGGCTTACGTGCCTATAAAATAGAGCTCGTGTAAGAATTGAAGCCAAACAACCACCGTCTGATTGGCCTCATTTGAAACAGGCCGAAAATGTGCATTTTGCTAATTGGGCTCATTTCTGGTTAAATGGCTACGTCAATAAGCAACATTGTCGTGTTCGAAGCGAAGACAATCCTCAACGCGTTAACGAATCACCATTACATCCATTAAAATTGACTGTTTGGTGCGGTTTACACGCTGGCGGTATCATCGGTCTTTATTTCTTACAAAATGAGGAAGAAGCTGCCGTTACGGTGAATGGCAAGAGCTATCGAGCCACGCTGACTGAATTTTTGTTTCCAAAAATGAATCAGCTAAACATCGACAGCATTTGGTTCCAACAAGACGGCACAATTTGCCATAGAGCGCACCTAACAATCGATTTATTGCAAAATCAATTTGGTGACAACTTTATTTCCAGAAGAGGTCCTGTTCATTGGCCCCTTCGTTCGTGTGATTTAACGGTTCTGGATTCGTTTTTATGGGCTATGTTAGATCATTGGTTCATGCCGACAAACCAGCAACTTTTGAAGCAACGGAAGTCAATATTCTAGCCATCATTGACGCCATACGGCCAGATTTATTGGAAAAAGTAGTCAAAAATTGGACTGATCGAATGGATCATGTAACTCGTAGTCATGGCGGACATATGCCAGAAATATTTAAAAAATAAATGCCATGAAATTATCTTCCAGATTATAATAAAAAGAATTTTATTCCAACAATATTTCTGTCCTACATTATCATTTTAAGTTCGTAGGCTCTTAAAAAGACACCCACTAGATGTTACAATTCAGCAATTGCAACATTTTGGCCAATACAAAAGAACGCAAAACTAGAAGTGCTTTATTTAAATAAACAAATTGTTATAATTCTGTACTTTGTATATTTTATTTCAGTTCTCAACAACTTAGTCGCTTTTAGTGACTATAAAAAGCTGGATATAGTATAGAGCCAAGTTTTGACGTGATGCCTAAAAACCATGATATGATTTTCAGATTTAGCAGACTCAAATTAATAAAGTACAAATATCATTTAGAAGTTTAGAAGCAAAAATCGTGTTTGTCAAAGCCACCTAATAAATTATATACTGCATTAAATTTGGCAAAACTTAAAATTAAATACAAAATTTATTCGCCAACATGTAATTTAATTATTTATTTAAATATTCATTCAAATTCCAGCTAAACTAAAATATAAAAATAGAAAAAAACGAGATGGATTTACAAGTTAAATAACTATTTAGTCATTCATAAATTACTATATATTTTTCGCATTCGTCTGATGCTTTACATTGTCCTGTCAACAAGTGGTAAGCACCTTATTCTGTTCCAGGAAATCTGAGGATCCTTTGATCATTAATATGTGGAATTTATTCATGGGCATTGTTGAGTGATATTGTTTGTATTTCATTAACATAACATCTAAATTTCACTAACTCCACTGACAAATCAAAACATGACAGCATGATTTACATATTCATTGGTTACAGTACGGCAGTTATTGATAGTAACATGCTCAATGCATTTACGTAGTCCACAAGATGTAGTAAAATTGATAAATGCATACATCGTGCTCTGTACTAAGCCTTTATAGTTTACGATTGTTTTATTTTTGCATTACTTTTTACACCCAGAAGGAAAAGATTTGATTTAGTGCGATGCAGGCAAAAAGTATATGACTATAATAACTAAAGAGTATTTCAAATTGCGCGTTTGTTTTAAGAATAAATAAAATAAAGATGGCGCACTGAATTTGTCTGGGTATGTGGACATTTAAAAAGTGTAATGTATGACATTTATAAAAATGGCTTCGTACACGGTACAACGACGCGTTCAAATTGTTGAATTATTTTATGAAAATCAGCGTTCTGTGAAAAGAGTTTTTAGAAAATTACGTGAATTTTGTGGTTTACATAATCGTCCATCTAAAAGCACTATTGGTCAAATTATTACAAAGTGTCAAGAGATCGATTCCGTGGAAGATCAAAACAGTAAAAATTCTACGACTGTATTTTTCATTTTTTGATCTTCCATGGAACCAGTCTCTTGAAATTTTTTAATAATTAGGTCGTTCACAAGAAAATATTGGTTTGGTGTTGCTGAAGATTCTGAAATGTGCATTAGACGACGTTTACAATAAGTTGGATCAACAACAACATGGCGTATTTTACACCAGGATTTAGCTCTGAAGGCATATAAGGTTGAAATAATTTAGGAACTGAAGCCATTAGATCATTTAAAATGTCGTTCATTTATTAATTTCACCAATGAACAACCAGCTGATTTTTTTCAAAATATAATGTTTTCCGACGAGGAACATTTTGAACTTGTTAATAAACAAAATCGCCGTATCTGGGGTGAGGAAAATCCACAAATTGTTTCCTAAACCAGTTACTGTTTGGGGTGCATTATGGTCAGATGGTGTAATTGGACCTTACTTCTTTGAAAATGCTGCTGGTGAAGCTGTAACTGTCAATGTTAATCGATATCGTCGGATGATAACCGAATTTTTGTGGCCTGAATTAATGAATACTGCTTTAGAGGATATGTGGCTTCAACAGGATGGCGCTCCACCTCACTTTGCACACGAATCAATTGATTTATTGAGAGGAAAATGTCCTGGACGTGTAATCTCAAGAAACGGTGATGTTAATTGGTCACCAAGATCATGTGATTTGACACCGTTAGACTATTTTCTTTGATGTTATGTGAAAATTCAGGTTTATAAAAACAATCTACAATCAATTCCTGCTTTGAAAGATGAAATTATTCGTGCTATTGGTGAGATGGAGCCTCGGTTATGTCAAAATGTAATTGAAAATTTTAACAAAAGGTGGACGTCTGTGGAGCTGCAAGAGGAGGCCATTTGGAAGATATTATTTTTCGCATATAAATGTCATAACTTATACTTCAATTGCCAATAAACAGTTTTTGAAAGTGAATGCAAATTATGTGTTTTATTTTTTCTTTAAAAAAAACCGCAAAATTTGAAACAACCTTTACATTTCGAGAGTTCCTTTAGGGTATATTTTTATATTTTCAAACATAAAAGTTATTAAATCTACCATCGAAGTAATTTGTGAAGTTAATTAGTTGATTATTAACTCATATTTTGTAAGTTCTAATGCAATATTATAACAATAAAATAATTTCGTTGCATCATACCATCTACTGATACTAAAACAAATTAAAAGAAACATCTTTATTATTTTCTTATCATCGAAACTGATTCATAATTTACATTATTTTGTGTTCCTTCAATAGCTTTAATGTTTTTTAAGTAACTAATTACAATAGCTTATTTTATATTTAAAGAAACTGCGTCGAGCTTGCTGTATGGAGCAACAATATGGTAAGGCTACTTGAGAAGAAAACGTACAGTGAACTAGTGGAAAATGTCCAAAAGAGATTTCTATTGAGTACCTGACTGCATTTGCTACGACGCTGTAGGTTATAGCTAATTATATATTGGGTTGGCAACTAAGTACTTTCGGTTTTTACTGATAGAGAGCGTTGCTTTATTTTTTGTATAACGTATGTTAGTGCTGTACTTTACCGTTTGTCGCGTGATACTAGTCACATTGACGTAACTTCAGAAGCAAGTAGTGCGTGATTTTTATCAAAGCTATTAGTTGTGGGTTAATTTTAAATGGAGTGCAGAAACGAACATTTTCGACATATTTTACTATTTTATTTCCGTAAAGGAAAGAAAGCTGCTGCGGCTCACAAAAAGATATGTGAAGTTTATGGTGCTAATTGCTTAACAGAGCGCACGTGTCAGAATTGGTATAAAAAATCCGTTCTGGAGATTTTTCCCTCAAAGATGAGCAACTTTCTGGTCGGCCTACTGAAGTTGATGATGACCAAATCAAAGTCATAATTGAAGAGGATCGTCATATAACTGTTCGAGAGGTTGCGGAGGTTGTATCGCACACAACAATTGAAAAACATTTGAAATGTCTTGGGCTAGTTAAGAAGCTTGATATTTGGGTACCTCACGAATTGAAAGAAATTCATTTAACACAAAGAATCAACTTTTGCGATATGCAACTTAGACGAACTGAAACCGACCCTTTCTTAAAAAGAACCATCACTAGTGATGAAAAATGGGTCCTGTACAGTAACATAGTTCGAAAACGATCATGAAGCAAACACGATAAACCAGCTCAAACCACATCGAAAGCTGAATTGCATCCAAAAAAATCATGCTGTCAGTTTGGTGGGTTTACAAAGGTGTTGTGTTTTTTGAGCTGTTTTCAAGGAACCAAACGATTAATTCTGATGTTTACTGTCAACAATTAATAAAACTGGATGAAGCAAGCAAAGGAAAACGGCCAGAATTGTTAAATCGGAGAGGTGTAGTTTTCCACCAAGATAATGCAAGGCCTCACACATCTTTGGCAACTCGTGGGAAGCTATTGGAGCTTGGCTGGGAAGTGATACCACATCCCCCATACAGCCCTGATCTAGCACCATCTGATTACCATTTATTTCGAAGTTTACAGAATTCTTTGAATGGTAAAACTTTCACAAATGACGATTACCTTCACTCGCACCTGGTTCACTTTTTTGCTGATAAGGACCAGAAATTTTATGAGCGCAGAATCATGCAGCTGAAAGAAAGATGGCAAAAGGTCATTGAGCAAAATGGAAAATATATAATTGATTAAAAACTATTCTTTGTTTAAAAAAAAGTGTTTTATTTTATACTAGAAAACCGAAAGTACTTTGTTGCCAACCCAATATTTTCGGCGCGTCCTATGGAAGTTTGTCGATAAAATAGAATAATAAACAAGTAAAATAATTCATACAATTTAGTAGGTAATTTTGTTGGAGCCTGTGGTTGATTAGCTTGGTCACTGAACGTTGATAAGGTTGTCGCTCCTGGAAAACTACGGTAAAAATACTCGTACGATAACAAATTCCTCACGCGATCCGTACCGGTGAAAGCCAGAACATACACTGAGTGTACACAGTGAACTTGTTTTCGTACGGTTATTTTTACCGTAGTTTTCCAAGTCCGACACTGTTTAATTATCTGCTAATGATGACAACTTAGTTGTCGAAATAATTAATGTGGTAAGGGGTTATATATGAACCTACAGTGATCAAATACAATTTAGTAATTTCGCGAGTTATTTACAGTAAAAAAACTGTAAATAACGTAATCCAGTTTATTGTCTTCCATTTTTTTATCATAAAGAAAAATAAATAAATTTATAACACAGGTATAATATTTCCTCAAACAAAGCTCAACCATAACTCTGGCAATATTCGACAATGGTTCATCATCCATTACCAATAAAGTATAAAAGAATTCACGACCGAACTACATCAATATAACTGGTAGAAATGAAAAATAATCCCATATATTCGAGCAGAAACACTGTGGGTGGTCTGTGATTGGCCACACTGACCGCTTTATGAGCAGACAGGGCGTTTGAGGGCCCAAAACGCATCTAGTATATATGTACATGTAGGTATATCGGAGGATAGACGAGTAAATAACATGCATATATCTATCTGTACGGTTCTGTTGACGGTTGTGAGCAAATAACTGTAACCAAATACACGTCAACTAACATCTGGACGTCACCATATCAAACCCTAAACTGATGCATAACATCTAATCACGCCGCCTAACTAAATAGCAAAATTAAATGTACACAAATGCTCAAGGCCCTAACGCAACCGTCATTAATAGCGTATGTAAATATTGTATGTTGTACTATAACGGTCGGATATTGTATACAATCTATATCAGATTCGTGAAATTAATTAAAGGTCTATATTAATTGTATAGATTGCTGTTGTAGGCATATTGAATTTAGGATATGAAAAATTTAGAGTTAAATTCGTTTATTCCAAAAATCTTTAAATGATTTTGCCTTGTGGCAAGAAGCAAACTACAAATGTGTCTAAAGACCTCCAATTAAATCCAGATTGTCTATAGATCGCAAAAAACCTTCTGCAATTTTACACTACCTTAAACACACACATTAGATTGCTCATAAAATATTTTACTTACCCTGACGAAGAGTATAACTTATTCGTAAATGTTCAACTAAGAATATATTTGAATGAGTCATTCACTATGGTATTCATATTTGTGAAATTTGTTTAGGTACCACACAAAGTAAGAGAAGTGAATTTGTTAGACTTTGTCCTTCATTACTATTGGGTTGGGAAGTAAGTACTGTAGTACAAAATAAAACAATTTTTTTAATCAAGGAATAGTTTTTAATCAACTATATATTTTCCATTTTGCTCAATGACCTTTTGTCATCTTTCTTTCAGCTGCATGATTCCGCGCTCAAAAAAATTTCTGGTCCTTATCAGCAAAAAACTGAACCAGGTGCGAGTGAAGGTCATCGTCATTTGTGAAAGTTTTACCATTCAAAGAATTCTGCAAACTTCGAAATAAATGGTAACCAGATGGTGCTAGATCAGGGCTATATGGGGGATGTGGCATCACTTCCCAGCCAAGCTCCAATAGTTTCCCACGAGTTGCCAAAGATGTGAGAGGCCTTGCATTATCTTGGTGGAAAACTACACCTTTCCGATTTGACAATTCTGGCCGTTTTTCTATGATTGCTTCATCCAGTTTTATTAATTGTTGACAGTAAACATCAGAATTGATCGTTTGTTTCCTTGGAAGTAGCTCAAAAAACACAACACCTTTGTAATCCCACCAAACTGACAGCATGATCTTTTTTGGATGCAATTTAGCTTTCAATGTGGTTTGAGATGGTTTATCGTGTTTGCTCCATGATCGTTTTCGAACTATGTTACTGTACAGGACCCATTTTTCATCACCAGTGACGATTCTTTTTAAGAAAGGGTCGATTTCATTTCGTCTAAGGTGCATATCGCAAAAGTTGATGCTTTGTGTTAAATGAATTTTTTCAATTCGTGAGGTACCCAAATATCAAGCTTCTTAACTAACCCAAGACATTTTAAATGTTTTTCAATTGTGTGCGATACATGTAGTTTCTCCGCAACCTCTCGAACAGTTATATGACGATCCTCTTCAATTATGACTTTGATTTGGTCATCATTAACTTCAGTAGGCCGACCAGAACGTTGCTCACCTTTGAGGGAAAAATCTCCAGAACGGAATTTTTTATACCAATTCTGACACGTGCGCTCTGTTAAGCAATTAGCACCATAAACTTCACATATCTTTTTGTGGGCCGCAGCAGCTTTCTTTCCTTTACGGAAATAAAATAGTAAAATATGTCGAAAATGTTCGTTTCTGCACTCCATTTAAAATTAACCCACAACTAATAGCTTTAATAAAAGCCACGCACTACCTGCTTCTGAAGTTACGTCAATGTGACTAGTATCACGCGAGAAATGGTAAAGTACAGCACTAACATACGTTAAACAAAAAAATAAAGCAAGGCTCTCTATCAGTAAAAACCGAAAGTACTTAGTTGCCAACCCAATATATAGTAATGAAGGACAAGCGCACTATTTTCAGATAGAATTATAAAGGGTGATGAAAAATGAATTAACTATGATAATGTGATTCCAAAGAGACATTAGTTACTTAAAGAAGAAACTTTTTTGACTGTTAACCAAAGCTGATTTTCGCCAAACTAGCAAAACATTGTTCTGGCGTGGGATTGTAAAGATATTTTTTACTTTAAATTTGTAAAAACCGATCAGTATCGGTACTAATTAAGTCTTATACGAAGAGAGACCAAATTTACCCAATAGGAAAGCAGTTGTCTTTTCAAGATAACTGAAGAACATAATCAGTAGTACAAGATTAACAATAATAATATTATTAATACCTGTTCAGCATGATGTAATAGTTGGTGAAAGACTTAGTAATAATGAGTATTTGAATATTTTGTTAAAGTTTTTACTTGTTGTTGCCTTCGTTGTTTGCGTTTCGTATTGTTATTCGATCTTTCTCGCAACTCTCTCCTCCTCAGTTTCAATCTCTTGTAAAACTAATTATAATTTTCGTAAAGCTAATCTTAAAAAACTCTATGATTATCTTTGTCAAATTTATTCACATTTCCTTTACAACCTTAATGATGTTTGTCTTGCATTAGAAGCTCCTTATAATGTTGTTTATAATACATTTGGGAAGTCTTCTCTGACGTGGGATGTATTTTAAGTGTTGCATAGTGGGACATAGAGGGCGCCACGAAATAAATGTCAGTACTAGAAATTAACCTCCGCCGAGTTGGTTTCTGCTTTCGGTAATGAAGCACTACATCAGTCAACAATTTCTCGTTGATATGGAGAATTCAAGCGTACGACGGAGCGTTTTTATATTCGCGGAATGAGCGGGTTGTAGAGGGGTGAGTAGGCGCATTGGGGGCGTGGCCTGTGCAGCGACTCATGATTAGTATAAATACGAAGTTTCATTGTTATTAGACAGTTAGTCTTTGAGCTATCGTCAACCAAGTAACATAATCAGGAGTGAAAAGTGAAATATGGAAAAAATCGAATATCGTGCCGTTATAAAGTTCCTTACCAGGCAAGGAAAATCAGTCGCGACCATAATGAATGAGATGTCATTGGTTTACGGCGACTCTTGTCCAGGAAAAACCATGGTGTACAAGTGGCATAGTTTATTTAAACAAGGAAGGGAATCCCTTGAAGACGACCCGAGGCCGGGCAGGAGCATTGAGGTGACCACGCCAGCACTTATCCAAAAAGTTGAACAAATTGTACTCGAAGATGCTCGACTAAAGAAGAAACAACTCGCAGAAATGGTTGGAGTATCCGATACAACAATTTTTAAAATCCTACACGATCATCTCGGCATGTCTAAGGTCAGCGCAAGATGGGTGCCGAGAATGCTCACGCCGCCGCAAAAACAACAGCGCGTAGAGTGTTCGCCGGCATTTTTGGACCTCTGTAATGAAGACAAGGATGGTGTATTGAGTGGAATTGTTACTGGAGACGAAACTTGGGTTCATCATTATGAACCTGAGTCCAAATAAGACTCCATGCAGTGGCATAAAAAGGGCACAGCACCTCCCAAGAAATTTAAAGTGTCACAATCAGCTGGGAAAGTCATGGCAACGGTATTTTGGGCCTCGGAAGGAATATTGTTGATTGATTATAAAGATAAAGGTGTTTCTATAACCGGAGAATATTACGCTTCAATATTAGAGCGACTAAAAGAAGCCATTAAAGAGAAAAGACGGGGAAAATTGACAAAAGGTGTTCTGCTTTTGCACGACAACGCGCCCGTCCACAAGAGCCGCGTTGCGTTAGCTGCCCTGCATAAGGTGGGCTTCGAAATTGTGAATCACCCACCCTACAGCCCAGACCTGGCCCCGAGTGATTATTACCTGTTTCCGAAAATGAAAAAAGAGCTGCGGGGTAAAAAATTGACTGCCGATGATGAAGTCAAGGAGGCAGTTTCGGCGTATTTTGCAGATAAAGACAAATCATTTTTTTATGAGGGTATAAATAAATTAATTGAAAGATGTGAAAAATGTATCCGTCCTGCAGGTGAATATATTGAAAAAGAAAAATAATTTGGTTTTTTTATTTCCACCCCTTGTCCCCCATTCCGCGAATATAAAAACGTTCCCTCGTAGATGGATTAATCTTAGCGACGATCCAAAAGCAGTTATACGAAAAACAGCAGTCACTCAGGAAAACGTCGATACTGTGCGCAAGATTATCAACGAAGATCGACATGTAACATATTTCCAGATTGTATTGTTGGGGATTTTAAAGACTTCTTTCAAAAATTTTGCTTAAAGAATTGTGTGTAAAAAAATCAATTGCCCATTGCATACCGCATGTGTTAACCGAAGAACAGAGAGCAGCTAGGGTGAATTTGTGTAAAAACACTAAATCGCTTCAACGCCGGAAATTCTAAAAACGTGTACAACATTGTCAGTAGCGATATATCTTGGTTTTACTCATACGAGCCAGTTGTCTGTTTGGGTGTTCCAAACTGAAGAAAAGCCGACAAGAGTCGTGCGTTCTCGAAGTTTCTCTAAAAAAATGGTCGTGACATTTGACTCGAAAGTAGGCCATGTAACAGTAATTCCTCTGCAATATCAAAGAACTGTTCTTGCCAATTAGTATACAACCGTTTGTTTATCGCAAGTCATCACTGAGCTTCGGAAAAACAATCCCGAACGACGAATCATTCTCCGCCAAGATAATGCAAGTTCGCACACAGCATGCAAGACAATCGAAATTTTAACGCAACAAAACGTCAAATTATTGAACCAGTTTTCCGTACAGTCCGGAACTAAGTCCCAACAATTTCTTTACCTTTCCGCAAATCGAGAATAGACTGGTGGTCCAAGGTTCCAATCGTCAGAAAGAGCAGTCGATGCCTTCAAAAACGCAATTTACTTCCGGAGTTGGTTCGAGCGCATGCAAAAGTGCATAAATCTTCGTGGAGAATACTTCGAAAAACAAAGAAGGGTCTTTAAAAGCTATCTAGTGTTTTATTGCAATTTCATATGCAAAACTTAAAAGACAACCTACTTGAGTTTAAATATTCCCCAATATCATCTTACCCACCGTAGTTCAATAGTCAAATTATATCCAATTTAAGACTAAAGTAGTACTACCACAATAAATGATAACCTTGTTGTGTTAATTATTTAAAGAACTTAAAAGTGCTGTTTAACTAAGCAAATGTTTAATTAGTTCAAGCTCTTTTCATTACAAAGTATATTTTTTGAATATTGAGCACTTTACAAATATAAAAAAAATCCTCGTCGCTTATGGTCCTTTCTTCACTCAAAGCAGTACACTTCACGAATACCTGGAGTAACGTACGACGAATCCATAGGATATGTTGATTCATTTGCAAATTATTTTTGAGAGATGTATACTGTTCCCTTTTAATCACGCTCAGAGTGTGTGTTTTGGCTTTCAACGTTACGGATCGTGTGCGGAATTTGTTTCGTGCGGGTTTTTGCCGTAGTTTTCCACCTGCGACACCATTTAATTATCTACTGATGATGACAACAACTTGGTTGACGAAATACGTATACAGAATACGAAAATTAATGTGGAAAGGGGTTATACATCAACCTTCAGTGACCAAGTTAATCAACCACAGGCTCCATCAAAATTATCTATCAAATTGTATGAGTTATTAGGTGCGCAACTAAGTTCTCGCAGTTTTTCAAGAAATGCTTCAGTAGTAAGTGCTGGTCGATTGTGACATAACTAAAACGTCATGAACCAAGCTTAGACATATGGTAAACAAACCGCTTTGACACACTAGTGATTTTGTTTTGCGTCATATACTTTTGGTTGTGTGAAAATGTCTGATTTTGTGCCAAATAATCGTCATTTGCGGGAAGTGTTGCTTCGAGAACTCCATAAAGTTTACGGAGATGCTGCCCTAAGTGAAACAACGTGCCGTGATTGGTTCCGTCGCTTCAAAGACTGTGATTTCGATGTTGACCACTGTTCGCGTGAAGGAAGGCCAAGAACCTCGAAGACGCTGAATTGGAGGCATTGCTTGATGAGGATCCGTGCGACACGCAAAAAGAGCTTGCATCAGCATTAGGAGTTACCCGCCAAGCCATTTCCCAGCAATTGCATGCGTTGGGAATGATTCAAAAACAAAGAACTTGGGTTTCTTATGATTTGTGAACAACTGCTCCAGCAGCAAAAAAGGAAGGGTTTTCTTCATCGCATCGTTACGGGTAACGAAAAATGGATTCATTACAGCAACCCAAAGAGAACAAAATTATGGGGATTGCCCGGTCATGCTTTGTCACGCTGTGAAGGTTCTGCTGTGTATTTGGTGGAACCAGGGCAGTGTTATTTATTATGAGCTGTTGAAACCGAACGAAACCATCACTGGGGAACGGTAGCGAACTCAATTGATGCTATTGCGCCGAGCACTGCGCGAAAAGCGGCAACAATATAAGCAGAGGCACGAAAAAGTGATTCTACAGCATGACAACGCTCGACCTCACGTTGCCAAATCCGTTAAAACCTACTTAGAAACGCTCAAATGGCAGGTCCTACCCCTCCCGCCATATTCCCCAGATATTGCGCCATCCGATTATTACTTGTTCCGTTCGATGGCACATGGTCTTGCTAATCAGCAGTTCCGCTCATATGAAGACATCTCAAAACGGCGTGATTCGTGGATAGCCTCAAAAGAGGAACACTTCTACCGTGACGGTATTCGAGCTCTGCCAGAAAGATGGGAAAAAATTGTCGCTAGCGATGGGCAACATTTTGAATGATTCATTTGTAAACATGTTTTCACAATAAAGTTGCATTTTAATCAAAAAAAAACAGCGAGAACTTAGTTGCGCACCTAATATTATAGTTGTTTATTATTTTATTTTGTCGACAAACTTGCATAGGACGCACCGTGTCTTACAGTATCTTCAGTTGTGTATTTCCTAGAACTTTACAATCGATCAATTCATGAACAATTAAAATTTAAATAATCGGGCGATCATTGAATATAAAATAGAAATTTTGTATTCAAAGAAACTGAAGATATTATCTTAACTTTTTATAAAAAACGTAATTTTTGTTATCTCATTGCAGGTGGGACAATTGCCACGTATTGGATTTCGTTTTAATTAAAAAAATGTCTTTTTATATAAAATTCGAACTCCAGTGACAACATTTGTAAAATAAACGTCTCCACTCAAATGATATCTGACAATAGTGGAAATATATTTAAACTTACGGTATTTCCCTTGCATCATCCACACCTAACAGTTTCAAATTAGATCCTTTGTGTCACTAAACCGAACGGAATCGTCTCTCGTAAAGTGTTAGTCATTATAGACTCATTTTGGTGATAATTAAACACCAGAACGGTATTATATGATTTTTACAGTGCAGTCGTAAAACGCGGAAAACGCAAAGACGGATAACCAAAGTGGCAGAACGAAACAGTAACCCTTGGAAGAGACGCAAGTGGGTATGCAGCACGCGGCAATTTAAATTTTAATTAGAAATCGGTTTGAAAGATAATAAAAGTCACCATAACAATAAAAAATGTAAACAAGTGCGAGAAACATCTGTTTATTTTATTGCCGACGGGAAATTATGGCCTGTTATATGTTTTTTGTGACGTGTGTGCGTGTTGCTTGAACATGGAAGTCCATAACACGGGTAATCATGTGTTACTATAAAAAAATACCCATATATACATATGGATACATAGCGACACGATCTCCCGTATGTATAAAACCGCCCTGTTTTACATTCTGACAAGATGTTACAACTCTTTTATGGCTCGTATTTCAAAAGATTTTCAATATGATTCCATTAAATCAGTTAAATTTAGACGGACACGTCTTTCGAAATGTTGTTATAGTCATCGAAGTTGCAAGCCAGAAGTATAAAGACAGAATAAGAACAGCCGCGTAGGCGAAAGAAAGATTGTAATTTAAAAACTAACTACGGTCGTTCTTATTGAAAGTTGCTAATATATTCTTTAAAATAATGCTAGCTCATGTCAAAACTCTGCAAATATGGTGCAAATACAAGGCGAGATTTTTCACTTCCTTATTGTGATTTCTTAATATACTATAAAAGATACAATCATTTTTAAAACGCAATGTATTCAAAAGTATTTCACGTACAAATATGAGTGATATAAAAGGTGTTCCAATAAGACATTTCATTTTCAATAGCCCGCCATTTTAGCAGTTGTCATGATTCAGCCTATTATTACTTGACAGATAACCAGTAAAAACTATGCCATTAATAAAAATATAACGATATACGCTTCACCAATGCATCGATATTATTAAAATCACTACAAAAAATATGAAAATTTCGCGGACACAGTTTGCAAAATTAAAGCATTTTTGGATCGTCGTGAAGCACTTTCTCGGCCAGCAGTTGTGAAACTGGTGGAAAAATTCGAGTTGTTAGGACAAGTTAATGATGCGAAGAATAGAACTCGTACACGTCGCTCGAGAGCAACTGAGAATATTGCTGTTGTAGCCTTAAGTGTTGAGGAAAATTCAGGTTTGTCCATTTCTCGTCGATCTTTGGAATTGGGCATTCCACAAACGACATTACACCGTATTTTAAATAAAAACTGAGGTCTGAAGGCTTTTAAAGTTTAGATAACACAAGAACTCACCCCTACCGACCATCAACAACGTCGTGTCTTTGCTGATTGGGTCCTTGAAATGCGTCAAACTGATGCGGTATTTCATCGAAAAATAATCTTGAGTGATGAGGCCCATTTTCACCTCCGAGGCTACGTTAACAAGTAGAATTGTAGCATTTGGGTCTCGAAAAACCCAAGAATTATTGTTGAAAAGTCTTTCCATACTCAACGTGTGACTTTTTGGTGCGGTTTTTGGTCTGGCGGGTTCATTAGACCCTACCTTTTCGAAAATGAGGCTGGAGCAATTGTTCCGCTGAATGGATTGCGCTATCGAACAATAATTAATAATTTTGTATAATTTTATTGTACAGAAAAAATGGCATTTATCTGGGGCACAATGTTGATTACAGACAACTTCTAATTCAACATGGCTTTGAGTCCTTGGTAGAACGGAGGCAGAATGTCAGTGCAGCTTTTATGGATGGCTTGATCTCTGAGAGAATTAATGCACCAAAGTTATTAGCCGGCGTATAGTTCGCAATTTCGAAATTGGAAGCAAGATTGTATGATCTACTGTACATGGAAACGCCAAGATCCAACATACTTCTTAAAGCTCCATTAATGCACTCGGCTAGGAACTTTAACCTCCTCCATCGGCGCACTGTTCGATATGGTATTTTCGTTAGTGCGGCTATATTTGTATAACTTTTTCATTATTTGCAATGTTTTTTATTGTATCGTCAATGTAGTATTTCCTTTTGTAAGTACCTACCTCACTTGGAGTATCTCTGTTGGGTAATTAATAGATATTATTATTATTATTATTAGAGACCAGTCCTCAGCTTTTAGTGGGTAAGAACTCATTTTCCCAAATAAAAATGGTCATTGTGTGCACAAACGGTGAACTCTGAAGTGAACGAAGTGTTTTGAGCGGACAAGTGACTATAGTGAAAAACAAAATCTTTGTCTCTTGTCCAAATAACTTTTCTTTGTTGTACCACGTAATCATCGAACCTCTCGTATATAATTTATCTAACATTTGGTTTCTGGTTAGAATATTTCCTAACATTAATTGATATCATTCGAGGTACATTCTTAAATTTTTAAAAACCAGTGTATTGCTGCTACATCTACAACCCCTATGTATTTCGCTGAATATTCAAAATAATGTTTATACACATTTTACTTGGAGCATCTGTAGAAAAATAAAGAACCCAATGTTCAGCGACTGAATCCAATGGTATTAAAACATTTACACGACAGCTTTTATTTTCCGAATTTGACGGACAGCATCATCACACTGTGAATAGCATACCAGGAACATAAGAATAGTTTATAACAGATAGTTAAGTTTATTGTGTCATTATTGTGTTTCATTAATGGAAAATTATGTTAGTACTTTGTGAAGGTGTTACATTCAGAATTGAGTTTGATTGGACATTGTGTGTTAACGACGAATTATCTCTGGAATTAATCTCCGTTTACTTTATTCATAGAATGACATTTATGTGTCTATAGCTATAGAAATCGTCGAAAGAATATAGGATACTGGTAGTGGCTAAATAAATATTACATTCACAGAGTTACGACTATTTTATAAAAAAAGAAGAGACATTGCTTAATATATACGTAAGTCACTCGAGATTATAATTAATACTAATATATATACGAATAGAATACGGTTCTATTCTCAGAATACATTTTAATGAATTAACTGTGATTATTTTCCTAAGCTTGCGTATTTAAATCATAGAGACCTTTCTATTATGATATATGTTTCAAAGAACGTGATACATAGGAAAAATGTAGGGTATTACGAGGGTAGTTTGACAAGTAGTGAGAATAGAAAAGAAAACCCAATTTTTTAAATACAAAAAAATTTTTATTTTTCAATATATTCTCCTAAAAGACCAATACATTTATTCCAACGGTGCTCCAATGCCCTTTTGCCATCTCTAAAATGCGATTCCGGAAGGCTTGCAAAATACTCATTTACGAAGATGATAAGCTCGTCGTTAGACGAAAATTTCTTTCCACCTTGTGCCGTTTTCAATTTTGAAAAAGGTGGAAGTCGGAAGGGGCTAGATCCGACGAATAAGGCGCATGCGATACTAATTGGAAATGCAACTCGTGGATTTTGGACATCGCAACTAGGCCGGTATGCGAGGGAGCGTTGTCTTGGTGAAACAGAATCTTTTTCTTTGCCATTCCTGGCCGTTTAGCACGAATCTCAACATTTAATTTTTGTACAAGTTCTGCATAATATTGTCCATTTATTATAAGTTTTGGGTCAGGTACATGCCATTAGGGACTAAACACAGATAATTACGAGGGTAGCCGCTTTTATTTCGGGAACTGGCAACACTGGTAGTGTTGCCTCCGATCTGATGATTGCATCGTGAAATCTGTTGTTTTTGACAATATATTTACCTTGACAGTTTTATTATCCGGTCGCTATTTCTACTGTTGATTGTAACTTGAAAATTTTAGGAATTAACTCGGGAACATTTTCGTGCAATTATTTTTCATAACTTTCGGCGTGGCTTATCTCAACAAGAATGCATCGACAAGCTGAACTCTTCATATGGTGATGAAGCACCATCGAAAACTACAGTATATCGTTGGTATAGTGACTTCAAGCTTGGACGGCGTTCTTTGGACGATGAATTTCATGAAGGTCGTCCCAAAAATGCTGTTGTGACGGAAAACATTAATGCAGTGTCTGAATTGATAATGCTAGACTGTCATGTGACATACCCTGAGATCGAGGCATCTCTAGGTATTAGTAACACCATGCATGGACATATAGCCGTTAAGAAGCTATGTTCACGTTGGGTACCACATAAATTGACAACCGCTCAAAAAAGGACTCGTGTCGATTGGTGTCATGAAATGCACGAAAAATTCAATGACGGTGCTTCAAAGAACATTTATAAGTCGTCACAAGTGATGAATCTTGGATCTATATATATATATGAGCCTGATAGTAAACAGCAGTCGACTGTGTGGGTATTCCAAGATGAGCCAAAACCAACAAAAGTTGTTCACGCTCGAAGCACATCAAAACAAATGGTTGCCTGTTCGTCCGGAAGAACCGGTCACGTTGCAACCGTGCTTTTAGAGAGTTGAAGAATGGTAAATTCCGAATGGTACACAGCTATTTGTTTGCCAAAAGTTTTTGAAAGAATGAGGAAAACAAACTGAAAACGACAGATCATTCTCTACCATGACAATGCGATCTCTCACAGGTAGGTTCAAACATTTGAATATTTGACCGGACAAAATATTGAATTGATGAGCCATTCGCCGTACAGCCCTGATCTAGCACCTTGTGATTTCTTGTTGTTCCCACAGGTGAAGAATAAACTTTGTAGTCAACGGTTTTCTATACCGGAAGGAGCTGTGGAGGCATTCAAAACTCACATTTTGGAGATACCGTCTTCACAGTGGCAGCAATGCTTTTCGGATTAATTCAAACGAATGCAAAAGTGCATTAATTTTCAAGGAGAATATTTTGAAAAGCAATAAAACTAAAAATAATTTTTTTGTTTGCTATTTCCAAAATATAAACGGCTAGCCTCGTAAAAAAGTCCTACGAATAATATCCAATTTCAATTGAAATTTGTTCGTATTCTGTATACGTATTTCGATAACTAAGTTGTCATTATCAGCATCTAGATTCGCGGTAATGCTTTCGCAGAAAAATTTCGAGCACTCATCCAGTTAAAGCCAAAACACACACACACATGTATTACAAAAGCTATATATGTCTTTCACGACAATAAAATTAACAACTTATTGTATTCTTTACAAAAAATGGTAAATTTGTAATCCGATTCTGTTCATCTATAGTTAATAAATGAAAAAATTGATATGAATTCGACAGATACCTTCAATGTTTAGATGTTGTATGACTTACGTATCAACATAACCTGAAACCATTACTTTATTTAATTTTGAAAAAAATGGAAAAACAAGGTATCGACAAGCGCACTGAATTAAATATCTAAAAATGGGCAATATGTAAATTTTTTCTATTCTACTATGCAAGTTTGTGTCTTCTATCAATTAGCACACATGTTCTACCTTGTACATAAGTTTACCGAGTGACATAATCTTTAATCTCCCTAGAAAAGAAATAGCGATCGTTGAACAACATCTGCTGATAAGCCCGCCCTATTTACATTTAATCGAGTGACTATTTACGTTCGTAGGAAACCTCGCTGGAGCT
The DNA here is from genome assembly GCA_031893035.1 of Dermolepida albohirtum. NCBI lineage: Eukaryota > Metazoa > Arthropoda > Insecta > Coleoptera > Scarabaeidae > Dermolepida > Dermolepida albohirtum. Next base: position 766,650 of record JAVIWB010006102.1, read on the forward strand.
CGTACTTCACATTGCTCCAATTAATCTACAACGCCAGCGACAAAAACGATCGAAAAAATTCACTAAATATTGCTAAACGTTTGGAAAATATCGTGCAGCTGCCGCTCGTGTTGTCTGGCACTAGTCTGCACTGGTGGTTAACAGTAACGTAAAAAAGGGAAAAGTCGAGAGGAGAAAAAGCGTGTACGTAATGAAAACAAAAGCAAGCTTGGAAAAAAGATCGCGTACACATGTGAACTTACAGAAATGGATCAGTTAACATAATAAAATCATAAAGAGCCCTGGCACATTAAATATTTGTTCTCGTTTTGTGTTTATGGTCAATGCATAGTAATTGTTTTGATAACACCACTAGAAACAAACAATCGCAGTGCATATTTTCAGAAACTGGAGGGTATCGAAGATTGTATATTTGTTGAAATTATTGTTATTATTGCTAAATTATTTAAAATATTTTCTGCGTGTATATGTTTAACGATTTATATTCCGACAAAGATTATGGTCTAACGTCTAACTTCCGATAATGACAACTTAGTTGTCGAAATACATATACAGAATACGAAAGTTAATGTGGAAAGGGGTTATATATCAACCTTCAGCGATAACTTCTAATTAAATTAAATTTAGCTTAATTCCTATACTGTCTCTTAAATTTGCATGTAACATTCTGCTTAACCTTGTAGCTAGGATTCAAGTCGAAATAGATAATACAATGTAACATCACATACAGTTGAATCCTCGTTCTTTTTTTTTATATATATATATATATATATATATATATATATATATATATATATATACATATACAGTATTGTGCAAAAGAAAGAAGCACCTAACAATATTTTCCAAAACTTATTTACTAATGTTTTTACTAATAATTATTGGGTTAATTTAATTTATAATACTTAAAAAAATTTTCCAAGAACGATTCACTTATTGGTAGAAATGTAATCACTGGAAATTTCCAAGTTTATAACATCATACTTCCGCGTAGGGGTGAGATTGGACGCCTGATAATAGAATTAAAGTCATAAATTTTATTGAACCACAATTCTCTGCAATAAAATTTCAAGGGAGAGACTTATTTATAATATTTTGTTTTTAATTCAGTGGTAGAAACGATACAGAGCGGTTCCGCAATAGAATTTATTTAGATTTTTATACCCTACGAGTGAAATTTTCATTTAAAAAAAATTTTTGAGCTGTAAATTATTATAGTAGATAGAAAATGCCTAGAATAGCATTACAGTAATAAAATTATTGTTTTACACCAAGAGGGTTATAGTCTAGTGAAAATATCAAAGATAGTGAAATGTTCCTGGTATACCGTGCAACAAACAATATAAAGAATGATTGAAACTGGCAGTATAAGTGATAGACCAAAAAGTGGACGTCCAAACAACCAAACAACTTAGTAAAGCTGATGCACAGATTTTAAAAGTTAGTTCCTTAAGAAATCGTACGAAAGTTAGCGCAGAACTAGATCTTGCGCGAACATCCGGTACTTCGGTACATGCTTTAACAGTAAAGCGATACTTGCTCGGATCAGGCTTGAGGAGACTGCGACGAGGTAAGGAAACGATTAAAATATGCCAAAGACCACGAAACCCGGGGATATGATGAGTGGCGACAAGTACTATGGACCGACCAATCTAAATATCAATTATTTGGAACGAAGAGACGTCAGTATGTTAGACGACGCCCTGGTGAATCGTTACTGGAACCATAGTTACACACTACCATAAAGCATATAAGAGGCAATATTCAAGTTTGGGGTTGTATTTCGGCAGCAGGTTTGGGTGAAATTGTAAAAACAGAGGGTAAATTAACTGGTGAGAAATAGAGAACATTATTAGAAGAACATGCCATACCATTAGGGCAGCGACTTATTGGCAATAATTTCATTCTACAGCAAGATAATGATCCCAAGCATATCTCAAAACTTATGAAAACTTATTTAACACAGCAGGAAGCAAATTGGGTATTGCAGACTATGATATGGCCACCTCAAAGTCCTGACTTAAATATTATTGAGCATGTGTGAGATTATTTTGACAGAAAACTGTTAAAGGGGACCAAAGACCAAAAATGAAATGTGATACATACTACAGGAAGAGTGGTATAATATTCCTGAAAATTTCATTAATTCATTAGTGGAAAGCCTAGCAAGAAGTATGCAGTATACCATAAAAAATAAAGGTGGTCATACAAAATATTGAAAATTTATGTTGTTTATGTTTAAATATCGATACGTGTTGGTTTTTATACATTAAAAAGAAATTCAACTTGTGTAAAATTATTATTTATCCTTTTATAATAGTTTCTTGTAAAATTCAAGAAGGTGCTTCTTTCGTTTGCACAGTAGTGTATCTATATTCTTATGATCTAAGTCTATGATGGAAAATTAATTACTTTGTTTATACATATATCAAGCATACTGAATGCAACGATCCTTATATATATTTTGTGCATATCGTATGGAACAATATGCTAATACGATATGAGATATCGTAAAAGTTATCGGTAAGACTAGTTATCATTGAAATAATTATGCAAATCGTAAAAGAAAGTGTCAGAATATTTGAAAGAAGGTATTGCTAGGAGGATAGATTGGTTTTAAAAAAATTCGGCAGTGTTAAAAAAAGGCATAACAACAAATCAAACATACATGAATTCAACATACAGCTAAAGCTTTTAATTTTAAAAGATTGTTAAAGAAAACATTTTTAATACAAACATGAGTTCAAAAATTTAATATAAATCTTGTAAAGAATTTTGCTTATACTGATTCAATTTTAACATATACAGTAGGTACCACAAAAAAATTTACGATGTATACGAAAATATATAGTATATACTGAATTCTTGTAGAATGATCTTTGCATCATGTAAACAAAACATTTGCAGTCCGAGTATGTCTATGGTTCATAACATAATAGTGATTTGTATCACTACTATGTTATGAACCATAGCCATGCTCACTGTACATCTCATCGATAGATTGAATGGACACTAATAAAATTCACTAAATGAAATTCAATTAAAAAATTTAGTTTTAAACAATTAGATTATTACACTTACATAAAAACATATATTTATATATGTTATTCACAAAATCGTATTATCAGAATAGTTCTCTTATAAATTTAGTTATAAATTGATACATGAATTCAGTAGGTATATTTTCATGTACATCCTAAATCTTTTTGTGGTATCCTACTGTACATGCCAAAATTGATATAAAAATCTAAACAATTTTTAAATATAAGTGAAATTCTTTACAATAACTATCAAGAATTACATTTTAGAACTACTTGGTGGGACAAAAGTCTTCATGGGGTTTAAAAATTTAATAACTTTTTCGTTCATATATTTTTTAAATTTTTTTGTCAGGTTATAAAATATAGAAAATGGAAATTTTTCTACACTAAGTATGGAAAATAATGTCACTCAAATGACCCCCGTTTTCTGCTTCGCAATGATGGGCTCGATTTAGAGCATTTGCCATAACATCTTTCAAAATTTTTGGCTGTAGCGCTCGAATTTCTGCAACAATGTTGGCCCTGAGTTCAAGGCCTGTCTCGGGCTTGTTCACATATACTCGCTCCTTCAAATAACACCAAAGAAAATAGTCGGGTGCTGACAAATCTGACGAACGCGCTGGCCAATTAATTTCCGAATTTCTGGAAATTATTCACTCTCCAAAAATTTGACTTAAAAGTGCCATTGTGTCTCGTACAGTGTGGGCAGTGGCTCCATATTGCTGAAACCACATCTCAGGTCCGTTTTCAAAATCTTTTTTTAAGATTCTATCATAAACCAATACCGCTCTCCATTTACGGTTACAGCACTTCCATCTTCATTTTCGAAGAAATAAGGCCCAATGATAGTTTCAGATGTAATGCCACACCATACTGTACATCTAATGGGGTGCAATTGGCTTTGATGAATGGCTCTTGGATTTTCGAAACTTCGGAACCTACAATTCTGCTTATTAACAAAGCCATTCAAATGAAAATGAGCTTCATCAGTCATAATTAGACTTTCAATAAAGTTGATTTCCTTTTTGGTCAACTGTTGAAACTTAACTGCAAAATTTAGACGTTGCCGATGATCAGCGTGTTTTAGTTCTTGCACCAATTGCACCTTATATAGGAATAACAGTAAATCTACGTACGTAAGCTGAGCATACGAGCTGAGCAGAACGCCTTCTAGTAGATGTTTCTGGTGTTTCGTTAACACTTTGCTCTACACGTTCAATATTTTCCGCAGTGCGAATTAAACGTAGTCTTTCACTTCGAGGCAAATCTCTTACAGTGCCATGTTGGTGGTGACGATGAACTAAGCAACGAATCATTGCTTCTGAAAGCGAAATTCTGACTTTAAAATGTTGACGATATGCTCTTTGCGTTAAATTAATTGATCGCCGATTTTAATAATAAAATTCTATTATTCTGGTTCTGTATTCAGTTGTGAATCTCTGCATTATTTATTCTCCAAGTGTTATTTATATAATCTGAAAAAAAAAATTTAAAAAATATATAAACGCAGAAGTTATTAAATTTTTAAAACCCATGGTGATTTTTGGCCCACCCAAAATTTTTCTTTAAAAATCTTTTAAAATTAAATATCAAAATATGCACATCCTAGATGTGTTGAAATATGAATAAGACTGTTTAATAATTTGTAAAACAGAATTAACATTTATCACCATATGTTACATATTCTATATTCTTCTTTTCGTAATGAATTCTAAATTACCAAGAATTGAAAAAAATGTTTTATCGAAGATTAAATATGCGTATGTATATCCACATAAACAAAGTTTTTCATGTGATCCGGTCCTGTAAGCTCGTTCACACATCATCCAGGGAATGCGGAGTCGCTTGCTCGTACACGTGACTATGGTTTAACATAACCTAATTCTATTTGTTGAAAAGCTTCAATCCGATCTCTCATCAGGACTTGTATTTAGACGACTCATACACTTTATAGAGCAATCGACCTCTACAATAATGCACGGTGCTTCCATAGAGTACGCCGGCGATTCATTTTGAACGATAACAGTCGCCTGTTATACACGTGATGCAAGAATATATATCAGCGTTTATGATCGACATTTTTGGAACACTAAATGGACGTATATTGTACTGTTCAATTGTCGATTACCGATTACATTCATGCAGCATAGGTACCCTTACGCTCAATGGCCGGGAACTTATGCACGTACATATGTATGTATGTATGGGTTTAAATCGGAAGTGCACTTTGGATGTTTATCCATTAATGCGAATATAATATGCATTAAAATGTGTCACAATAGAATATTGGTGAGCGAAATGCAAACGTCAACCCAAAATATAATTTAAAAAGATATTTATAGTAATTATTTGGGTTCAAATTTTAGAATTAAGAAAATAGCTGATCCTTCAAATGAATTCTTATTTAGGGCAGGCTTTGATTTTATTATAAAATGGGCGAAATTAAAAAATATTCATAGTAAAACCTCTAAACCATGAACACAAGTAAAATCGAAGCTGTTTATGTTATAAACTTTGTTCACGTCAGCGAACAAACATGCACACTATTTTGTTTATAAAACGTACGTCCCTCATTTAATAATATGAATTAGACAAAATAGTTTGTGACTTTTGGTTGAGTTTTTTTTTACAAGAAATGCCGAGCAAAAACTGCTTTCTTTTGTAATCGTTTTAAATTTATATCTTCAGCATTGATTTTTTTAATAATTCATCGTCTTCGGCATCTTCATCTTTCGTACGTAACTGCGTCCTTGCTCCATACTTAAATATGAGTATATGGGACGATTCACTTTCAAGAGTATTCGATAAAGTGATAAAGTTTCAGATACACGTATGTAGGCAGTATCTTCATTCTATTTTCGTTGTGAAACCCTTGTAGGAAGATTATCTCGTCCTCAAATTCATTGTTGTCACTTTCTAGTGATACATTGTGCCAACATTTAGCGATACCAGATTATGCCAATTCATTCCATGTCACTGCTACACTCAATACGGCATTCCTTACGGACAGATTTTTGAGAATCTCTTGACTAATTTCTGTAGTGGAAATTATAGAAAGTAAACTTTTTCTATAATAAAGCTTAGTGAGCCGTAAGGCATTCTGGGCCATTCTGGGGGTTGCTGTATTAATGATGTTACGTTAGAGGGCATGAATATAAGAAATAGTTGGCCAATTATTTTTAGTTCTACTTCCGAAAGTCATCGTTTGCTGGTAGAAACTTACTGTGAGCATGCTGCAACCATGAAAACACGTGAGGGGTGGTATCGACAATTCAAAAGTGGTGATTTCGATGTGCAAGACAAAGAACGTTCTGGTAGATCGAAAAAGTTTGAAGATGCGAAACTGCAGGAGTTATTGGATAAAGACTCAACCCGAACTCAAAAGCAATTGATTAGATGTGGCCCAAAAAACGATTAGCGACCGATTACGAGCAATGGGAAAAGTCTAAAAAATGGGAAAATGAATGCCACATCAAATGAATGACAGGCAAATAGAAAATCAAAAAATCGTCTGTGAAATGTTGCTTCAAGGGTATGATCGAAAATCATTTCTGCATCTAATAGTGACGGGTGATGAAAAATGGATTTACTTCGAAAACCCTAAGCGCAAAAATCATGGTTATTACCTGGCGAAGCCGGCCCATCGAGTACAAAATCGTTTTGATCGCAAGACAGTGCTTTGTGGTCGACGTAACCAGATTGGTGTGGTGTATTACGAACTGTATCTAGTGAAACATTTAATACTGATCGCTATCAACAACAAATTATCAATTTGACCAATACATTGATAAAAAACGGTCCCCAAGATACGGTAAAGTGATTTTACAGCACGATAGCGCGCCGTCTTATATAGCAAAGTCGGTTAAAAAAGCGTTGAAAGCACTTGGGTGGGGCATAAAATCATCCGCTGTACTCTCCAAACCTTGCCCCGTCCGACTGTCGCCATTGATAATCAATGAGACACGCGCTTGCAGAGCAGCACTTCGCCAATTTCGAAGAAGTTTGAAAATGGCTCGATGAATGGTTTTGCTCAAAGGACAAACAGTTTTTTGGAATGGCATCCATAAGTTACCTGAAAGACGGACAAGATGTGTAGTGTCAAATCGCCAATACTCTTGGTAAATAAATTTCTCAATTTTCTTTAAAATTACGTAGCTTTTTACGAAAAAAACCGGTAATGACTTTCCAGTATACCTGGTATAGTTACAAAAGAAATAAAAATAATGAATAATACGACATGGGATAATAAATACGGACAGATGAACTTATTGATGGGAGAATCTAGGTCCAGAGAAACTTGGAAAATTATAAATAGCTTGAGGAAAAACTCAACTGAAGTAAAGAAGAATAAAAAAGTATGGAAAGATTATTACAAAGACCTTAGAAGTAAATTATACAATCGATTATAAAAAAAAATTTCAGAAAAAACTTTCGATGGTTTAGTTACATGTATTCGAAACTATTATATGAACACACTGTATGAGATTTGTAAAAATTAAAATTGTCACAGAAAAGCTTGAAGTGTTTCTTACTTAAATTGTAAATATCATAATTTCCGGTGCCAAAATAATTACAGTAAATAATAATAATCATGTATTCAGGTGCAGGGAAAATTCAAGAAAATCTACCTAAAATATCATGCAGAATTAAAATATACAATAAAAAGTAACGGGTGGGCCATTTAAAAGTTTAAATTTAAAAATGCAATAAAACAAATACGGTTTGAAATTTTGCCAAATTTATTTTTTTGTTGTGAAGTACAATTGTTCCGGTTAGAGATGGAATATTATTTCATTCAGATGGCTGCCGCGGCTGGCCTCACAGTACCCCATTCGATCGGACCAATTTTCGAGCAGTTTTTCGAGTGTATGGGGTCGTATCTCGGCAATGGCATCACGAACTTTGGCCTTCAAATGCTCAATTGTCTCTGGTTTGTCGGCATAACACTTGTCTTTAACGGCGCCCCACAGAAAATAGTCCAACGGTGTCAAATCGCAGCTTCTTGGCGGCCAATTGACGTCACCATTTCGGCTAATTAAACGGCCATCAAACGTTTGACGCAATAAATCGATTGTGGCATGAGATGTGTGGCAAGTTTCACCATCCTGTTGAAACCAAACATCGTTCACATCAATACCATGAAGAGCGGACACAAAAAAATCGGTTATCATGGTGCGATAGGTGTCTCCATTGACCGTGATGGTTGCGCCGTCCTCATTTTCAAAGAAATATGGGCCAATGATGCCTCCACTCCACAAGCCGCACCAAACAGTCACTCGTAATGGGTGCATTGGCTTCTGTAAGATCAGGTGTGGGTTTTCTGAGCACCGAATACGGCAATTTTGTTTGTTAACGTACCCACCAAGATGAAAATGAGCTGCATTCGAAAAGATGATTTTTTTGGCAAAATCGACGTCATCGTGCAGTTTCTCGTTGCCCCATCTAGCGAAGCGAAAACGAAGCGGATGGTCATGCGGCTTCAACTCTTGAACCAATTGAACTTTGTAATTCGTGATACCGACATCTTTTGATGGATTCTCACGCACACTCTCAGCCACAGCTTCGATATTTTCGGGTGTACGCACTATACGAACACGCTCACGTCTTAGCGCATCAACAATGAAACTAATTTCACGAGCTTTAGCAATAAACTTGCGTATACCGAGCACTGTTGGTCCTTCTCTGCGACCAAATTTTGTACATTTTCGTGCAATTTCCGACCAATTGTCTTTGTTTTGGAAATAAATTTCCAATAAATCCCAACGTTGCTCAAGCGTAAATCGAATCATTTCGTTCAGTGGAGATAATATACTGAATTTTGTGACAGAATAGAATGAGATAAGTATTGCCAGATTCGAAATAACCGGTGGTTGAAATTTAAACCGATAGATGGCCCACCCGTTACATCCTTCTATTTAAAATAGGTTGGAGTTGGTGATTACTTCCGCTTTAACCGGGAATGTTAGTCATCACAAAAATATTTTCTTTGAACAGAACAAGAACCCTCATTCTCCCCCTAAAACTTTCAGGAAAAAATATAAAAAGCAGTATGTCTAACAAGCTCTTTTATTCAATCACTTTATATAAGTATATACGAGATTTTTTAATGAAAAATATTGGTCAACTATTTGTCGACAACTCATAATCTTCTTAAAATATTTAATTCGTTAGTTTTGTTAACGACTTAAACGATTAGTTACACTTTCGAATTAATAAAGTTTTAACCACAAATAAGTACAGGTATTATTACCTTCCCATTATGCTAAAAAGGACACTCAAGTTACAATATTTCCTCGTTTGGAGGTTAGATGACACCACGGTCCGACTGTCAGATAATATCTTCGAAACTCACCTAATGACATTTTAATTAACACATGTACTTAACCGCTTCTCACACCCTATTACACATGCTAACTAGTTGTAATTATCGGTAATACGGCACATTAGCATTTTTGTTCTTTGTTGTTATTACTGTGGTGGCTTCTTTAATCTCATTCTACTCCACAATTTCAGTTCTTAATCGCTCCGAACATCATTTATTTTAATGTTTGTCTTAAATACAACGGGATCCTCCCGTGTCCGAAAACGGAATTTTTAATCGACTTAAATAATGACTTTTCGCACGGTTTGAGGATTATTGTACGGAATATTGTTTTAAATGGAAATAACAGAAAAAAAAAGAGAAACGAAACGAGGCATTGTGTTGAAAGCCCCGATAAAAATGTAAATTTTCGGCTTCGCTTTTTGTAATTGTAACATAATTTGGCTTTTCCGTCATTCATAAGCATTAAATAACCATATGAATAGCTCGATAAAGTAAAAAGGAACGAAAGCCGCCTTTAGAGAATCACTGACTAGGAAAATCACACATAAAAATCTTTCTGTTGGAAATTGAACGAACGCTTGTTATTAATCTATTTTGAATATTTTGCTGCTGGATAAAGAAATTATTTTAGGCCCTGTTTTAATATTATGCGGCAAGAGTTTTTAATTATAATATTCTAAAATTAATTTTGGTAGGGAATAGCGTGCAAACCAGTCTAAAATAACTACAGAAACGACTAAACACAAACTATTTATTCTTCTTCCAAATTTATTTGACTTTTCTCAAAGTAATTCCCATTGGAAACAATACACTTATTTCTACGGTCTTCTCAAACTTTATGTAGTTCTAAAAGTCGATTCTTGATGTAATTTTCACAACGGGTTTTGAATTTGATTTCATTTTTTCAATAGATTCAAACCGGTGTCACCGAGAGATCTTTTCACTCACGGAAATAAAAATAAGGGGTAAGGTTATAAGTTTCACGCCTGGTTATATCTATTTCTTGCTATTATAAATATATGTATGCAGTTGTAACATGTGAATTTGAAATTTTAAATAAATATGAGTATAACTCTTGTCAAGTAACATTAAAAAATAGGTCTTAATTTAAAATTAGTTCGTTATATGCTATCTGCTTCTGGGTTTCCGGGCTGGAACCGCGTCACTAGTATATCTGCCGACGTTTCGTACCCATTTGTATGGGACATCTTCAGGGCTGAACTACTGCACTGAAACTGGTGTAAGTCGATGGGGGACGCGTTTATATATGGATAATGGGTCATGGGTCAATGGAGCGTTACGGTTGCGGTTGGGTAGATTAGAAATGCACGATTGCCAAGCGTTATGTAGGGGGTAGCCATCATCGCGGTTAAGGTTATTGGGGTGTTTAAAGATCTCTATAGTTTCACGGATTTTGCGACCATAGAAATGGTTAGTGCGGGATAGGATCTTGGTCGAATTAAACTGAATATGGTGCCCGGTTTCCAGCCTATGCTCGGCAAGTGCAGAACCGGCTATGCGCAGCAACCTAGTACAACGCTCATGTTCAGAAACATGAGTGCCGACACCGCTTTGTTTCACCAATATATGCCCTGCCGCATGAACAAGGAATCCTGTACACACCAGGCGATTCTAAAGAAACATGGTCTTTTACGGAAAAAGGGTCAGATAATTTGGAATGGGGTTTGAAGATGGTTTTGATGTTGTTTTTGAGAAGAACCCTACTGATGCGGTCGGTGACAACTTGTATATAGGGTAGGTGGGCTTTAGAGAGGGGAAGAGATGATGTAAGCTGTATATTAAGTTGTGAGATTTTGGGATTAAGATGTCGATCAATGGTTCGCTGAATATTATGGTTGGAGAAATTATTATTTATAAGAGCTTTGGTAACATGACTTAATTCCTGGGATATAGAATGCTGGTCAGATATGTTGACAGCTCTTTGGATTAAGGAATCAGTGCAGTAGTTCAGCCCTGAAGATGTCCCATACAAATGGGTACGAAACGTCGGCAGATATACTAATGACGCGGTTCCAGCCCGGAAACCCAGAAGCAGATAGCATGGACCACGACCGCGGAAGTCTACGTACCAAACTTAGTTCGTTATACCTTAGGATTACTCGATTAACAAAATTTATATTCAAAGTTTTAATTCATTTACTCTTTTTCAAATATTTGTCTGACTTAAGCATTAATAATAATTTTACATTACAAAGAAAAAATGTAAATAAAGAGGTTAAAATATCTCAAAAAGAAATATCGAACAATATTAATAATAATAATATTATTTATTAAATATCCAACAGAGACTACTCCAAAATGGGTAAAAAAAATATATACAAAAAATTAAAAAATAGTAACATTATGTATAAGTGATTGTATAACAAATGTGGGCAACAACCAGCTCACTGTAAGATTTGATCCGGCACGCGAGACATTCGTCGTATTATTTCTTGTCTGATATCTATCGCTAAAAATTATGAACACTACTTTAAAACGCGGCCCGCGGACGTATTTGCACCTTAAAGTTTGGCCCACAACATGTCAAAGCTTGCCTATACCTGGTATAACATTTACAAACTATATCTTCATAAACAGTGGCTATGGCAAATCAATCCGTAGATGGTTAAAATTCACCACCGAGTGAACCAAAGGAGCCTTCAGCAAAATATTGGTCCTCACCGTAGGAACACAAATCAATTGACTCGCCCTTGATCCCAGACGCGGAACAATAAATTAAACACGCGACAGTAAATTCGGTGTGTCAACCATCCCAGTAATAACACTACGCATAAATAGAGCGCTAAGAGTCTTTCTCCTATCGGGCAGCGATACGATGTCTTGACGCTCCAACAACAGGATATCGACCATCACATTTAAATGAGAAGTATTTCAAAAATTTGCGTTGCATTTGTTCCAGGAGGTTAGTTTGAGACTGATAGTAGGGGTACCAGACTATAGATGCATATTCAGTTTGGAAACGACATGAGCAAAGAAAAGAATCTTTAAAGTATCCATATTACATTTCAGGATCTTCAGCAACACTTTCACGAACCAAACCAATATTTTCAGTTTTTTGATCCTCCACGGAACCGGTCTCTTGAAATGTTTTAATAATTCGATCAATAGTCCTTTCAGATGGACGATTATGTAAACTCTTTTCACAGAACGCTGATTTTCATAAAATAATTCAACAATTTGAACGCGTTGTTGATGGAGGAACCAGGTGTCCATTCTTCACTTTGGACGCACGTTCTTCATAGATTTAATGACTTTAGGCAGGCACTGTTCAGTATACCACTTAGCTGTGACTGTCTTCTGTGTGACCAAAACGACGTGTTCCACAATTCCACTCGATTTGAAAAATACAGCTATAATTTTTTTCTTTACAGATCCGGATTTTCTGACAACTACGGGTGTCATCATCATCATCAAAGACCCAAACTATGTTTTGAGCTTTGGTCGGCACATCGTAATAGTACAGCCAAGTCTTGTCACCTGTCACGATGTTGTTCACATACCAAGATTGTTCCATATTAAACTTTTTTAGCATTTCCCGGCACCCAGTCACATGAATAACTGAGCCCATCGACATGGCGCGGCGGCTACTATGCACGTACGAACATGTCTCAACATGCAGCAACAAGCAGCTCCCTACGATTCATTGTTGCGTCATATTGCAAAACTTCCCGAGTACCGTTTGTATGTTAGTATGTCCATTTAAAATAAAACTATGTAAATACATTTTTTATTTTAATCTTTTATCAAAGAATATTAAAAACAAAATCTTCCTTTATTAAGTATTAAATATTTAACTTTAGTTGGATAACGATATATTTGACGAGTTACCTACGTTATATTAGTCTAGTGCATAGAGCATGCTCGCAATTTCCTTATTAGTCCTTTTTATATACTTTTGTCGACCATTTGCATGCACCGACGTTATTAGAAAATTTTATATTTGCCCCTGCTTTGCACAAACACCAAATAATAGAACAGAAAGCAGATTGTACTTTAACAAAGTTGTGCTGTTGTTACATTGTCGACCGTATAATTTTACATGCAAAATCCTACTTTATTATAATTCACGGCACGTTGTTCAGCTTGTTTGTTGTGTAATTTGTAAAAAATGCCACTTTTATTTTATTTTTGTGCAGTTCCTTTTCCTTTTTTTTGTAAACGTTTTTTTGCTACATACAGTATAACCTACGCTGTGTACGTGAATTACAAAAACATTCGTTGTGATTCTCGTGTAATCTTTTAATTATTTTTGTATCTCGCATTAGTTTTCGTGACAAGGATGGACGTATGGTACTAAATACATGTTGTAAAGTGAAGATTAATTATGGTTCTAGTCTTCGCCTAAAAGATAAACACTAATGTTCTTTTATCAGTCCATATTAGTTATTCATGTTATTCATTAATGTTATTCATTTTTGAAAGTGTACTTATGAGTCACTGTTAAACACAAAAATATAGTAATATTGCTATATACGAAGTTTAATTCAAAAGTTAAGATCCTCTTACAAAGTCGAAGATTTGTTTGTATAGCGTAACATTTAATTCTGTTCAATGTAGTTATTTGAGTATGTTATCAACATTCAAGAAAGATTCACAATCTTAAACGCGGCTGAGAAATAAAAATATATAGATGTCGACGCTTTGGTAACTACGAGGGTGTTCCCGTACGTACCCGACACAATAAAGAAAACATTTTGGAAATAAATATATTTATTTTTCAACATAATCTCCTTTCAGCTCTATACTCTTTCCCCAGCGATGTTTAATAAGTTCGATATCTTTTTCATAATAAGAACTGTCTTGCTCCTCAAAATAGCCATTAACTGCCGACATTTTTGACCACTGACCCATTTTTTCAAATTTGGGAATAGAAAAGAATCCGATGGGGGCTAAGTCTGGCGAATAGGGTGCATAAAGTAGCAATTCAAACTTTAATTCGTTAATTTTATGTCAGCGAAAAATGGAATTAACTCGCAAACACTTTCGTGCAAATTATTTTTCATAATCTTCGACGTGGATTGACTCAACAAGAATGTATCGACGAGCTGAATTCTTTATATGTTGATGAAGCATCATCGAAAACTACATATACCGTTGGTATAGTGAATACAAACTTGGACGGTGTTTTTTGGACGATGAATTTCGTGAATGTCGTCCCACAAATGTTGCTGTGTTGGAAAACATTATTGCAGTGCCTGAATTGATAATGCAAGACCATCATGTGACATACCGTGAGATCGAGACATCTCTAAGCATTAGTAACACCAGCCTGCATAAGATCCTGCATGAACATTTAGCCGTTAAGAAGCTATGTTTACGCTGGATACCACATAACTTGACAACCGCTCAAAAAAGGACTCGCGTCAATTGTTGCCAAGAAATGCACAAAAAAAAACAATGGCGGTGCTTCAAAGAACATTTATAAAGTCGTCATAAGTGATGAATCTTGGATTTATACGTATGAACCCGACAGTAAACAGCAGTCGACTGTGTGGGTATTCCAAGTTGAGCTAAAGCCAACAAAAGTTGTTCGCTCTGGAAACACATCAAAACCGGTCACGTTGCAACCGTGCCTTTAGAGAGATGTAGAACGGTCAATTCCGAATGGTACACAACTATTTGTTTCCCTAAAGTTTTTGAAGAAATAAGGAAAACAAACCGAAAACGACAGATCTATTCTCCATCATGACATTGCGAGGTTTCGCAAGTCGGTTCAAACAATTGAATATTTGACCGGGAAAAACATTGAATTGATGAGCCTTCCGCCGCACAGCCCTGATCTAGCATCCTGTAATTCCTTTTTGTTCCCAAACGTGGAGAATAAACTTCGTGCTCAACGGTTTTCTACGCCGGCAAAGGCAGTTGAGTCATTCAAAACTCATATTTTGGAGATACCGCATTCACAGTGGTAGCAATGCTTTTCGGATTGGTTTAAACGAATGCAAAAGTGCATTGATTTTCAAGGAGAATATTTTGAAAAGTAATAAAACTATTTTCGATAATATGGAGCTTTTGTTTGTTTGCTATTCCGGAAATAAGAACGGCTACTCTCGTATGTATATAAAAGATAGTGTGCACATCCGGAAGAATTTATAACTCCCAAAAAACATCGTAGAATGGTTTAATTGACATTTATGAGTCTACCTAATAGTGAATCATCACTTACTTTACGTCCGCTCTCTGCTTAACAGGTTGACAGCACATGTCTAATGTATCAGTTAAGTGATACCACTTAGATTTAGATAATTTTTTATAGGTTATCAATTCATGGATAATCTCAAACAAAAAAACATTTCACTGAATGAAACCATGTCTATATTTAGAGCTCGTAAAATTTAAATTGCGGGCTGAAAAAGGAGCGCTGCAGTGGTAGCTAATAAAGTTAATGTCAGTATAAACCGATAGAAAAAATTGTAAAGAAAAAAACAATTCAGCCGAGTAGTACTTTCTTTTTACGTTCATCCATGAATCTCGGAGAAATAAAAGTAAATGTCCATAAAATTGCTATGCATACAATTAAAAGGCGAATTCAATAACCTGAATCAAATGTCATAAAAGTTGCTTTATTTTTAATTTAATGGTAGTTAGAATTGCCCTTGTACCAATTCTGTACCGACGAAGGAGAAAAAAATATATACGCGCGTATAAATATATAAGGTCCCTTTGTAGCAGTATCACAATATACTGTGATTTTTATTAGGATCATATAAACTATATAAGACAAATTATATATGCGGGGTACAAAGTAGAATGAAAACATAAAATCGCAGTTATTTCCCGAAACTCGAAATATTTAGATTAGTTCCTCCTGTTCCTCTTTTCAGTGGTATCTCCCTTGCCGAAGTTTACACAGAGACATTTATATAAAATGAAGCGAATGCTTCTGTCATGTATGTATATAGAGAGACCGGGGGTAATAAATATTGAGAACGCGCATGAATCTGCAATTCTTCTAAGTAACATTTTTATTGCTCAGATAAAATTTTAATATTAATGTTTATTGAATTTATCTTCTGTGGCAATAAAATGGTTTTGTTGGTAATAAACAAGACGTCATGCAAGTTCGATGTGTTTCGAGGTATGTTTTTCTTATTAATGCACATTTTGGACCGAAGCCACAGGATATATAATTTATTTTTTTTACATACAATTCAAAAATCTCTAATATATATGCTATTTCTGAGTAACGAATTCAAAAGTAAGTATTTCTCTATATCTTCTATATACGGTGAAACCCGCTTATTGGAATACTCATATTATCCGCCAAAATTACTACTATATGCGGATTATTTCATTATCTGTTTTTAACTTATTTTTTCTTATTACTATCAGGTTGTTACAAATGTAATGTCCGTTTTTTCCTTCAGTCTGAACTGAATCGCACCTGCGTGAAGACGTGTATGTTTTTGGTGAAAATTATTATTGTATTTGTAGAAAAGAGTATTTATTTTGAAGTGTGTACCTGTTCCATTTCTTGGAAAGATTAATACACCTGTCCTTGTCTCGCCTATGGAAATGCTGTCGGCAAGAGATATTCGGGCAATTTACCTCTTTCAATTTAAAAAGGGATTAAATGCAGCTGCAGCAACGCGAGAAATTAATCAGACGTTCGGTGAAACCACGTGTAATGAACGCACATTACGGCGATGGTTTAAAAAATTCAGCGAGGGAAATTTTGATTTGGAAAATGAGCCTCGCGGATGTGCGCGTAGCACCGTTAATGACGACGAACTGCGTGTAGAAGTTGAAAGTAATCCGTCGACAACAGTGCGTAGCCTTGCAGAAACATTTCAAGTGTCCATTGCCACCATTAGTCGTCACCTTTCCTCGATTGGCAAAGTGAAGAAACCCGATCGATGGGTGCCGCACCAATTAACGGAAGCCAATAAGCTCCGTCGATTAGAGGTGGCTACCTCTTTGGCTAATCGACAGAAAGTTGAACCGTTTCTTCGTCGAGTGATAACGTGTGACGAAAAGTGGATACTTTATGATAATCGGAGACGGTCAGGATAATGGTTAGATCGAGGTGAAGCACCAAGACAGCATGCACGAGCATCACTTCACCCGCGAAAGATTATGGTGACTGTATGGTGGACCAGTAAGGGTATTATTCACTATTCATTTTTGCAACCTGGTGAAACCATCACGGTAGCGTCCTATTGTGCCGAACTGGAAACTATGCATGGAAAATTGAGCCGCTTGCAGCCCTCACTAGTCAATAGACATGGACCCATACTTCTTCATGATAATGCAAGACCTCATGTTGCACGACAGACAATCCAAAAACTTTCGGAAGCTGGTTACGAAATTCTCCCTCACCCACCTTATTCACCTGACCTTTCGCCAACTGATTTTCATTTTTTCCGAAGTTTAGACAATCACTTAAAAAATAGGGACTTCCCTGACCGGGAGCCTGTAATAGCAGTGTTTGAGCAATATGTGAGCCGTCAAAACCTAGATTTCTTTTCAAAAGGAATTTTTCAGCTTCCAGGCCGTTGGCAACAAACTATTGATGTAAATGGAGACTATTTTGCAGAATAAATATTTATATTTTTTTAAATTTAGACTTTTTTTATTCCTTACAAAATCGGACATTTCATATGTAACAACCTGATAGTAAACTAAGTATGTATATATATACATACATACTTCGTATTCTTTACATCTGCGATTTTATAAGTATAAAATCGACTTTAGTATGATACTGTAAATTTATGTTGCGATTTTCATAAAATGTATTTAAGAATACATACAAAAGAAATAAAACACACTTCAGCGTATACATACATATTTTTTAATTGACACTATTTTTTTTATTTCAAACTTTATACATCCTTAACAAAATAATCTGTAATTTTATTTTGTTTTCTTTCTTTACACAAAATATCAGTGATTTGGTTATCTAATGCATAGAAATGTGCAAAATTACAATCAGTTTTTGATTCTAAAAAAACGACGTATAGTGTCACATGCTAATTTCGCTTCTTGAGATGATGGCGCTGTTGAAGGAGTATCCTTTGGATATGTATTTTCTTCTGCTTCTTCTTTCTCCTTCTGTTCCGTCACCTTGCTTGCACAATTTCCGTCTGACTCTTCAAAAATAGGTAAATTGTCATCAAAAGAAACGAAAATGGAAAAATTTTCTTCAGTCATGGCATCCGGAAGTGGTTCTTCGATGTTGACAATTTCTTGTTCCTCTCCTTTAATAAACTGACATTTTACGAAACAATTTAAAATAGAGCTTGACTGAATTTTATCCCACGCTTTATTCATCATGTGAACAGCAGATAAAATTGTTAGTTTTCGGGATAGGCCAATTGCACCATCAGTAGATGACGGTTCATAAAAATCAATTGTAGAAATAATTTTCCTTATTATTTCCTTTCTATAATTTCTCTTAAAAAGAGAGATAACTCCTTGATCCAGGGGTCGAATTATAGATGTTGTGTTTGCCGGAAAATAATGTAGTTGCACATTAGTCAAACTCACATCTGGCTTGTGAGCAAAGCAGTTGTCCATAAACAGTAAAAGTTTCTTATTTGATTGTTTCATTACCTTATCGAAGTTTAAAAGCCAATCTTTAAACAGTGCTGCTGCCATCCAAGCATTTGTTTGAAGTATATTTCACAGGCAAAGATTTTACTCCTTTACAACTCCTTGGGCTTTTTGGCATGCCAATGACAAAGAGCGGCAACTTATGACTTCCGTCAGAATTGGCGCATATCGAAAGGGTAATTCGGTCTTTTGCAGCTTTACCTCCTACAGCCTTTTCTCCGCGAAAACAGAAGGAACCGTCAGGAATAGCGCGATAATGTAAAGCGGTTTCACCGCAGTTATAAATGCAATCTGGTTTATAATCTTTTAATAAAGACGGTAAAACCTCACTTATCAACGTATTTGCCGCAACTACATTTGCGTCACATGCTTCACCTACAATTTTTTTGAAAGAAATTTGGGAACGACTTTTCCATCTGGTAAACCACCCATTTGTTGCTTGAAAATTTGCACTACCCAGATTTTGTGCAATCTGTTCGGCCTTTTCCGCTTTTTCCGTATATCGTTTCATTTTTATTAATGGCGTAGTTCTTACTTGTCATCTGTCAAGTAGTTACAGGTTGAGTCATGACTACTGTTAAAATGGTGGAATATTGAAAATGAAATGTGTTATTGGAACAACTTTTATTATTACTCAAAACGCTGTGCAAAAATGCAATATTAGTCAACTCCTGCGAAATCTTGACTATAAGGGTCTTCCGCTCCAACACGGGGGTCAAGGAGCATGTCCGAGAACTTAGCTGAATCTGGGTATCGCCAATCTACATCCTACCTTAAAGAGAAGGTTATTGTTATTGTCTACCTAGCGTCTAAGTACAGTCCACTAGTGCCTTCAGCTCTGGATCGCGCAGAATGTCCCTCTCCGATCACTCTCTCCAAAACCGAACCACTTTTCAAAAGTGTAATGTAATCAGTGTTAACAACTACAAATGCGTTCACCATATTTACTAAAAAATTAGTGAAATAAATTAAGAAGAGGAGAGGTCCAAGTACCGACCACTACGGCAATCCAATTGTTACAGTTTCTGCGTTTGAGAATTTGCTACTAAGTTTTTTAATAAAATGTTATGTTGCGTGCAGTCAAACGCCTTACTGACACGACACAACTGAGAGCTCATAATCATTGCAAAAATGTTAGGGGGGGCAAATAATTGTCAGCAACCACAGTTGAAACAGTATGAAGGACAGATACCTAGAGGACAATGATAAGAAGAAAGTGGAACAAAGAGACGAAAAGGAAAAGAAATGGAAGGAATCCATCACCTAATGCAAAATAGACAAAGATGAAAAAATCTGGTAGGACGTCTATAGTGGTAGGTATGGCAAAATGGGTTAAGTATAGA
The DNA here is from genome assembly GCA_031893035.1 of Dermolepida albohirtum. Classification (NCBI taxonomy): domain Eukaryota; kingdom Metazoa; phylum Arthropoda; class Insecta; order Coleoptera; family Scarabaeidae; genus Dermolepida; species Dermolepida albohirtum. Next base: position 786,935 of record JAVIWB010006102.1, read on the forward strand.
TATCTGTTGCTGTTGCTTCAAAAGCTATTCCACAGCAGGCAATTATGTCCTGCTATATAATCACATTTGATATTTCTAGAGCTTTTAACTTTCTGTTGAAATTTAAATTTAGAAAAGTTGTTAAAGTAAAAGCTTAAAATGAAATTGTATGTAACTATTAGGTTTTAACATTTAAAAGGTAACTTTAATCAGTTTTTAGTTTGCTCGTAGTGACATGCTAAAATGGAAATAAAGTGAAATACTTTAATTAATTTAAAATCTATTTGAAGTTGATGCGGAATGCAGTCGAGATACGTTTAATTTATTTGTAAAAGGGAAAACTACTAAAAGAGGTCGTTTTCTCTTGGTTCAAACGCAACGAATTAAGCGTTTCAGTGCACCGCCGATTCGAGCGAAATGTAATTAAAAGTGTCAGTCGATGTGGCACTGCAAAGGAACTCGAATCATTTCCATTATTGTTTCCTCTAGCGGCGGACGTCCTAGGCGAGAGGAAATAGTGAGGCGCTCGACGTTCGCGCGGAGCATTCTGGTTATTTATTCTTGTGCAATGCTGTTTTCCGTAACCTTCCTATAAGAACTGTAGGACATCTCACAAAAGTACACAATGAAGCATTAATTGATATTAAGGGAAACGTTCTCAATTAATTTAGCGTTAGTAATTAAATGAAATTTTCGTAATTGGACGGGGTTTATCGACCCAATTACATTTTGCACCTTTAATGTATAAAATTAAAGTCACTCAACTTGCAATGAGACAACAAATATATGCAAAGGAAATGTGTACTAGAAAAATTGGTGAAATGTCCAAACAAGCTTTGGTCTGAGACAAATATTATAATAGATGTTGACATGCTTCCCATTTTTTCTTCCATTGCTAATGGACGGCACAAGTGAATGTTGAGTATAATTCTGAGACAGTTTTTGATATCCCATTGTTTTCATCGGAATTCTTTTTGTGTAACATAGCGAAGGCTTTGCGTTGTATATGTTTGTCAGCGATACGTTTGTTTATTTTCAATTTATGTGTCTTCATTATTGAGTAAGAGAAGAGAGGTCTACAATGGTGCAAGAAAGCTAAAATTAAACATGAATGCTGGATATGATGGATTACCGAGTTTTCTTGTATGTAATTGTGCAACGATATTATGCTAATCGTCACAATTTTTAATTTATCTTCAAAAACATCAGTATTTCTTTGCTACGTGAAGATTGACAGAGTAACACCAGTTTTCAAGAGAGCTTTTTATTACCATAAGAATTTTCGCAAAGTTAAATCCGTTATATCAAAATTTAGGCCAACCGAATCCCAAGCAATCAGAGACAGTCAACATCAATTTGAAAATCCCCAAATTCTGGAAGATCTGCATACAATACATAACAATTACCATCCATTAGTAGAAGCAATTACAAAACTTCAAAACGAAAACGATTCGCTGCCCTTAGACGCATCACTATGCATAGTGCAAAATGTGACCGCTCATTTGCATAGTTTAACTGACGCTGCTGGTGTACGAGCTCATCAAAAATTATTAAGTGTTTTAAAAAAAAATCCGGACTTGCATGTTTTACGAACTATTTATGACAAATGTGCAAATAGTGAGCCCTGGAATGATTTTGAACAACAGCTTCTTTCTGCCAAAATTACATCAATAGACGCCGAACGATCTTTTTCTCTATACAAAAACATTTTCTCGTCGCGAAGGACGTCATTTACAGAAGCAACCGTAGAGACGTATGCAATGATGCAGATGTACAGTTACTTCCACAACACATTACCAGGGTTATGAAATTACATATTACTAGGTAAGCACTAATTGTGTAAGAATAAGTCTAGACACGGCACTGCTACGGACACTTTCGCCGCAGTTTATAATTTACACTTAAACACCAACCGTGAACCGTATTGTATTTGATGTGAATGATCTCATTCACTGCGCACCAATTGCCCGTTCTACCGTATCGCCTATGGTATTGCCAGTTTCGTCGCCGCACTATACATTAGTGAATCTATTGATAAATGACAAGAAGTGGATGTTATACATAATCTGTCACAGAGAAACCCGAACTTCCTTAAAATAGTAATTCTTAGTGGCGCCATCTATTTAAAAAAATATGCGTTACTGCAAGCTGAGAAATTGCCCATAAAGTAATAGTGTGTATTTAGCATTGGTTGAAAAATGAATTTTGGACGAAGAGTAAAAACAAAGTTCTGTTTTAAATTTACCGAGTTTAAAACAGAACTTTGCTCGTTTACTGAAACGTTTAATTTGATGAAACAGGTGTATGGTGATACGTGTTTACCAAATACGAGTGTATGAGTGGTATAAACGATTTAAAGACTGTTATACGGACATAAATGAACCGATATCCTCATCGCGATACGTGGAAATGGAATCATTTCATCGCATTTTGACACAGAATTTAGGACTGAGAAAGATTTGTGCAAAGTTTGTGTGTGCTAACTGAATTCAACATTACTGAGAAGAGGAAATCTACATCTCTGTAAGACACTCAAAGACGTCAGTGATAATTACTAACGTTGTTTGTAATTGATGTCGGAATGTACATTACGAGGGTAGTCGTTTATATTTCAGGGAATAGCAAACAAAAAAAATTTTTTTATTATCGAAAATAGTTTTATTGCTTTTCAAAATATTCTCCTCGAAAGTCAGTGCACTTTTACATTCGTTTAAACCAATCCGAAAAGCATTGGCGCCACTGCGAAAGCCGTATCTACAAAATATGAGTTTTGAATGCTTCAACTGCCTCTTCCGGCGTAGAAAACCGACGACCGCGAAGTTTATTCTTTACGCGTGGGAACAAAAAGAAATCACAGGGTGCCAAAACAGGGTTGTACGGCGGATGGCTCATCAATTCAATGTTTTACCCGGTCAAATATTGTTTGGATCGATCTGTGAGAGCTCGCATGATGGGGAATGATATGTTGTTTTCGGTTTGTTTTCCTTATTTCTTCACTTTTGGTAAACAAATAGTTGTTTACCAAACAGTTGGTTGCAACCGTGTCTAAAGACACGGTTGCAACGTGACCGGTTTTTCCGAGAAAACAGGCGACCGTTTGATTTGATGTGCTTCGGGCGCGAACAACTTTTGTTGGTTCTGGCCCATCTTGGAATACCCACACAATCGACTGCTGTCTACCCTCGGACTCATATGTACATATATGTAGATCCATGATTTATCACCTGTGACGACTTTATAAATGTTCTTTGAAACACCGCCATTGCATTTCTTGGCACCAACCCATGCGAGTTCTTTTTTGAGCGGTTGTCAAATTATGTGGTACCCAACGTGAACATAGCTTCTTAACGGCTAAATGTCCATGCAGGATCTCACTGGTGTTACTATACCTAGAGATGTCTCGATCTCACATGACAGTCTTGCATTATCAACTCAGATACTGCATTAGTGTTTTCCGACATCACATTTGTGGGACGACCTTCATGAAATTCATCGTCCAGAAAACGCCGCCCAAGTTTAAATTCATTATACCAACGATATTCTGTAGTTTTCGAAGGTGCTTCATCACCATATAAAGAATTCAGCTCGTCGATGCATTCATGTTGAGATAATCCACGCCGAAAATTATGAAAAATAATTGCACAAAAATGTTCGCGAGTTAATTCCATTTTTTCGCTGACAAAATATTTTCAAGTTACTATCAACAATAGAAATAGCGACCGGATAATAAAACTGTCAAGTAGAAGTAGTAAATATATTGTCAAAAATGACAAACTTCACGATGCAATCGTCACATCGGAGGCAACACTAATAGTGTTGCCAGTTCCCGAAGTATAAACGACTACCCTCGTATTACTTTTTTTCAGCAAACTAAATTATGTTTAAACAAATTTATATTTTTTCTTCTTTTTTTGAGAATCACTGATGTAAAGTGGACTAAAATCATCCCATCTACGGTATAGAAGATGAAGGGAAATTTAACCAAAAGTATTTCAAGTCGATGGCCTCCCAAAAATGACTCATTATTTCAAAAATGTAATTTCTAATGAACGTAAACGGAAGTTTTAACTGTTGTAATTTAATGAAACTGGTTACACCGGTAGCAACCAATTTTTAAATAGTCATCATTTGAATGTTTGCTTTAAAATCAAAAAATATTTAGAAATATTTGCGTCTGTATCCGTTAATTATTCCTCGTACTTCCAGTGAATTAATTATTCGTTTTATTGTCTCTAAATGTTAAATTGTAATGGCAATTATGAATTGACATTTTTTAACACATTGCATACGTCCAGCTTCCGAACATAACCGTGCTTGTAATTATTTTCTCAATTAACCTTGAATAATACGTCGGTTTTACTTTAAAATCATACCAAAACGTACGAAAACGAAACACGAACTCGTTAAAGTCAAAACAAGTTTTTGATGTAACATGTTTTATACGAGCTATTACGTTTCATATAATTTTAATACGTGACTTAAATACAAACATCCCGGCCTTTTTCCGAGTGGATAAGTAATGGACCCTTTAAAAAAAAACGACCGGGTGGGGACGAAATTCATGAAATTTATTCAGTTTACGTGTTTATTATCAGTTTATTTTGACAGGAACATATTATCGGTTACTGTATAAATGTATAAAATGTACAAAAATACTGTCGCTGTAACGTAATGCTGTTCCGTGTTATTTCACAGTGCCACATAAAATTCGCTTTCGCAAAGTTATAATTTTACATTATCTATGGCTACGAATTAAGATTCTTTTGCATAAATATACATATAAATTTGTGTTAAATTGAGAAATTTAATTTATTTATAGCTGGATCTAAGCGGGAGGACTTTAGTTATCACCGAAATATAAATATCCGAAAATAGGGGCTTGGTAATTTAATATATAAGATGTAATAAAACGAAAATTTATACTATCGTATTTCTCTGTGTTAAAGGCGAATCCTAATATCATTCTGAATGGTCTGGGATTTAAATATTTATCCCACATCACTGCTGATTGTAAATATCGTTGCTTTTTTACTTTATGTCGCATTCAGTTTACGTCTCTAGGTAGTTTATCAATAATAAAAATAACAGAGGTTCACTTGAGGGACACCAGAACTAATACGACAGATATTAGAAATAAGACCTTTTAACCCATTAAAAACCAATGCAATTAAAAATGAAAACTTGTTTAATTCATTTATTTAATTTAGGTAAAATATACATAAGGAACATAAAAAAAAGTAAAAAATTATAAAAAAAAATTCAGGAACTGTGGTTTTGGAGCTGTACCTAAACGGGTACAATGGCTTAATTAGTATGCTTATTAATTTGGTACGTTAACTTCCGCGATCGTGGTCCATGCCATCTGCTTCTGGGTTTCCGGGCTGGAACCGCGTCACTGGTGTATCTGCCGACGTTTCGTACCCATTTGTATGGGACATCTTCAGGGCTGAACTACTGCACTGAAACTGAACAGTTGGGTTGGGTTGCACTGAAACTGAATAGTTGGGTTGGGTTGCACTGAAACTGAACAGTTTCAGTGCAGTAGTTCAGCCCTGAAGATGTCCCATACAAATGGGTACGAAACGTCGGCAGATACACCAGTGACGCGGTTCCAGCCCGGAAACCCAGAAGCAGATAGCATGGACCACGACCGCGGAAGTCTACGTACCAAATTAACCAGCCTCTACGGGGAGGATATCCAGAAGAAAACAGAGAACAGTTTCAGTGCAGTAGTTCTGCCCTGAAGATGTCCCATACAAATGGGTACGAAACATCGGCAGATACACCAGTGACGCGGTTGCAGCCCGGAAACCCAGAAGCAGATAGTATGCTTATTTCTTAGTGTGACATATTTTGAAACACTCCCTTTCTAGACAAAGTGCAACGTCACATTGTTCACACATCCATCTAATTCTACTATGGCATTCGCGGCATCATAAAGGGCTTTTTATTCTCTTGGAGAAGTGGTTTCCAACAATAGTAGCTACACCAAGTGCCAGTGAGCGTTTCGAAGTTGTCGGTGTCTGCGTATAATTTTGAAGATAGTAGCGAACAATATGACGCTTGACCACAACGGAATTCAACATTGTGGTAAAAAGCGGCCACCACCATTTCTTTCCTCAAAATTTTATTTATTTTTTTAATTGTTCAAGTGGAATATCGTCTTCGCTATCGCTGCCACAAAATACCTCTATTTCACCTGGCACATCGTATGGTATACGGTCAACTTCAATATTTTCAGCGAGACCTTCTTCTTCATCTGTGTTATAATTCGGGCCAAAGCCTCAAAAGGTATAATAGCAATTTCAAATTCGTGGTGATCTTCCTCAGCTTCAACATAATTCAGGGCACACTTCAAGGTATTGAAATGTCTGCCGTAGAAACTTGACGTTTTTATAGTAGGAAATTTTTTGTGGGCAAAAATCTTTAAAAAATGCATACCCAATAAGCCCTTGTACTCAATTGGGTACACCAATTTTTCTACTCACCCAGCGTCGTTCCAATTAGTTTTATATCTCTCACCTTTTTATAAATTGGAAACACAGTTATTCCCCTATGCAAAACTATAACAAACACTTATTATAATATAACAGGTTTTACTTCACACTGCTGAATAATCACTGACCTAGCTAATATTTGCAAAATTGACGCAAAGGTATTAAAACTAAACAAAATATACAGTAACGGTGCTATTTCTTTGTTGTTGTGTGCTTTTTAAACACATTATTTTGAATGCAAAACCAAAAGAAACTTCACTTCTCGTAAAATTTATGCATATTTAAATATTGTCTTTTTTCCGTACTCAAGCAGATACAATGGCTAGGAATGGGTTGAAGACACAAAAATTGTGATACACTCAAATTTAGCCTCGTTTATCGGATAAATCGATGCTATGATCGTCGCGATTAAATGTCTTTGCTAGATCAATATATGTAGGTAAAGTTGAAATAATTAGTTATAAAGTTACCTCAGTTAAGTAATGAGCAAAAGTATGGATATTCCTAAAAAATCTTTTTCCAAAAAATCCATATTGTTTCAAAGCTTAAACAATTGACTTCGTATAAATTTTGCGAAGGGTTGATTTCGAAATTTTTACAACAACAGAAAATCGAATTGAATTAATAACTTTATATATTAAGCACGTCGTTTTCTTGGAGCACTTCGACAATATCAGCCCACAGACACACCAGGTGTTTTTTGGTTGTTGAAAATTTTTAATAAAATAAACAAAATACAATTGAATTGATTCGGCGTATACTGTGTGAAAATTCAGATTCATATACAGTAATAAGAAACACGAACCATTAAAATTTTCACTCACAATTTTTTATTTTCGTAAAAAAATATACATAAATTTATTTATTCAAAGTATTGGCCATTTGATTCTACACATCTTGCCCATCTTTCAGGCAATTTACGGATGCCTCCCCAAGAAAACTGTTTGTTGTTTGAGCAAAACCATTCATCGACCTATTTTCTAACTTCTTCGAAATTGGCGAAGCGCTGCTTTGCAAGCGCATATCCTATTGATGCAAAAAGGTGATACTAGGACGGGGCTAGGTCAGAAGAGTACGGCGGGTGCGAAATTATATCCCATCTAGGTGCTTTCAAGGCTTTCTTCGACCGGTTTTGCTGTATGAAACGACGCGCTATCGTGCTGTAAAGTCACTTTACCGTGTCTTTGGGCCAATTCTAGGCGTTTTTCTATCAATACATGGTCCAAATTAATAATTTGTTGTCAATAGCGATCAGTATTATCTGTTTTACAAGGTTTCAACAGTTCGTAATACACCACGCCAATCTGGTTCTGTCAAACACAGAGCATTGTCTTGCGACCAAAGCGATTTGGGTTTGGAGTCAATGGGCCAGCTTCGCCAGATGATAACCATGACTTTGTGCGCTTAAAAATTTCGATATAAATCCATTTTTTATCGCCCGTTACTATTCGATGCAGAAATGACTTCCGATCATACCTTTGAAGCAGCGTTTCACAGACGATTTTTCGAATTTCCATTTGCCTGTCATTCTCCCTGTCTTCTCATCTTTTGAATTTTTCCTATTTAACGCTTTTGACAATTGTTTTTGAGTGCGAGTTGGGCCTTCATGTAATAACTCCTGCAGTTTTGCATCTTCAAATTTTTCGATCTACCAGATCTGCTTTGCACATCGAAATCACCACTTTTTAATTATCGAAACCACGCCTCATGGCGAGTATGGTTGGAGCATGGTTACCGTAAATTTTTGCCAGCAAATGATGACTTTCAGTGGCTTTTTTATTTTGCTTAAATACAAAAAGTGGTGTGTGCTACAAATGCACTTTCTCAGGTACGAGACTCGACGTTTTCAAAGAGGTATATATAAATTAAATACTAAGAAAATGATCAACTTTTCATTCATACTTACTTGACAATGAGTTTAAAAAGCCGTGGAGAGTTACTCAACTCATTTTTAATATGGATTGGTCTCTAGTTAGTTTTGCCATTATCTTCTTAAGTGTTGGAAATTCGTTTCTTTAAAAGAAACAGTGCATCATCTGCCGCACAGTACTTTCGACAGCTTCATCAAATTCTTGAAGCTTCGAATGCCTGCCTACTGGCTCGCAGGAGGCCTGATTTCACCTGTTTACTTATATTCTTTGATAATTCGATATACGGTTGATTTTGCCAGCTCTACAATACATTCCTTACAATATATTGTTATGGAAGTAATACCTACAAGTTACTTAGTGTTTCGGAGATGTTCATTAGAATTACTGTCGTTCCCATTGTTTGGAATTTGCAGCGTTAACATTTTATAATTATTCAAAACGTTGTTTTTCTTCATGTGTCAGATGTCCCAGTCGTTGACGATTTTTGCGTGGTGGTACTAACGGTTTGCTGTAATCCTAGCGACCACTATTGTTGCACTTAAAAGTACACATTTTATTTAATAATACAGTAAAAGATATTTTATAAGTGCAGAAATTAAACGTTTACAGATTATGAAAAATAGTGGAAATTTACTATTTATTTTCCCACATTAAACTTGCCTATTCAGGAACCAATGAAATCTCTCAAAAACATATACCATTTTGGCGCAATATTTGAACCACTCCTTGTTCTGAGATAAGGTATAATGGATCAAATTGACGAATATCTACGATGGAGCGTTTTTATATTCGCGGAATGAGCGGGTTGTAGAGGGGTGAGTAGGCGCATTGGGGGCGTGGCCTGTGCAGCGACTCATGATTAGTATAAATACGAAGTTTCATTGTTATTAGACAGTTAGTCTTTAAGCTATCGTCAACCAAGTAACATAATCAGGAGTGAAAAGTGAAATATGGAAAAAAATCGAATATCGTGCCGTTATAAAGTTGCTTACCAGGCAAGGAAAATCAGTCGCGACCATAATGAGTGAGATGTCATTGATTTACGGCGACTCTTGTCCAGGAAAAACCATGGTGTACAAGTGGCATAGTTTATTTAAACAAGGAAGGGAATCCCTTGAAGACGACCCGAGGCCGGGCAGGAGCATGAGGTGACCACGCCAGCACTTATCCAAAAAGTTGAACAAATTGTACTCGAAGATGCTCGACTAATGAAGAAACAACTCGCAGAAATGGTTGAAGTATCCGACACAACAATTTTTAAAATCCTACACGATCATCTCGGCATGTCTAAGGTCAACGCAAGATGGGTGCTGAGAATGCTCACGCCGCCGCAAAAACAACAGCGCGTAGAGTGTTCGCGTGCATTTTTGGACCTCTGTAATGAAGACAAGGATGGTGTATTGAGTGGAATTGTTACTGGAGACGAAATTTGAGTTCATCATCATGAACCTGAGTCCAAACAAGACTCCATGTAGTGGCATAAAAAGGGCACAGCACCTCCCAAGAAATTTAAAGTGTCACAATCAGCTGGGAAACTCATGGCAACGGTATTTTGGGACTCGGAAGGAATATTGTTGATTGATTATAAAGATAAAGGTGTTTCTATAACCGGAGAATATTACGCTTCAATATTAGAGCGACTAAAAGAAGCCATTAAAGAGAAAAGACGGGGAAAATTGACAAAAGGTGTTCTGCTTTTGCACTACAACGCGCCCGTCCAGAAGAGCCGCGTTGCGTTAGCTGCCCTGCATAAGGTGGGCTTCGAAATTGTGAATCACCCACCCTACAGCCCAGACCTGGCCGCGAGTGATTATTACCTGTTTCCGAAAATGAAAAAAGAGCTGCGGAGTAAAAAATTTACTGCCGATGATGAAGTCAAGGAGGCAGTTTCGGCGTATTTTGCAGATAAAGAGAAATCATTTTTTTATGAGGGTATAAATAAATTAATTGAAAGATGTGAAAAATGTATCCGTCTTGCAGGTGAATATATTGAAAAAGAAAAATAATTTGGTTTTTTTATTTCCACCCCTTGTCCCCCATTCCGCGAATATAAAAACGCTCCCTCGTATATCACATGAAAACTATCTGAGACTACTTGGGTTGTGTTTACAGAGAATTTTGTAAACTCCACTTTAATCAACACTGGAAACTGTACTAATTCGATAAAGTAACTTAGCCCGTTGGAACCATAATTTTATTTTGCAAGTTGATAAATTGATAAATTGACAACTTCTCTCCAATTGAATTTGTCCCCAATAAACTGCTAGAAATACAGCAACAAATTATAATTTCAGTAATACATCAAATTGTGATTTATATATGAATGAAACTTCAATCTTCCAGGCACAAAATAGACCATCTAGAAATTAGTTACACCAATATCCTATTAGCAATAATGGAAAATATGTAGATATATATTTTGTCGCTTATGACAGCTCCGTAGAAAATAAACAGGCCACTAAAACGTGTCTCATAATTCGTCATTAATACATAAACACGCACGTATTTTGTTTGTTTTTACAGATATTAAAAACGAAAGCCAACCCTCCTAGACCGAAGAGATGTCAGGACATAAATCTCAGAATACAATAAATATCTTTAAGTGGACGACAAATACAATACAACGAAGTCCTCCCCAAGATTCTCATTGCTAGTGCGAGCGAGGAGTCTTTTGGTTTGTACGCGATAAACGAGAAAAGAAGAAGAGGAATATGACTTAGCTGTGATGTAGGAGGAAAAAGAAGGGAGGTGAGGAGGAACAAGGAAAAAAGAACACGCCCGACGCCATTTGTCAAACTTTTCTCAATGTAGGTGAGTGATTAAAAAATAAATCTTATTTGAATAAATCCTGCAGATGATTAATTGAGGTTAGGTTCAAGATCGTCGTGTGTTACTGTACACAGCACGCCACGATCAATATTGTCAAATTTATATAAATCTTTTGTTTTTTCCAGCTCTACTGGAATTAAACGGTGATTTATTGTAACGTTGGCTTGTACTGAGCGACGTTACACGTGGTTTTATTTACCTGCCACGTGCATTTTGACAGCTAATACAAATGCAGGCAGTAGAGGTAAATTGGTCCATCTATTATACGATGAGAATTTGAGTTGATTGTTAGGAGAATGATACTGAATACACAACATAATGGTCGTATTAATTTTTTATATTTTGTTTTTATTATTTTAAAGAAAATAATACAAAGAAATAGATTGCAACTTTCAGTTCATTAATTTTTCCTACTCATATTATATGTACAAGGTTTTCCAATAAGAGTGATACGATTTCTTTAAAAAAAACACACTTATTGTTAAGAAAATTCAAAAGTTTTTTATTTAATGTGAAGTACAATCGATACAATTAAGTTCTAAATAAAACGTCATTCGAATGGCCTCCACGACTTCTTCTGCGGGAACGAATTCGATGAACCCAATTGTCGAGCACTTTTACCACTAAATCTAGTCGTATGTCATGAATGGCACGTTCAATATTGACTTGTAAAGCTTGAAGACAGTCTGGTTTATTTCGATAGGCCAATGTCTTCAAATAACCCCACAAGAAATAGTCTAATGGTTTTAAATCACAACTTCTTGGAGGTCATTCAATATCACAATTTCTTGAAATAATCGAATCTCCAAACTTTTCTCGCAATAATTCTATTATTGCATTTGCTGTATGGCACGTAAAAATTTGAAATCAAATGTTGTCAAGATCAACTTCTTCCAATGTCGGCCATAAAAAGTTGGTTATAATCAATCTATACCGCTCTCCATTGACAGTAACGGTGCTACTAGCTTTATTTTGAAAGAAGTACGGACCGATGATTCCACCATACCAAAAACCACACCAAACTGTCAATTTAGGTGAATGTAATGGTTTTTCATAAATAATTTGTGGATTTTCTTCGCACCAGAATCGACAGTTTTGTTTATTTACCACACCATCCAAATGAAAGTGAGCCTCATCAGAGAAGATGATTTTCTTAAAAAAATCGTTATCGTTTTCAAGTTGTTCCAAGGCAAAATCAGCAAATTCACAACGTTTACGGTGGTCCAATGGCTTCAGTTCTTGAGTGAGAACAATTTTATAGGGATGCAAACCCAAATCCTTTCTCAAAATCCGCCAGGTTGTGGTTTGAGACAGTCGCAATTGTTGAGAACGTCTTGGAATCGACAAATTACGGTCTTCAGTAACACTTGCCTGAACGGCAGCAATATTTGCATTACTTCGAGCGGTTCTTTGTCTTATTGGCACTTGAAAATTATGTAAAGAAAATGTAACCTCAAAATTTTTAACAATTCGACGAATAGCGAGCACACTTGGACGATTATTACGACCATAAAATGGCAAAAGCGCACGAAAAGTTGCAATTGGAGAACGATTATTTTGATAATAAAACTGAATAATTTGTAAACGTTGTTCTTGCGTATATCTCTCCATGATGAAATTGTAAACACTACTGAATACAATGAAAAACAAATGACAGATCATGACATATTACAAATGGCCGAAATGTCACTTCAAAATCATATCATCCCTATTGGAAAACCTTATATATATTTATAAATGCTTTAAAAGAATTAAGCGCCAATAGTAATAATATATAATAATAATCATAATAATAATAATTCATACCCTCACAGCACAACCCACATACAATACACACAATTGGTGCTGGTGCGATTTATTCTGTGCTAGTTCTATGGCGACACTGTAATTAAGTATCTACTGATGATGACTGCTTAATTGTCAAATACGTGTACAGAATGCGGATATTGATATGGGTGGGGGTTTAATTCACCTCTTAGATTAATCCATACTTTCACATCCACCAACAGCTTATAACCAATTACAGGAGACTTTGGCAGATAATGAATTATTATTAATTTTAAACAAATCTCCGCATTCGCAGTAGCGTACGACCTCGCCGGGGAGCCTGGATAGGTGCGAATTATAGTTTCAGTACATTGTAAGGTAAGAAAACGATTTAGAAAGGTATTTACCCTCGTTGCAGCTAACAAGCCACCTTCGCGTCATTGATATGATGCAAGCTATCGGCAATGCTTGCACGCGTCCGCCCCTCAGCACTTCCCCTAGCTAGTGATGCGGAGAACTGTTCAACTTTAGTTATTATCACGCTCAAAGTGCGATTTTTGTCTTACAACATTAGCTTAAACATGGAAAACCTTCCTGGTCGGAGGCTATCAGACTCGAGACTCCAGGCGTGATAAGCCAAAACCCGAGACTCCAGGCGCGATAAGTCAATGACTTGCCACGGAGCTGTCAGTCAGTTAAAATATTCTTAATGTAATCTTACTGATATCTCAAATGTATATAAGAATAATTTAGTTACCATTATCAATAGGATAGTTTGGTAAAAGGCACTAGTGCTCGATGTTTAAGTAGATCTAGCCGTTGAGCAGTGTTTGACTGACAAAAATAGAGACGACGACTACAAAAATATCAATATATCTGGTGGTTAAGTACACGGGAAACAATGTATGTTACTTTGATTAAAAAATTTAAGTTTAGGCAGTTCATATACCTTCTCTAGATTCAGAAGACTGCTGAAAGGTTAACATCAAGAACAGTTTAGTAACTACGCAAAATATTAATTCACTATAAGACAAATATAAATATCAAAATTGTTTTCAAAACCTCATTGCTTATGAAGATTTGTAGATGAGCACAACATGGAATAAGAACAGTATAAGTGACGAACTAAGAGTAAAGGGTTTAATTGTTATTCAACTGCGGACTTGAGCTCTCAGCAGGAAAACTATCGGTAAAAGTTTTCTGAAAACTAAGGGGGTTGACGCAGAATATACAAACAATTAAAAATTAAACATTACTGAACCGACTAACATTTATTCTAAAAATCCTAATACAGAGGTAGCCGTTTATATTTCGGGAATAGCAAACAAAGAAAATTATATTACCGAAAATAGTTTTACTGCTTTTCAAAATATTCTCCTTGAAAATCAAGGCACTTTTGCATTCCTTTAAACTAGTCCGAAGGCGGTATCTCCAAAATATGTGTTTTGAACTGCCTTTGCCGGCGTAGAGAACCGTTGACCACGAAGTTTATTCTTCAACAGTGGGAATAAAAAGAAATTACAGGATGTTAGATCAGAGCTGTACGTCGGAAGGCTCATCAATTCAATGCTTTGCCCGGTCAAATATTTAATTGTTTGAACCCACCTGGGAGAGCTCGCATTGTCATGGTGGAGAATGACCTGCCGTTTTGGGTTTGTTTTCCTTATTTCTTCAAAAACTTTTGGCAAACAAACAGTTGTGTACCATTCGGAACTGATCGTTCTACAACTCTCTAAAGACACGGTTGCAACGTGACCGGTTTTTTCGAAAAACAGATGACCATTTGTTTTGATTTGCTTCGAGCGCGAACAATTTTTGTTGGTTTTGGCTCATCTTAGAATACCCACACAGTCGACTGCTGTTTACTATCGGGCTCATCAAATGTGACGACTTTATGAATATTTTTTGAAGCACCGCCATTGTCTTTTTTGTGCACTTCTTTGCACAAATCGACGCGAGTCCTTTTTTGGACGGTTGTCAAATTATGTGTACCCAACGTGAACATAGCTTCTTAGCGGCTAAATGTTCATGCAGGATTTTATGCACGCTGGTGTTACTAATCTAGAGATGCCTCGATCTCACGGTATGTCACATGACGGTCTTGCATTATCAATTCAGACACTGCATTAATGTTTTTCGACACAACAACATTTGTGAGACGACCTTCATGAAATTCATCGGCCAAAGAACGCTGTCCAAGTTTGGTTTGACTATACCAACGATATACTGTAGTTTTCGATGGTGCTTCACCACCGTCGATTCATTCTTGTTGAGATAATCCACGTCGAAAATTATGAAAAATATTTGCACGAAAATGTTCACAAGCTAATTCCTTTTTTTCGTTGACATAAAATTTTCAAGTTTCAAGTTACCGGATAATGAAACTGTCAATTTAAATATATTGTCAAAAATGACAAACTTCACGATGCAATCATCAGATCGGAGGCAACGCTAACAGTGTTGCCAGTCTCCGAAATATAAGCGGCTACCCTCGTACATAAGAAACCTCTTGGTCTCTCATCAGTTTAAAGAAGTCTTTGTTTAACTTAATCAACTATTGCAAATAGATATAATTTTAACTCTTTGATCAATCAGACCATAAACTGATCTTTAAAATTCGTGTCGTATTATGCTGTTCAGAAACAGCCATTTAAAAGATTTAGTACAAGAATGAAAAACACAAAAGAAATCCGATAGATATTTTGGTTCAAAGTTAAGTCGATTGAAAATTTTATAGTCAACGTCGTTAGTTGCGATGGAAGTTTGTCGGCAATAATCGTTAAATCCTACCAGGTAGGGGGGTTCGGTTCTCTTATTCTGTTTCTTAATTGAAATCTACAGAAGTTTCCGCAACATTGAATGGCATCTGTTCGGTGCGTGTCTGATTTCCGGTTCGACGTTAGTATTTTATTACAGAGTAATCATTCCCATTTGATTTTCTTTTCCAAACAATCGACGCTACTTAAGTTTTGCGTAGCGGGCGCGATTTTATTATAAAAACTTTTAATTGTCTCAATATAAAACTGAATTTATCTACAATAAATCCCAGGGACCCTTCATTGCTTATGTAGGCAGGCCATTGACAGTGAATTGAGGAAATGAAATCAATTCAAATTTTATTTTCTGATTTAACTAATTTCGCATTCTATTGCTTGCTAAAATTGAAAATTTCTTTTTTCATTTTAACATATCAACTGAGCTAAGCAAACATGAAATAGAAAGTACGGATCCAAATACATAAAATAAGGTAGGGCATCTAAATTATAAAAACAATCATAATAAATATGAATTCAACAAGTCTGTAGGTACAATAGATACAATCATTAAACAAATACTTCCTCTGCCTAAAAGTCACAGAGATGAGTCAATTTTAACACAATTAGTAGTGTTATTTGTTGGTGAGAAATTGGTTGTTAAACATCCTAAATAAGGTATAAAAGTTTCAATCTGTAAAAATTTATATTTTGTACATTAAAGCCAAAATATTCATTTAATGTTGAAGTCAAGAATGTTTTCCGATCAACTGTCGTATGAAATATGACGTCGACAGGAAGGGAGAATGTCAAATTAAATACTATATTTATGTTGCTATAAGATGCGACATAACCAGTAAATAACAAATGTAAAAGTGTCCTACCTAGGTTACCTAAGTGTAAACTTACGAGGATGATGAAATAAATATGATATGTTAGAACAATAACAAATAACAGCGGAAAAATACAAGGAATATAATAATATCGGAACCGTAGAAAATAAATAATAATCATAAATCAACAGTTAAAGCACTATTTTATCTTTATTATACGTGACACATGTGTGCATAATACACATACTCTGCATACGTCTGTTTCTATTTTTTCACGATATCTTGACAAGACTTAGTGCGTATCTCTATTAGAAAAACGTCTGTGCCGTTTCTCTCTTCAACACATGTGACCAAGTAAGTAGTTGATACACCGGCAAACTTTCGTGGTTCAAACTTGCTTTAAGTTGCTTAAGGATTCAATTATTTACCATAAACCAAGTTTTAATGTGTAATTTACGATTGAGGGAAACCGCAGAAGATGTGGGTCATAAATGATCAAAAATTATTCCGAATTTGGCATTGTAGATATCATTAGGAAAGTTCAAAAAAAGGAGAACTTCTTGAAAACTTGTTGAGCTGGCAATAAGGTGATAAGATATGTGATGTCTTCAATATATTATAAAATCAATCGTAAAACTGTTAAATGGTGATAACCAGATGACGGAAATCCAAAAGAAATCTCGTTAGTGAAAAATTTTCTATATTGGGCAAGGACTTGAACCTGCATCTACCGTTTTCAAGATGGTCGCTCTAACCAACTAAGCTACCGTGCAGTACAATTTCGAGACTTTAATTTTTAATTTGTTAATTTTTATTAATTTCACATCATGGAGCGCTTAAGTATATTTATATATAAATAGAAGCATCAAAAACCTCACTATGGGTTAAAATAATTATTTCTATTCCATAATGTAATTTACGGCATATTCAAAGATTCGAAACTGTACTGCATGGTAGCTCAATTAAACCAAACGTTTATAGTAAACACAGAACTGAGTTCTGTTCCGATGCAGATTCATTTTCTGTAACTAATGCAGCGATACAACAGCAAAAAATGGTAGTTTACTTAAATAAAATGACTTTTGTCAAGATTTCTTAACTATTTTCTTTGTTTTGAAGCTATTCATATTATTTTGGTAACTGAAATGGTACACAATCTGGCTTATAGACTTCTATATTCATTAACCACAGTTACTCTTTTTCTTATGGGTCGGAGTCATATATCTGGCACTCCAGAACAGTGCTCTCAAAAGCCCTGAGCCGCTTAAGGTGATAATTATTTACTATAAACCAAGCTTTTATGTGTAATTTACGATTCAGGCAAACCGCAGAAGATGTGGGTCATAAATGATCAAAAATTATTCCGAATTTGGCATTGTAGATATCATTAGAAGAGTTCAAAAAAGGAGAACTTCTTGTAAACGGGGTTAGCTGACAATAAGGTGATAAGATAGGTGATGTCTTCAATCGCCAACGCGTTCGCTACTCTTGCATCAGACATCTTGAGGACTATTGTTGATCCTAGTGTTGTCGAAATAGATTCGGGACAACTAGCAATGCCGGAAACAAGATTTCAACTCAGAAGTTAACGGAAAAGAGAGTTTGATATTTTACTTATAATCTTAGAGTTTCGAATAAACTTCCTTTATAATTGCTAAATCAAAACATGAAATAATACGAAAAGGGCTATGCGGATATCTTGTCGTGACTCATTAGAAAGGTTGTTGCTAAGGCAAGCTTTTTGTATTCTCCCATTCGTAATTTTGGAATCGACGCTGCTACAGAGGTTGTTAAACGCGTTGAGAAAAAAATCTCCCATTTTACGCACCTGCATGAAGATATATTTTAATGGATACTGTGGTTAATTGAATTAATCAAAAAGGTAAATATAATCTATTACCCTATCAGCGTTCATATTCTATATACATATTTCAACAATTAAGTTGTCATCACCAGCAGATATTTAATCACAGAGGCGCACCTGAATAAGCGGTAAAACTCCCACAGAATAACAGTGCGCACCTTTTACAGGTAAAAAAAGCGCACTCTGATGACTCATTATCTACTTATGATGACAATTTAGTCGTACACAGAATACAAACATTAATGTGGTAAGGGGTTTAATTTACCTTTGCTGATTCATCCTATCCATAAGCAAATGGACAGGGATGCATATAATAGAAGATTATATGTTGTTGATGCAAGAACTGGATACTAACAGAGAGGCAAAAAGGCAGATTGCAGGCAGTCGAAATGAAATACCTCAGAAGAGTAAATAAAGTTACACGGAGAGGAGGAATAAGAAATACGGAGATAAGAAATAAATTGAAAGTAAAACCATTGATAGAATTAATAAAAGGAAAGAAATTGGGATGGTATGGACATCTGGTTAGAATGGGGAATGATAGACAGACAAAAAGAGTATGGGAAGCAAAAGAAACGGGGAAAAAAACAGAAGAGGATGGCCATGCAAGACCTGGAATGAGGATATTGGGGAGACGTTGAAGAGAAGGAGTAAAGCATGGCAAGAGGCTTAGAGTTTGGCCAGGGATAGGAAACAATAGAGGGAAATTGTCAGAAAATAAACAAAACACGCATTTCGACACCGCAAAGTAACGGAGGAGGGATTATGATGATGATAATGATATGTCGTTGATTCCAATCTTGACTAAATCCTTTGTATACTCTTCGGCCACCTTTAACTGTTGAGGAAATTGTCCTTTAAATATGAATGAATCATAAAGAACAAATTAGCCGTTATTAATTGATATTCTAGAGGGTGAAAAATCACGTGTACAACTAAAGAGGTTTACAAGCTTACAAGCACCATCTTTTCTTATTTACAATGCATTTTTAATAGAATTATCGACTATTTTCCTTAGTACTTTTAAATATTAAGTAAATTTGTTATTAAATATGTTCCATTGTCACTACGTATTTGTTAAAAGTTCACAGCCAAAACGAAAAAAAGGCTAACGGTTGAATTTTAATCATCTGAATGATGTTTAACCGCTCTTCTTGCCAAGTTACACTCCAGTTTTAAATGTACAAGAATGATGTACATTTCCTCTTTCTGTTCAAACTCCTTAAAATTACATACAATATTTATCTAGTAATTTTTTCTGGCAACAAATTAATTAACACCTTAAAGAATAATTTATGAAGTGTGTGTCATTGTACAACGTATATTCAAGATTTCCGCCTCTTCCTTCCATTTCTTTTACGCAAAGTTTTACATATAATCGTTTAGTGCTTGTTCTGTGTCAAGCATTTATTATCTTACAAGCTAGATGATAGTTATCCTGATTTCATAACAATGTAATAATTTTTATCTGAAACAGTAAATTTCTTTAATAATCACCTTGCTAAAATGATTAATATTTTTCAGTTTTTGTGTGTTGATATTTTAAAACAAAACACGTTTATCATTGCTTGGATCTCTGATTTACGATTGGAAATTATATATGTACATATGTATTTACTTAGCCCGTGCAACATAATTTTATTGTACTTTTTCGCTATTGTTTGTAAATGCAGATGTTATTTCAATCTTCAACTTTTTTCTTGTTTCTGTTTTACTTTGACTGACTCAGCCTGTATTATTTGTTTAAGTGTACAAATTTAATTATGAATTATTCAGAAGAATTTCCTTTACTGGTTAAAATTCAAGTTGATTAATTATTCTTAAGTTGTAATTCCTTCGCGGTGCTATTGTTTCGGACTTTTCTTAGTCTCATTAGAATATTATAATTATGCTAAATTCATGATTATTATGTGGATGAAGAGAAAAATGATTTATTAATCTTTCTCGTGGTGTATAATTTTATATTTTAAAATGCTTTCGAATAATTTTAATTTACATCTATAAATTATGATGTATTCTGTAAATATATAATTCTCACGCTTAAAACGTTAAATTTTTTTTTTAGTAAAACCCGCGTAGATATTAATAATCTGTATTAACATAATCAACATTTTACAATGGGTTAGTTTCTTATTGTTTCTTATTATTTTCTGTAAATCAAGACTTCATAATATGGAATGATTTGAAATTTTAAATTAAGGTCGGAATCTCTATCTGTGAATATAAAACCAAGAGTTACAGCCTTTCCACTGAAACATACTATGAAAACGATCAATTAGAGCAGCTACAAAATCATGGCTTGGCTGTTATTTCTCGTAGTTTGGTATACGAGGCGTGGCTATTAAATAACGAGACTGACGCTGTAAAACATTTTATTTCGATTTCATACATATCTACTTATTATCTCCTTCAAATACACCCCTCCTCTACAACGCTCTATGTGAATCTTTCATTGTACGAAACAGTGCTGGAAGTCTTCTGTCAGTTCCTTCAGGACGCGTGCCGCTTTCGCTTTCACATCTTCAACGGACTCAAATGGTGTTCCCTTTAACTCAGATTTCACCTTAGGAAACAGCTAGAAGTCGCACGGCGAAAGATCTGGCGAATAAGCAGGATACTGTACTTGGCTAGAAACCTCTTGACTGACAATGCGGAATGAACTGGTGCATTGTCTTGGTGGAGAACCCATGACTTGTCCTTTCACAATTCAGGTCATTCTTTCCTTATAGTTTAGCGGAGTTGAACAAGAACATGAAGTAATGTTGATTAATAGTTTGATTTTCAGGAAACCCAGTGATGGTACACAATCCCATGAATATCGGTAAAAACAATCATCATTGCTTTGAATTTGGAATTGCTCATTCGAGCTTTTTTCGCTCTCGGTGAAGATGGGCTCTTCCAGTTCATTGATTGGCGCTTCGTTTCAGGATCATAAGTAAAAAACCACAATTCGTCACATGTTATTATCCCTTCCAATAAACTTGGGTCATTTTCAATGGCATTCAAAGTGTCAGTACAAACATTTTTGCGAGTTTCTTCTAGTAGAAACGTGAGAATTTTAGGCAGCATTTTGGCACACACTTCTTGCATGTTAAAATTCTTATGTAAAATTCACTTATCCTTTGTCATTTATTAATTGTTTATTAATGATTGCATTACGCATTATGTGATCGTCGTAATGTAATGTATTGCAATTTACACATATTCGTAACATAACACTAAAGAAACTATAATTCTCTAATTACAATTCAGTAACTCGATATTTTTTTAGGTAAATGTTGATGGAGAACGTGGATGATTAAATTAATCAATTAGGGTTAATATAACCCCTCATCACAATGTTTTTCGCATTCTGTACACGTATTTTGACAACTAAGTTGTCATCGGCAGTAATTTATCTGCTTAATCGATATTTTTTATGCAATTATATACGAAGATATCTAGCTTAGCATTGAGAGACTGAAAAAGCACATGACTTTGTAGAGATTTAGATAGCATGCCGATTAATTCTCGATGGAAAAAATCTAGTGTAAGACACAGACGTGGCGAAGAGGGTTATACGCTCCATCAATGCTACAGTGGACACCTACCGAATACGTTTGGTGACAATCGATACAAGCGAGTGTATGCTATCGAACCGATCTGCTCGCTTCTCTAGGACAGACACCACTATCCAGCTCCAACGAGTCCAGTGCAGCATTGGCAGGGCGTACAAACCTTGTCTCCGCCTTAAATTTATTACTTCAAGAATCAATCGGTATACTTACATAGAATTTTGAAAAGAATAGTGCTTCCTTGATAAAATTGATCACTCTTGTTGTTAAGTGAACGTTAATGTGTTGAGAAAGGAAGAAAATATAGATGGCCACGATTTTCTAATAACTATATCGTTCGTATTATTGTAATGTCTTATGTGTTGAGAAATGAAGAAAATATAGATGGCCATGATTTTCTAACAACTGTATCGTCCGTGTTATTGTAATATCTTTGTTGAAATAAATTTCTCATTCCTAACGCCCCAAACTCTGCTCCCTTAAAATATTTTTACCTCTTTGTAATTCAACATGTACACAAATTTTTTCTCGTATTAGGTAAATTGCAACGAATAAAGATAGATTTATGGATAGACGTGAATTTAGTTCCATTTACGTAATTGCACTAATTGTATCCAACTTGCATAAATACACTAAATCGAGGATTATTGTAAAGCCGGTTGGTAACGCCCGGATCGGCATTGTTTATGCATATTTTATTGGGGAGACGTATGTTAGGTGTGCGCGTAGGTGTTTCTAGAACAATACACTCATCCTCATCAGACATTCACTGGTTTGCATTTACGTTTACCCTATTTCAAGATGAATGACATAAATGGAATTAATACAAGTCTAATAATCTGGAGTTTATGAATTATTTCGCTGAAATTTAATCTAATTATGCATAGGGAATGGATACAATTAGCCACTATTTGATACCCGTATTAGAAATTGCGGTACATAGGTCAGATATTCTAAAAAGTACGTTTAAATATTCATATTGTATTAGTAATATATTAGGTCTACCGGCAAGTTCGGTCTATTTTTAGAATAAAACAAAATAATACATTTTTCATACCTTGAATAAACTTTATTGAATAATATAATTTCCATCACTATTTATGACTTCTTGCAAGCGTGATGACAATTTATATATCTTATTTGAAAGAAATCCCTATCTCTAGAGGCGAAAAATTGAACTAGTGCTTGTCATATCTTCTTTGTTTTTTGAATCTTTTGCCTTACAAAAAATTTCGTAAGGACAGAAGCAAGTGATAATCGGAGGCTGTTAGGTCAGGGGAGTATGGTGGACGCGACAGAATTTCCCAATCTAGCTCTGCAAATTTCTGACAAGTCCCCCAAATTGTATGTGACCTGGCATTATCATGAAGGTGTATAATATCCTTCCGATTGAACACTGCTAACCTCTTTTCTTGGAGTGCTGATTTGAAATTATCCAGTTGTTGACAGTACCTCTCCAAATTTTTCTCTTCGTTCAATTTCAACAGCTCAAAACGTATTGCCATTGTGATGACAATTCGAATATCTTATTTGAAAAAAACTCCCTATCTCTAGAGGCGAAAAATTGAACCAGGGCTTGTCTGATATCTTCTGCGTTTTTTGAATCTTTTGCCTTGCAAAAAATTTCGTAAGGACAGAAGCAAGTGATAATCGGAGGCTGCTGGATCAGAGGAGTATAGTGGATGCGACAGAATCTCCCAACCTAGCTCTGCAAATTTTGGACAAGTTCCCAAAAATGTATGTGGCCTGGCATTATCATGAAGGTGTATGATGTCCTTCCCATTGAACACCGCTGACCTCTTTTCTTGGAGTGCTGTTTTTAAATTATCCAATTGTTGACAGTACCTCTCCGAATTTAGCTTTTCGTTCAATTTCAACAGCTCAAAACGTATTGGTCCTCGAATGTCCTACCATATACACAACATTCTCTTACTCAAACTGAGTGTCGGTATAGGGGTAAAGGAGATAGGTTTGCCGAATTCACAATATGCACTTTTCCTAACGATGTTTTCCTAGGTAATCCACTTTTCATCCCTAGTTATCATCCGGTCCAGGAAGTGTTCGATTTTGTTCCGTGCAAGCATATATGTGCATTTGATGACGCGATCATTCAAATTTTTCCATTTAACTCATGTGGCCATTTGTGGACATTTCGAATATTTCCACACGAATCCTAGTTTCCGGATATGATCCGAAATGATTTGTTGAACTGAATCAAGCCTTTCCGAAATCTGCAATATTTTCAAAGAAAGATTTTGCTCTAACATTATCTTGACAATATCGTTGTTGATCAAAGATGATTGCCCAGAGCGTAGCTTATCAGAAAGGTCGAAATTACCTATTTGAAATTTTTCGAACCATCTTTTGCATGTTCTATCAGAAACTGTACCTTCACCAAACACTATCAATAAATTTCTACACGCTTTTGAAGCACTCCTTCCTTTTTGGAATTCGTACAAAATACAGTGGTGTATATTAGGCAAGTACTGGTTTAATTTCTCGCCTCTAAGGATAAGGGCAGATCTACTGTTACGAATCTGGTCGAGATTACTCAATTTATCAGGGAAGGACTTGATAAACGCCAACAAGTCGAAGTCATATACACGGGCTTCAGCAAAGCTTTCGATACTATTAATCATGGCATTTTGATTTCCAAGTTGACATCTTTTAGCTTTACTCCGAATATTACTAATTTGCTTTTTCGTATCTGCAAAATCGTTCCGGTTATGTGCATTATAATGGGTTCTCATCTACTCTCTTCGATATTTCCTCTGGAGTCCTACAGGGTTCCCATTTGGGACCCCTTTTGTTTAATATTTATATTAATGATCTTTTGGAACATCTTGACTGTAGAGTGTTAGCTTATGCCGACGATCTAAAAATCTTTAGCAGTATTAATGCACATGAGGATAGCACTAATCTTCAAACAAACCTGTGCATTATTGACGAATTGTGTACCCATAATCAGATACAGCTAAACATCGACAAATGTGCTGTTCTCTCTTTTAGCAAAAGTGACACTCCGCTTTACTATGACTATAATGTTCGTCAATCTATTATACGCAGAGTATACAACTTCAAGGATCTTGGAGTTTTGCTCGACTCGCATCTTAGCTTTTCTAAGATATAAATAACATAACTACATCATCTTCCAGATGTCTTGTGTTCCTTATTCTGTCTTGTAAGGGTTTTAGTAGCCCGCACACTTTGAAGATTCTTTACTGTTCTCTTGTCCGGTCCAGAATGGAATACGCTTCAGTAGTATGGTACCCGCATTAGCATTACCAGTAGTTACTCCTGGAGCGTGTTCAAAATAGATTTCTGAAATATTTATCTTTTAGGATTGATGGACATTATCCTGCCTTTGGTACATATGAGGGTCTACTTGCTAGACATAATAATAATAAATGCTTGGATTCCTTTCATTAATCAACATTTATTGTACATTCAGTTTTCAAATGACTTTTTGGTTAGTTAGTTTCTCATTTTTTCTTTGTATTACATTAACTGCACCTACTTTTATTTTTAAGTTCAGTA
Organism: Dermolepida albohirtum; assembly: GCA_031893035.1. Lineage (NCBI taxonomy): Eukaryota > Metazoa > Arthropoda > Insecta > Coleoptera > Scarabaeidae > Dermolepida > Dermolepida albohirtum. Next base: position 812,419 of record JAVIWB010006102.1, read on the forward strand.
ATATGTCCTGTAATTGGTTTGTTAAATTGTAGGGCATTAAAGATTATTATTATTATTATTATATACAGCATCGTTGCATAATATTTATATTCCTTTTTTTCTTGTAAACAACCTATTGTTATAGATAGATAGATAGATATTCCTTATTAGTATTTTAAATACTTTTACAATTTACATTTTAATAAGAAATTTTACAAACAAGGTAGAATGTTTAAAAGTAAAACTTCAAGTTGATTTCACCAAAATTAACAAATTAAGTTGTTTCTAAAAAAATAACACATTGTCTTTTAAATACATAGTAATCTCTTTGAGTTTTTAACTTATTTGGGATTTCATTATTATACAATTTAAGTCTTATATAATAGTGCACGCTGAATTGCTGTTGACGTTGTTCTTTGTAGCCTATAGTTTTCGGCGTTTCTAAGCCCATACAGTTGCACCTCACCCACATATCTGATGTTTTCACAAAGATACTCTGGCGCATTTCCCATCTACATTTTCTGCACAAAGCATATGGTATTCATTTCCAACCTCTGTTTAATATTTAACCATTGCACTGAACTAAGCATTGCAGATATAGCTGTATCACGGTTGCATTTTAAAATACATCTCATGGCTTCGTTTTGTAGCTTCTGCATTCTCTCAATTTGTGATTCTAGGCAGCACGTATATAAAGGGTTTTCCAATAGGGACTTGACAACTTTTAATTCAATTTGTGAACGCACCCTTTCTCTAATCGTCGAACTGTCACTGTCAATTTATTCAGTAAACTTAAAATTTTCATCATAGTAAAGTACACGAACCAACAACGTCTGCAAATTATAAAAATTTACTACAGAAATTCGGAGTCGGTGACCGCTACTTTAAGAGCGTTAACTCCGATTTTCGGTCGTAATTCTCGCCCTAGTAGACAGGCAGTAACAAGTTTAGTGCAAAAATTTGAGTCTACATATTGATTTTGTGATGTTGCCGTGCCAGTGAGACAACGGGTTGGTCGAAGTGTCGATAATATCGCTGCCGTTGAAACGTCCATAGCAAATGATCCAAATCAGTCAATTCCACGGCGTTTTCAAGAGTTGGGCATCGCCCAGACCACTTTATGGCGAATTTTGCGTAAGGATCTTGGTTTACACCCATACAAGATCAAGCTGACTCAAGAATTGGAGCCGACGGACCATTTGAAGCGACGTACGTTCTCCGATTGGGCTCTGGAAAAGATGCGCCAAGATGATCAATTTCATCGCAAAATCATTTTCAGTGACGAAGCTCATTTTTGGCTCAATGGGTTCGTCAATAAGCAAAATATGCGTTATTGGTCGGGTGAAAATCCACATGTGCTTCATGAAACACCACTTCATCCACAAAAAATAACTGTTTGGTGCGGTTTGCATGCCGGCGGCGTCATAGGGCCATATTTTTTCGTCGGCGATAATGATCGTCACGTTACTGTGAATGGTAATCGTTATCGCGCCATGATTACCGATTATTTTTGGCCCGAATTGGAAGATATGGACTTGGACAACATGTGGTTTCAGCAGGACGGTGCCACAAGCCACACAGCACACGTTACAATCGATTTATTGAAGAGTAAGTTTGATGACATTTTTGCTTTGGGGCTACGTCAAGTCATTGGTCTATGCCAACAAGCCGACAACGTTGGAAGAGCTCAGAGCCAACATTGAACGCGAAATAGCAGCCGTTTCGGCCGAATTGTGTGGCCGAGTCATCGAAAATTGGGTCCAACGAATCGACCGCTGCAAACGTGCCCGCGGTGGCCATATGAACGAAGTCGAGTTCCATTCATAAATGTTTTGATTGTACTTCAACTCGATAATAAAGTTTTTGAAATATCTCAAATAGTCTGCATTTTATTTTGAAAAAAAATTGTCAAGTCCTTATTGGAAAACCCTTTATTATAGTTGAGCAAAATTTAAAGTGGGGTTTAATAATGGTGTTATATATATTTATTGCGGTTGTTATTGAAAGTTTTTTTCTTGTCCTTCTAAAAAACCCAATTTTTTTATCAATTATTTTGCAGATATAATGCATATGATCTTTAAGCTTTAATTCTTTATCAATTAAGAATCCGAGATATTTAATTTTTTCAACTTTTTCTATTATTTTGTTATTAATTTCAAAATCTCTTTCACCAATCATACCAATTTCTATTAATTTTGTTTTACTTTCATTTATTTTCAGTTTCTTCATTTTTAACCACTCGTTAATATTTTTTATATCATCTTTTAATTTGTCTCTACATTCACTTTCAGATTCTCCTTCTGCGTATATTAAAGTATCATCCGCATATAATACTATTTTACATTTTCGAACAATATTTGGCATTTCATTTATATATATTATTATAAGTAAAGAAAAGTTGAAACAAAAAGCCATTCATTTGGAGATCTCGTTATTTTCTAAGTATTCAAAATAAAAGACAGTGTAATAGGTGAAATTATTATCTATGAGTGTAGATTATACTATGAAATGTGCTACTAGTTAGGATTAAATTGCCAATCTGCAGTGTCGAAGATTACATGAAACGTGCAATTTTAATTTTCGAGTTTGTGCAGTTGTTAAGTTTCATTGCCATTTTAGATTCTCGACGAATATTGTCTATGTTAATGGAGCGAAACTAATTGCCAATTGTAACAAGTTTGTTCACTATGCAACGACTAAGCGAAAATTCCCTAATTTAGGTTAAATCTCTCGACGATTACCCCTAAATCGCGGATGTACTTGCACAGAATTGATCTAACTCTAGTAGTTATTGGAATAAAGATTGCACATATTATTTTGTTAATAACGTCATTGCGAATTTGGCTCGCTTTTGGAGACAAGGTTTCGCAATCTTTTTGAAAATCAGATAAGATCTTTATTTTAGCAGTTTTGCTATTAAACTTCACTTATTAACTGGAGAATAAGTGTGAATGAAATCTATTAAGAATATTCTTGTGTAATAAACGAAGAAAATGTACAAAGAATATTGATATGTATAGTAATCTTGTTTCTATTTCGTAGTAAGAGAAGGAGAAATTTGCATTTGTGGTTTCGTGTCGGGTTCTTTTAATGAACTTATCTAAAAGGTGTTTTAAATTGCACGGTATTTTTAAAGAATAAATAAAATATAGATGGGGCACTGGATCTTTCTTTGTATGTGGGCATTTAAAAAGTGTGTTGTATGACATTTATAAAAATGGCTTCGTACACGGTACAACAACGCATTCAAATTGTTGAATTATTTTATGAAAATAAGCGTTCTGTGAAAAAAGTTTTTAGAAAGTTACGCGAATTTTATGGTTTACATAATCGTTTATCTGATAGCACTATTGGTCGAATTATTAAAAAATTTCAAGAGACCGGTTTCGTGGAAGATCAAAAAAGTGAAAAATACAGTCGTAGTGGTCGTTCACAAGAAAATATTGATTTGGTTCGTGAAAGTGTTACTGAAGATCCTGAAATGTTCATTAGACGACGTTCACAACTTGGATCAACAACATGAGGTATTTTACACAAGGATTTAGCTCTAAAGGCATATAAGATTCCAATGACACAGGAACTGAAGCCATTAGATCATTTAAAGCGTCGTTCATTTGTCAATTTCATTAATGAACAACCGGCTGATTTTTGTCAAAAAATAATGTTTTCCGATGAGGCATATTTTGAACTTGGTGGCTATGTTAATAAACAAAATTGCCGTATCTGGAGTGTGGAAAATCCACGAACTATTCATGATAAACCTGTGCATTCTAAACGAGTTACTGTTTGGTGTGCATTATGGTCACGTGGTGTAATTGCACCTTACTTCTTTGAAAATGTTGCTGGTGAAGCTGTAACTGCGATCGATATCGTTGGATGATAACCGAAATTTTGTAGCCTGAATTAATGAATATTAATTTAGAGGATATGTGGTTTCAACAGCATGGCGCTACACCTCACTTTGCACAAGAATCAATTGATTTATTGAGAGAAAAATTTCTGGACCTATAATCTCAAGAAACGGTGATGTTAATTGGCCACCAAGATCATGTGATTTGACACCGTTAGACTATTTTCTTTGGGGCTATGTAACAAGTCAGGTTTATAAAAACAATCCACAATCAATTTATGCTTTGAAAGATGAAATTATTCGTGTCATTGGTGAGAGATAGGAGCCTCAATTATGTCAAAATGTCATTGAAAATTTTAGCAAAAGAGTGGACATCTGTGGAGCTGCAAGAGGAGGCCATTTGGCAGATATTATTATTATGTAAATGTCATAACTGATACTTCAATTACCAATAAAAAGTTTTTGAAAATGAATGCAAATTATGTGTTTTATTTATTCTTTAAAAAAGCCGCGAAATTTGAAACACCCTTTATTTGTATGCATATTTGCATATTTTTATTATAACGCTTTCTTCGGATTGTCGATTAATCGTACTTTTGCATTGGCTTATTGTATACAATTGTACATTTTATTGTAAACTATTTCATGTAGTTAATATTTTAGTCTTCATATTAAACAGTTGTCTATGCATTTCTAAAATCGTGGGAAAGTACTACTTATCGGGTTTGCTTTTTTGCAATAAATCACCCTTATGACTCCATGTTTATAGAGGTAAACATGGAACAAGGAATAAGCGAACGAATCAGTGTTAAAGCTCGGATGCATTTTGCTTTAAATAAAGATTCTATTGGAACTGAATCGTTGGTTTATTTCTTATTCCATGTTTACCTCATTGTCTAACAGGACTTCTAGGTATCTGTAGCTATCGACTTGAGTTTTTCATTACTTATTCCCATAATAAGTTGTTTGTTTTTCTTCAATACAATTACCTTTGTACTTGCAATATCTACTTTCAGATTTCGATTACATAATTTCTCTTTCGTTATTTTCAGGTCTTTTTGGAAGATTCTCTCTTCGATTTCTTTAATAACATCACTCATGACCATAATGAATATGTATCTCGTGCTGATTTTTCTTTTTTAATCGTAGTTTCATAGCTTCAATTATTTGTATTCGTAGGTGTATGTTACTATTAAATTGTTGTACATGCAGAAATCAAGTAGCCTCTTTTCGTGCTCATTCGAACGAACTTCTCCATGTTGGATTATGACATCAATTTTATTATTATTTCTTTTCCCTTTCTCTGTCGTTGCCTTACAAAATTATCCTTCCTTTAATATGTTTTGCAGTATTGAATAAATTCTCCAAAACCTCATCTCGCTTTCTTTCCGTTTTTTTCTTTTCTATAGATTTCTATTAGTGTAACATTTTTTTTCCTATTTCCATTACATTTTTTAAAATATTCGATGCATTTTTATGTTCATCTCTTATTATGCATCCTATATCTTCAGCTGTTTTTCTTCTCATTTTACAACGCAATAGATCAATTCATGCTCTTCTTCTATTTATATAGTTCCTTGGCTTCCTTTCTTGTGACAAGTATCAATGCTGCTACTGCTTTCTTGGTGGCCCTGAAACATTTTCAGTGCCACAACGAAAGCAGTGACAGCAATTAAGCCCTGAAGATATCCCGTACAAGTGGTAAATCTTCAGGGCTTAATTGCTGCTACTGCTTTCATTATTGAGACTGTCTCAGTACAACAAGAAAAGTAGCAGCAGCAGTTATGTCCTGAAGATGTCCCATACAAGTAGTAACAAAACATCGCTACCAGAATGGTCGAAAACGCGGCTCAAGCCCGGACGTCAAAATGAAGGAAATATGAACAATAACAGTGGAAGCCTACTAGCCAGATTATGTATTGTATAACATCTGGTTACTGTTTTGAGTAGTGTATCTCCCATATAAATGGAATTTAATGATATATTTATATTTATTCGTCGATATTGTAAATTTAATAAAACGTATACGAGGGTAGTTTGACAAGTAGTGAGAATGGAAAAGAAAAACTAATTTTTTACATACAAAATAATTTTTATTTTTCAATATATTCTCCTAAAAGAGCAATACATTTATTCCAACGGTGCTCCAATGCCCTTACGCCATCTCTAAAATGCGATTCCGGAAGGCTTGCAAAATACTTATTTACGAAGATGATAAGCTCGTCGTTAGACGAAAATTTCTTTCCACCTAGTGCCGTTTGCAATTTTGGAAAAAGGCGGAAGTTGGAAGTGGCTAGATCCGGCGAATAAGGCGCATGCGGTACTAATTGGAAATGCAACTCGTGGATTTTGGACATCGCAACTGTACTGGTATGCGAGAGAGCGTTGTCACGATGAAAGAGAATCTTTATCTTAGCCATTCCTGGCCGTTTAGCACGAATCTCAACATTTAATTTTTGTAGAAGTTCTGCATAATATTGTCCGTTAGTATGGCATCTTTCTGAAAGTATCAATGAGCAAAATGCCCTTTGAATCCTAAAAAATTGATGCCATCACCTTGTTTGCCGTTAAAGTGGTTTTGGCTTTCTTTGGAGGTGCAGAACCACGTTCTAACCATTGTTACGACTGTTTTTTAGTTTCGGAAAAATCAACCGGATTCCACTTACAAAGGTCCAAACACTCATTGAAAATGCGCAAACGAGTGAGCTTTTGATCAGTCGTAAGCAATCGCGGCACCCATCTTGCCGAAAGCTTGGAAAGGCCCAATTCTTTCGTTAAAATGTGGTGTACGCGTTCGTTTGAAATGTCTTCTATCTCTCCCACTTTGAGTCGTCGATCTTGCGTAATAATATTATAGATTTTTATAATCATTTCCTTAGAAGTCACGACTTTGGGTGCTCCAGAGCGCGCTTCATCAACACAGCTTATTCTACCACGTTTAAATTCATTTACCCATCTACTTATTGTGACGGATGATAAAGCCGATTCACCTAATGTTTCTCGTAACTCATCTTTTATTTCGGTAGCTTTCATACTCTTAATTACGAAGTATTTAATCACCGCACGATACTCTGATTTTTCCATTTTAACATATAAATAAACAATATAAATTACGGTGCATTTGTTTTACCAATTAGAGCTCCACCTATGTGTCATTCTCACTACTTGTCAAACTATCCTCGTAATAAATTACTCTCATAAACTAAAAATGTTAATAATTATTTTACTATTCTACTTTGACAGAATCTTTTAACTTGAAGCAACTACATACAAACGATGCTGTAAAGACATTTTGAACGTATGTTCTTCTTACAGGAATTTTATTAAATCATATATTACACTACATTCCTATCCGGAACAAAGGTCTAGCGTTCGAAGCTTCCACAAATTCATCAGTGTTCGAACGTCCAGTAATATATATTAAATATTTCCGCTATTCTTTGTTCTTGAACTGCAAGAGAAACAGTATTTTTATTTTGCTTAAAACCGTCGTATAAAAGAAATATGAGTTTTATGATCGCCTTCCTTTACACTTTAAAGTATCACCATTATTTTATAAGGAACGGAAAAAAACAACGTTGTAAGTTATCCTATATAACTCGTGCAAAACTCAATATCATAAATATTTAATGCATCAGATCTATCATGTATCATTTTTTGTATCTAAGAACTGAATAAAAGAGCGCCTTCTTTTACATAATGGAATATAACATTTGCAAAATTTATAAACAATTATTTTTTTCTACCCTTTTCTTCCAGTTCCTGAAAGGCACGTAACATTAATCCGAATCTAGAAACGCTTTCTTTCTGTGTGACCCACTTCAGTTTTTTTTTCTTTTATATTTTTCACTGACGTGACAAATATATATACACACATATCTCGAACTAATTACACGAAAAAAATCAAGATAAATTTCGACATAAATTTCGAAGTTTTTACGTCCCGTTTATACGTTTCTCCTTCATTTTCTTCTCTCGATCTTCGTTTTTCCAGTAGAAACATTATTTTGATACACTTATCATCTGTAGTGTTGGCAATATATTACGTACACAATACCGCTAATATTGCCGTCAAAACCGTTCCCTAAATATACAATATCACCGACAAGTGCTTACCTACTTTCATGTGCACCTACATTCGCTTCGCAATCATGTGATCTTTTTTATGGATTTTCTTCAGCTACATATGTACAAAAATTAAATCTACAAACCATGTTTTAAAAGAAAATATATGCACGGATAATTCTTTTTTATAAATATCATTTATACTGACCTTTCAAAGGCCTTCGATACTATAGACCACCGAGTATTGTTGCATAAACTCGCCTCCTTTGCTTTGGTTCCTGCTTCAACTGACCTATTACGATCTTACCTAACTGAGAGACGCTGTTACACGACGTACAATAGGTATTCCTCCTATGATTTCTTTTTGACGTCTGGCATGCCGCAGGGATCTAATTGTCCTCTGCTGTTTATACTATTTATAAATGACCTTCTTTGTCATATTGGTTGTCCGGTGCTTGCCTATGCAGACGACATAGAGTTTTTTACCGAAATTCGTTCTCCTGAGGAAGTTGGTGGCCTGCAGCGGAATTTGGACTTCCTGGAGGGGTGGTGTAGACGGTTTGGATTAAGATTAAACATTAACAAATGCCATACCATGACCTCCTCACGGTGTATTTTGCATTTCGAGTCCGTGTTCCACATCAGGAATGTTAGTTTAGGGAGGGTGAGAGAGTTTATGGATCTTGGAGTAATTTTTGACTCTTGTCTCACCTTTCGGCCACAGATCACTAGTGTGTGATCGGAGGCCTGTAAATCGCTGGGGTTTGTATTCCGCATCTCCAAATATTCCTGTGAGCCAGTTGTATTGAAGACCATATACTACGCTTATGTTATGAGCAAACTGGAGTATGCGTCACTTGTCTGGTCTCCGATATATGCTTGTGAGTGCTTGAAGTTGGAGCGTGTTCATCGAAAGTTTCTGAAATTCCTTATCTTCAAGATTAGTGGTGCTTACCCGATGAGGGGTGTGTCGCAGGGGGAGTTCGAATCGCGAATCGCTTATTGCGCATAATATGTCCTCGTTGCATGTCAGGGGGAGGGAACTTTGTGGTAGGATGTTGCGTGGCTTACTCGGTAACAGTATTGACTGTCCCTCACTACTGCACCGTTTGTGTTTTTTGTGCCCAGTCTGAACTCCAGGTGAAATGTGTCCTTTGTGACGCCAAAGGCGCGGACTAATGCTCTAAGGAGGACGCCGATCTACGTTTTGAGCAGATGTGCCAATGAATTTGTTGACTTGTTTGCCTAGCATGCATACTATATATGTATTTGTAATAATTTTTATTTCAGTTGCTTTACTCATCTACTTTACTATGATTTAGCATTTATTTTTATTATATTTATTGCACACATGTCCAAACTCAGTTTTATAATTTTGCATTTTCGTGTTATTGGGCTACTAGCCTGTTGGAAATAAGGGTAATTATTATTATTATTATAAATATAATAATAACACAGGCCAACCATGAAAAAACTGTTTTTATAAATTTGGCTCCCCTTTATGTTTTTTGACGTGCTCTTTCTGAAAATGAACTTTAAAATACCACAGGACATAAAGTTTCCTCGCATGTTTACGTTATTTATGCATTTTAAGCATTGTTCTTTTATTATTGTTTATTTTCTGCAGCTGTTTTGGTACAGGAAATGATGATACTTGCAGCATAAGTAAAAGGTCCCTCAGACTTTATTCTGATGCTATTATCAATAGTCAATATTTCTGGTTCAAGACATTCATCCCATCCTTTTTCAGCTCTAAATTATGAGAAATGTCTACGTAAACATAATCTAAATGGTGTTTAATCTGAGATGTAACCATTTTATGCTCTACTGGTTCCACCAGCGTTTCCAAAAGTATACCAGCTAAATTACATTCTGGTGGAATTCCAGAATATAAAAAGCCCGTTATATTATTTTGCATTTATGCAATGGGTACTATAGTGTCAGAATGCTTTGATTTATTAGTGTAAAGATTTAATTGACGATGTAAAAGAGAGATAAGAGATCCACTATTGAAAAGGATGATATTAAACAGATGTAGAAACTCAAACATTTAATATTTACGTTATTTTAAAAAGCACTCTTGAAATCAGAAGTTCAATTGCTCTTTTCTTACTGATACTCTTTGGATTTCGCGGCTTTTTCTTCAGGATATGTAATCTTATTTGATCCAGCCCTTCCGTCCGTTGAAGCTTATCATGTCTTCTGAAGATGATCGCATGTAGTAAGTGCTGAATTATAGCTTCGATAAGCAAACAGTAATTGGTCCTCTGATCTTCCAAATGCTAATTTCAAAACTACGTAAATATTAAATATTTGAAAATTCGAACACTATTTGAAAGTTTAAACATTGTATGCGTACATGGCAATGTATGATATAATTCGCTACCCACAAAAAACATCTTTTCCAGTAAATAGAAAGTTTGCGCTGTGCTCATAATAGCATCAGGTAATAGACATAAGAGAGTTTCTAACGATTCGGTTCATAAAGATTCTAAAAAGTTAGAAAGTTCTTAGACATAAAAATGTCACGATATTTTACATTATCTGGAACTTTGATTTTGAATTTGATGGAGCCTGTGGTTGATTAACTTAATCAATAAGGTTGATATATAACCCCCTTCCACACTAACTTTTGTAACTCTGTATATGCATTTCGACAACTAAGTTGTCATCATCAGCAGACAATTGCAAAGTGTCGCACCTGGTAAAACACGGCGAAAAATACATGTACGAAAACAAACTCCGTACGCGATCTACACCGCCAAGAACCAAGATGTACACTGTGTACGTCTTGGTATATTCTATCCTCGTATATAATGTAATATGGATGAAAAATTATTTACGAACGGTATTGTATATTTTCATTCTTTACGCCCCCCTTAAGTATTATTAGATAAAATAAAATTCAACATCATATATCATATAGAATGGAAGTTGCGTGTGGAATTTGCTCTCCAGTGCCCACCACCCCCTTAAACACTCGCCGCCGTCGCGTCCCCACGTTAGGATTTCGATTTCAGCGGCTATAATTTACGCTTGTGTACGCACGCATCTGCATTTCTATATCCCTTCTTCGCCACCCTTCGATACCGCACACCCTTCTCGGGCCGTACTAACTCAACTCTCGCTCAATCAGTCGAACGCGTGAACGACTGCGAATTGATTTATGTCGAGAGATCAGAAACCCTATTGTGCTTGATTATAATCATTAAGTTAAGGAGAGAAAACTGATTGATTCTGAAAACTGGGTGGAGGGTGGATTCGCCCCCGATGTATACAACATAGACTGGCAAACAGGCGAACTCCCTTCACGTGGAAGCTGTGGCATTGTCATGTCAGACAATGACCGGCTTACTAATATCATGAACAACGTACAAAACAGACAGTTTGCGGGTCGGTTTTTCAGTGAAGAATTTGTTGATGAAATACAATGGGAATTACAAATCCGATGTACGACTAATCTATAAAATAATGGCAATTTTACGTTCAAATGATATTAAACGAGGGTATTTTGAATAAATAGTCTACCGTATTGCTATATAAACGACTAATAGTACCTAATAATACTTCTTTACGAGACATGCCTTTCATGAATGGTACGTTTCGAAATCGAAGCAAAATAAAAAGGATATTATGTATGTGTATAAAAGAAGGATATATGTTCATTGTTTTCTACTATTTGCTTGCAAATGTTATATTAGAACATTCTCAGTCAATTTCCTCTGCAAAAGCCGTGGTTGTTTGACAAAGTAGGAGGGTAATTGAAAAGATTTCTGCGTAATAATTAAGCCTGCAGAAACGAGTGTGCAACATTCCACAAAATATTGTAGACAATGGAGAACTTCGAAACTTTTGGGAGAAATTCATTTCGGAACGAGGATTGCCAACAAGAGGTCAATTATAGCATAATTTTCCTCTGGTGAAAAACAAGATTACCGATCAAATAAAAGCAAAGTTAAAAGGTCAAAAAATATGGCTAATGGTATATGAAACAACGAATGCAAGAAAGAATAGTATTTTAAATGTGTCAGCGTGCGCTTTAAAAAGCGGTGAGATTTCCTTGGCTCTTCTTTTAGGTAGTATAATATTACAGAAGACAAACGCAGAAGGGATAGTATACTATAAAACAAACCTTCGGGAAGTTCAAAATATCAACAACCCAACTTGTAATGTTGATTACAGATGGGAGTTCAAACATGGTTAAAACTGGAAAGTTATAAAACAATCTTATCCTCAATTGCTTCATGTTTGCTTCATACATGTCATCTTGTAGCTGAATTATTTAGAAACAGTTATCCAAAAGTAGACCAACTTATAGCTCCTACCAAAAAAGATTTTATTAAATCTCCAAAACGCATTCGTGAGTATAAACAGGCTTGTCCGGACGTTCCTCAGCCACCACAGCCGGTTTTGACGAAATGGGGAACGTGGCTTAAAGCTGCTTTATATTATGAGAAATTTTTACACATTATTAAACTTCGTACCTTAAATTTAAATCCGCAAGATGCTCAAGCAATTTCTGTAAGCCAGCAGCTGGTGTTAGATATCGAAATCCATACTCAAGTAGAGCAAATTTCCGAAAAATTTTTTTTTAGACACTATTTCCAAAATAGAGAACACCAAGCTGTCATTACATGAAATGTTAAATATAGTATATTATCTCAAAGCCTCGTTAGGAAAACTAACATATAGCGTAGGAAGATTAACAACCAATAAATTGTGTGCGATTATAAATAAGAATCCCATTTTCAAACTATAGTACGTATAGGCAAGAGTTGGACTGAAAATCAAGAGTGAGAATATGATGCGAACTTCCTTTTTAAATTCACAAACATCACATCATTAGACGCAAAACGCTCCTTTTTCCAATACACCAACATATTTTAACTTCGCCGTAGAAATATGACTGAGTGACTGAGTTCGCACTGGAATGCATACGAATGGCACAATACTACAGTAAATTTTTGCGTCACTCTACTTCAATGTTTGTGAATATTATCTTTTAGAACTGCTATTGTTGGGTTCGAGGATCAGTACGTAAATTTTTTTAACAAAAAGCTGTAGCAAAAGGGGTGTGTTACGCTTTTGAAACAGATGTGCTCCATCCTTCGTGAAGTTGTAGAATTCTTTTTCTTCATTTAGTGCATAGCTTTCTTCATTCTTGGTGTCAACCTAGGCTTCTTGGCTAATCTGCGACATCTTTGCCCGGCAGCGTTCAATCTTGCGTTCAGATATGTTTATATTATGCACTTTTACTTTATCTAGAAGCTCTCTAGTTGAAGATTGTCTATTTTCAAGTGCTACTTTTTTAGTTGATCAGTCGTTTTTCTCGGTGGTTTTACGGACACCACGGCAATGACGACACTGGCACTGTTCAACGTTGGCCTAAAATTTTTTCTCGAATTAATGAGACTATTCGGTCGACTTTACTCCGAGAAACTTTTTACATACAAATTGCAATACTGTAAAACATTATTGCAATTTGTCTGTTCAGATAAATGCCTGTTTTTTGTAAAGTCTGTATTTAATCACTAAGGTTGATATATAACGCCTTTCCACATTAACTTTTCTAATTCTGTATACGCATTTCGACAACTAAGTTGTCATCAGCAGACAATTGCAAAGTGTCGCACTTGGTAAAACACGGCGAAAAACACAAAACAAGTCTGTATTTAATTTTATTCACACTACATTCTGAATAAATTTCAAATTTTATAAATCCACCAAAAACATGAAGCGAATAATAAAATCCACAATAAAAGATTGTGGACAAAACATTTCAATACACTTCTTAACAGGTGTGTAGGACCTTAACCGCAGGTACCTTACCAAAAACCGGTAATAAAGAGATCTTCCTGGTGATAAAGGGTTTTCCAATAGGGACTTGATAACTTTTAATTCAATTTGTGAACGCATCCTTTCACTAATCATCGAACTGTCACTGTCAATTTATTCAGTAAACTTAACACTTTCATCATGGTAAAGTACACGAACGAACAACGTCTGCAAATTATAAAAATTTACTACAGAAATTCGGAGTCGGTGGCCGATACTTTAGAGCGTTAACTCCGATTTTGGGTTGTAATTCTCGCCCTAATAGACAGGCAGTAACAAATTTAGTGCAAAAATTTGAGTCTACATGTTCGTTGTGTGATTTTGCCGTGCCAGTGAAACAACGGGTTGGTCGAAGTGTCGAAAATATCGCTGCCGTTGAAATGTCCGTAGCAAATGATTCAAATCAGTCAATTCCACGGCGTTCTCAAGAGTTGGGCATCGCCCAGAGCACTTTATGGCGAATTTTGCGTAAGGATCTTGGTTTACACCCACACAAGATCAATCTGACTCAAGAATTGAAGCCGATGGACCATTTGAAGCGACGTACGTTCTCCGATTGGGCTTTGGGAAAGATGCGCCAAGATGATCAATTTCATCGCAAAATCATTTTCAGTGACGAAGCTCATTTTTGGCTCAATGGGTTCATCAATAAGCAAAATATGCCTTATTGGTCCACATGTGCTTCATAAAACACCACTTCATGCGGTTTGCATGCCGGCGGCGTCATAGGGCCATATTTTTTCGTCGACGATAATGATCGTCACGTTACTGTAAATGGTAATCGCTATCGCGCCATGATTACCGATTATTTTTGGCCCGAATTGGAAGATATGGACTTGGACAACATGTGGTTTCAGCAGGACGGTGCCACAAGCCACACAGCACACGTTACAATCGATTTATTGAAGAGTAAGTTTGATGAGCGTGTTATCTCAAAAAATGGATAAATCGATTGGCCGCCTCGTTCGTGCGATTTAACGCCTCTAGACTTTTTTCTTTGGGGCTACGTCAAGTCATTGGTCTATGCCAACAAGCCGACAACGTTGGAAGAGCTCAGAGCCAACATTGAACGCGAAATAGCAGCCGTTTCGGCCGAATTGTGTGGCCGAGTCATCGAAAATTGGGTCCAACGAATCGACCGCTGCACACGTGCCCGCGGTGGCCATATGAACGAAGTCGAATTCCATTCATAAATGTTTTGATTGTACTTCAACCCAATAATAAAGTTTTTGAAATATCTCAAATGGTCTGCATTTTATTTTGAAAAATTTGTCAAGTCCTTATTGGAAAACCCTTTATAATGGTTGCTTGTCTAGGAATAGATCCTCTTTGGATAACTAAATCCGTTTATAATCAAAAATTTGAAATATATTTAAATACATAAGGCTTCTATTGCAAATTTTTTGATACACAAAGGTGGCTATAATTTAATTGCCAGGATGTAGGTGAGCGAATAAGTTACATGAAGATACTTTTTCAGCGGTTTAAAGATTTAGTTATGATTTGTTTTTCCGTTGATTTTCAATCTGCATTTTCTAAATGTTATGAGTATTTGACTTCGACACCTATAACCAACAAAATAAGCATAAATATTAGCCTATTTTTTTGCTTTCTAATTATATACAATTTATTTAGTTTATTGATATATTGTCTTATACTTGGATCCCTATGGGACAATAAATATTATGTTATTGTGAATAAACAAAATAATAGCGTATATTGTGATAATTTCCTCTTGCTTGTTCTTCCAAAATTGTTATAAACCATAAAGTTACTCAACTAAGGTTAATATAACCTATTTTCAAAATAATTTTTGTATTCCGCATTTTGACAAGTAAGTTGTCATCATCGGCAGATAATTAATCGCAATGTCGCACTTGGAACCAGGGCAAAATTCGTACAAAGACAAAGTCCATACTAGAATTACATTGTCGAAAGCCAAATACACACTGTGCCTATACAGAATACGGAAATTATTGTGGAAAGGGATTATACAAGGGTAGCCGTTTATATTTCGGGAATAGCAAACAAAGAAAAATTTTTATTATCGAAAATAGCTTTATTGCTTTTCAAAATATTCTCCTTGAAAATCAATGCATTTTGCATTCGTTTAAACCAACCCGAAAAGCATTGCTGCCACTGTGAATGTGGTATCTCCAAAATATGAGTTTTGAATGCCTCAACTACCTCTTCCGGGGGTAGAAAACCGTTAACCACGAAGTTTATTCTTCATGTATGGGAACAAAAAGAAATCACAGGATGCTAGAGCAGGACTGTACTGCGGATGACTCATCAATTCAATGTTTTGCCCGGTCAAATATTCAATTGTTTGAACCGACCTGTGAGAGCTCACATTATCATGGCGGAAAAAGGTCTGCCGTTTTCGGTTTGTTTTCCTTATTTCTTGGTAAACTTTTTTTCGTTCTACAACTCTCTAAAGGCACGATTGCAATGTGACCGCCTTTTCCGAGAAAACAACCGACCATTTATGGTTTATTTGATGTGCTTCGAGCGGGAACAATTTTTGCTGGTTTTGGCTCATTTGGAATACCCACACAATCGACTGCTGTCTACTATCGGGCTCATACATATAGATCCAAGATTCATCAATTGTGATGACTGTATAAATGTTCTTTGAAGCACCGCCATTGTATTTTTTGTGCGTTTTTGGCACCAATCGACGCGAGTCTTTTTTTGAGTGGTTGTCAAATTGCGTGGTACACAACGTGAACATAGCTTCTTAACGGCTAAATGTTCATACAGGATCTTATGCGCGCTGGTGTTACTAATACCTAGAAATGGCTCGATCTCACGGTATGTCACATGATGGTCTTGCATTATCAATACAGGCAGTGCATTAATGTCTTCCGACCCAACAACATTTGTGGTACGACCTTTACGAAATTCATCGTCCAAAGAACGCCGTCCAAATTTGAATTCACTATACCAACGATGTACTGTAGTCTTCAATGGTGCTTCATCTCCGTATAAAGAACTCAGCTCGTTGATGCATTCTTGTTGAGATAATCAACGCCGAAGTTTATGAAAAATAATTGCACGGAAATGTTCGCGAGTTAATTCTATTTTTTCGCTTACATAAAATTTTCAAGTTACTGTCAAGAATAGAAAGAGCGACCGGATAATAAAACTGTCAAGGTAAATACATCAAAAATGACAAACTTCACGATGCAATTATTAGATCAGAGGCAGCAGTAACAGTATTTCCAATACCCGAAATATAAACGGCTACCCTCGTATTAACCTTAATTGATTAATTTAATCAATCAATCGTCATTAAAATTTACCTTCAACCACAAAGTTTGATCGATTTTCTAAGAAGCTTCTTAGAGCTTTTCAGAATTAATGTAATGTCCCTTCAATGTACACGAATTTTACAACTTCAAAACATACGAAACAAATTCAATTCCATGAGGCAGTTGAGTATTAAGAGAGTTCTTCGAAAAGAATCGTTACTTATTAAATATATTTTACCAGTTGAACAGTTTAAACTGACCAGTCACTCCATAACTTTGAACATTTCTGGACTAGAGCCAATAAACTACCGCGTAATAAATTACGTGCACTTCTATTACTTGTGTAGTTGTTTTCTTTTGTCGGTTTATATCTTTTCGCCCGCTCTCGTAAAATTGCCTTAACGCAGAGTTTTTAGTGCCCTGTACACGACGGGAAAACTTAAAACTACACAATTACAAATCCTTAGTGTGTATTATGCATTAACTAATTATGTGGTGGGGACGAGTGATAAGGGAGTACGAGGTAGTGGCGTTTGTTATGAACTTGTAAACCACTCGACGTAAAACTTGCTCAAGTTTACCGAGAGAAACGGCTACGAAACTTGTTTAGTAATACTCGCATGGAGAAATAATTGATGATTTCAACACTTAATTATTAAATCATTGGTTTTATAATTGAACAATTGTTATAAACACATGCCTGTAAATTTAAAAAATTAAAAACGTACAAAAATATCTTGATTTAATCAAATCCGTTTGTCTTTCATTCTTAGATTTTTAATTATATTTATTTTAGTGTTTTACTAGGTTGTTCAGTAAGTTTTGTCGTTCAATAAGAGATCGTTCTATTAGGTTGTTACATACATATGAAATGTCCCATTTTGTAAGGAATAAAAAAAGTCAAAATTTAAACAAATATAAATACTTATTCTGCAAAATAGTCTCCATTTACATCAATAGTTTGTTGCCAACGGCCTGGAAGTTGAAAAATTCCCTTTGAAAAGAAATCTAGATTTTGACGGCTCACATATTGCTCAAATACTGCTATTACAGACTCCCGGTCAGGGAAGTCCCTATTTTTTAAGTGATTGTCTAAACTTCGGAAAAAATGAAAATCAGTTGGCGAAAGGTCAGGTGAATAAGGTGGGTGAGGGGGAATTTCATAACCAACTTACGAAAGTTTTTGGATTGTCTGTCGTGCAACATGAGGTCTTGCATTATCATGAAGAAATATGGGTCGATGTCTATTGACTAGTGAGGGCTGCAAGCGGCTCAATTTTCCATGCATAGTTTCCAGTTCGGCACAATAGGACGCTGCCGTGATGGTTTCACCAGGTTGCAAAAATGAATAGTGAATAATACCCTTACTGGTCCACCATACAGTCACCATAATCTTTCGCGGGTGAAGTGATGCTCGTGCAAGCTGTCTTGGTGCTTCGCCTCGATCTAACCATTGTCCTGACCGTCTCCGATTATCATAAAGTATCCACTTTTCGTCACACATTATCACTCGATGAAGAAACGGTTCGACTTTCTGTCGATTAGCCAAAGAGGTAGCCACCTCTAATCGACGGAGCTTATTGGCTTCCGTTAATTGGTGCGGCACCCATCGATCGAGTTTCTTCACTTTGCCAATCGAAGAAAGGTGATGACTAATGGTGGCAATGGACACTTGAAATGTTTCTGCAAGGCTACGCACTGTTGTCGACGGATTACTTTCAACTTCTACACGCAGCTCGTCGTCATTAACGGGGCTACGCGCACATCCGCGAGGCTCATTTTCCAAATCAAAATTTCCCTCGCTGAATTTTTTAAACCATCGCCGTAATGTGCGTTCATTACACGTGGTTTCACCGAACGTCAGATTAATTTCTCGCGTTGCTGCAGCTGCATTTAATCCCTTTTTAAATTGAAAGAGGTAAATTGCCCGAATATCTCTTGCCGACAGCATTCCCATAGGCGAGATAAGGACAGGTGTATTAATCTTTCCAAGAAATGGAACAGGTACACACTTCAAAATAAATACCCTTTTCAACAAATACAATAATAATTTTCACCAAAAACATACACGTCTTCACACAGGTGCGTTTTTCCTTCAGTTCAGACTGAAGGAAAAAACGGACATTACATTTGTAACAACCTGATATTATTATAGATTCGTCGTTTTATTTTTCTGAGACTTGTACTACTTTTTTATAAACAGGTGTGAAGTTTACTCACTTTATATTTTCTTATATGTATATTTACAGGTGTTCAAAGTTGGCGTGTCACAGTATTTTTCACAGTGGAAGAAATTAAATAGAGTGCAGTGACAAAATTCTTATTTTGGAAGGTGTAGCATCAAAACAAATTTATGAACGGTTGTCAAAAATGTTTAAGGGCTATTCACCTTCGACTAGAATAGTAGAAAGTTGAATTTAAACGTGGTCTGGAACACCATTCAGGTAAAGGACGTCCAAAAACACCAGATATCGTAGCAAAAATACAGGTTGTGGTTTTGGAAGGTCGTCGATTAACAAAGAGAGATTTAGTAGAAGCCCTAAGCTACTCATTAGTTAGTGAAAAAGAAAGCTGTGTGCATTCGTTAACAATGACACGAAAATATATTCGAATGCGACTTTTTCAGCAACATTTGAAGCGTTTTAGAAAGAATAAAAATGATTGTGTTCGTCGATTCATCACAATGGATGAAACTTGGCTCTGCAACCATGATTCTGAATCAAAACGAGAGGGTAAAGAGTGGTGTGAACCCAATGTTTTGCGTCCGAAGCAAGTTCGGATATAGAAATCGACCAAGGAAATGTTAGCACCAGTTTTTTTGGGATGTGGATTCTACTCTGGGTGAGCCTGCTCCTTCGTTTACAACTGTGAAATATTGAGTAACAGAGTTTAAACGAGGCCATACGAGCTGCCAAGACGAACATCGCAGTGGGCGACCAAATGAGATGACGACTCCAGAAATGGTGAAGAAAATCCACAAAGCGATACTGGATGATCGTCGACTGAAAGTGCGCGAGCCAGCAGACATAGAAGGCATTTCAAAAAGTGCGGTACATCGTATATTATTTGAAAATTTGGACATGAGAAACCTGTGTGCAATATGGGTGCCGTGTTTGCTCACACTCGAGCAAAAATAGTGTCGCGAAGATGCTTTAATTGAGTGTTTAGCAAAGTTTCACAGCAACAAAGCAGAATTTTTGAGCCGTTTCATAACCGTGGATGAAACCTAAATCCATCATTTCACACCCGAGACAAAAAAACAATCAAAACAATGGACTCAAAAGGGAGAACCGACTCCAAAGAAGGCGAAGACCGTCATCTACAGGCAAGATCATGGCACCGGTTCTTTGGGATGTACGTGGAATAATTTTCATTGACTATCTTGAAAAAGGAAAAGCTATCAACGACGAGTATTATGCGAACCTATTGCAACGATTGAGCGAGGAAATCAAGCAAAAACGGCTGCATTTGGCTAAGAAGAAAGTGTTGTTTCATCAAAATAACGCACCAGCTTACAAATCCGTTATTGCAATGGCCAAAATTAATGAATTAAAGTTTGAATTGCTAGATCATGTACCCTATTCGCCAAATTTAGCCCCTCGGATTATTTTCTGTTCCCAAACTTGAAAAAATGGCTCAATGGTCAAAGATTTTCCAACGATGAAGAAGTGATGGCGGCAGTTAATGGCTATTTTGAGGAGCAAGACAGTTCTTATTATTAAAAAGGGTATCGAACTTATTGAACATCGCTGGGAAATGTGTAGAGCTGAAAGGAGATTATATTGAAAAATAAATATATGTATTTCTTTCCAAAATGTTTGTGTTTTCTTTGTTGGGTCGGGTACTTCTGAGATCACCCTCGTATAATAAATAAAAGTAAAAGAGGAATTGCAACGACATTCATAAAAAATAAACATTTATTTAAAATCTAGCATTAATTGAGTATAATAAACGAGAATGAGTAGATTATTTACAGATGTGAATGTGACAGGATGAAATGTTATCCCCAGAACGATAAGCGAAGTAACAACTGGAATTAGCTAGCGATAACCTTGATATTTATAACAATATTTTCGATGCACGTTGTTGTTTTTTAACGATCGAACGCAATTTTTATGCAATTTTTTGTAATATATTTCTGGATAACACTCATCGCGTAATGTAATGTGAACAACTCACTTTATTGTAAACAAGCACATTCCTAATATAAATACTTACATATAACATACGCAGGAAAAAAAGCAATTTAATGCATTTTAAGATAATTTTTTATTGGCTGGCAGGTAATTATGTGAGAAGACAAATTCCTTAAATTTTGATTTTATGGTTATGGGTTTCTAGAAAGAAAATATGATTTATAAGCATTAACTTTCTTGTAAAGTTTAATTTTAAAATTAAATGACAAAACATTTAAAGACAAATTTACATATTTATATACGTAAACTTTATTAAATTAACATATAAAAGAAACATGTTATTATAATGATTTACTACTTTGCGAATTATGTGTACGTGGGAACAATGTTTTTCTTTTATTATTCTCAGTAACACGAATAACATTAACTGATTTCAATAATATGTTATATATGCTAAGGTGAAGAACCTAGAATAAAAAGATTTTATTGTATCTTGATGTAATACAAGTTAAGATTAAATTATACGATAAGGAAATATATATATATAGATATATATAGATATATATAGATATATATAGATATATATAGATATATATAGATATATATATATATATATATATATATACGAGGGAGCGTTTTCATATTTGCGGAATCGCGGAATGAGCGGGTTGTAGAGGGGTGACTAGGCGCATTGGGAGCGTGGCCTGTGCAGCGACTCATGATTAGTATAAATACGAAGTTTCATTGTTATTAGACAGTTAGTCTTTGAGCTATCGTCAACCAAGTAACATAATCAGGAGTGAAAAGTGAAATATGGAAAAAATCGAATATCGTGCCGATATAAAGTTCCTTACCAGGCAAGGAAAATCAGTCGCGACCATAATGAATGAGATATCATTGGTTTACGGCGACTCTTGTCCAGGAAAAACCATGGTGTAGAAGTGGCATAGTTTATTTAAACAAGGAAGGGAATCCCTTGAAGACGACCCGAGGCCGGGCAGGAGCATGAGGTGACCACGCCAGCACTTATCCAAAAAGTTGAACAAATTGTACTTGAAGATGCTCGACTAAAGAAGAAACAACTCGCAGAAATGGTTGAAGTATCCGATACAACAATTTTTAAAATCCTACACGATCATCTCGGCATGTCTAAGGTCAACGCAAGATGGGTGCCGAGAATGCTCACGCCGCCGCAAAAACAACAGCGCGTAGTGTTTGCGTGCATTTTTGGACCTCTGTAATGAAGACAAGGATGGTGTATTGAGTGGAATTGTTACTGGAGACGAAGCTTGGGTTCATCATTATGAACCTGAGTCCAAACAAGACTCCATGCAGTGGCATAAAAAGGGCACAGCACCTCCCAAGAAATATAAAGTGTCACAATCAGCTGGGAAACTCATGGCAACGGTGTTTTGGGAGTCGGAAGGAATATTGTTGATTGATTATAAAGATAAAAGTGTTTCTATAACCGGAGAATATTACGCTTCAATATTAGAGCGACTAAAAGAAGCCATTAAAGAGAAAAAACGGGGAAAATTGACAAAAGGTGTTCTGCTTTTGCACGACAACGCGCCCGGCCACAAGAGCCGCGTTGCGTTAGCTGCCCTGCATAAGGTGGGCTTCAAAATTGTGAATCACCCACCCTACAGCCCAGACCTGGCCCCGAGTGATTATTACCTGTTTCCGAAAATGAAAAAAGAGCTGCGGGGTAAAAAATTTACTGCCGATGATGAAGTCAAGGAGGCAGTTTCGGCGTATTTTGCAGATAAAGAGAAATCATTTTTTTATGAGGGTATAAATAAATTAATTGAAAGATGTGAAAAATGTATCCGTCTTGCAGGTGAATATATTGAAAAAGAAAAATAATTTGGTTTTTTTTATTTCCACCCCTTGTCCCCCATTCCGCGAATATAAAAACGCTCCTTCGTACATACACAAATTTATTTTCCACTTTCTCTCTCTCCGCTTACACATCTTAATGAGTAATTCGATCTGATAAATTAAGTCATCGATTCTGACGATATTCTCTACTTGCTTCTGTCTTTCACTGCCCTGACACATTGTATTAGAGAAGAAGTGTTGGTAATTTATGTACGAGGGTGGTCCTAGAAGTATCCGATCCAACAAAGAAAACACAAAAATTTTGCAAAGAAATATATTTATTTTTCAACATAATTTCCTTTCAGCTCTATACACTTTCTCAGCAATGTTCAATAAGTTCGATACCCTTTTTATAATAAGACAGTTCTTATTACACACACATCCACATACGCATATTTGGATATATATATATATATATATATATATATATATATGTATATATATACACTGTTATGAATTAACATATTGAGAGAATAAAATACAATTTATTACAATACATATTGTTATGTTATGTTGTGCAAGAGTAGCGAATATATGTATTAAGAAGTAATATTTATACCGAAAATAGAAGTTAATAAAGATAAAAATACTATTTGAAATATCATTAGAACATCTACATAAGTTAAGATATTTGAGTTATTAAGTTTAACATGTATTAAAAAATATTTTAATTTAGAATACTAGATAGCAAAATAGTATAATTAATACAAAATACTCAGAGTTAAGGGGCATATGTAAAAACTTGAAAGTGCATCTATAAATGTATACAATACCTATGTATATCTTATTTATAATGTAGTTGTACGAGGGTGGTCCCAGAAGCACCCGACCCAACAAAGAAAACAAAAATTTTCTAAAGAAATTTATTTATTTGTCAGGATAATCTCCTTTCAGCTCTATACAGTTTCCCCAGCGATGTTCAATTAGTTCGATACCCTTTTTATAATAAGAACTGTCTTGCTCCTCAACATACCCATTAACCGCCGACATCACTTCTTCATCGTTGGAAAATTTTTGATCACTGAGTCATTTTTTCAAGTTTGGAAACAGAAAGTAGTCCGAGGGGGCTAAATCTGGTGAATAGTGTGAATGAAATAGCAATTCAAACTTTAATTCATTAATTTCGGCCATTGCAATAACGGATATGTGGGCTGGTCCACTGTCTTGATGAAACAACACTTTCTTCTTAGCCAAATGCGGCCGTTTTTGCTTGATTTCGTCGCTCAAACGTAGCAATAAGTTCTCATAATACTCGCCGTTGATAGTTCTTCCTTTTTCAAAATGGTCAATGAAAATTATTCCACGCGCATCTCAGAAAACCGATGCCATGACCTTGCCTGCAGATGAAACGGTCTTCGCCTTCTTTGGAGCCGGTTCTCCCTATTGAGTCCATTGTTTTGATTGTTATTTTGTCTCGGGTGTGAAGTGATGAACCCATGTTTCATCCATGCTTTGTTGCTGTGAAACTTCGCTAATCACTCAATTGAAACATCTTCACGACACCGTTTTTGCTCGAGTGTGAGCAAACGCGACACCCATCTTGCGCACAGCTTTCTCATGTAAAATTTTCAAATAATGTGCGGTGTACCGCACTTTTTGAAATGCCTACTATGTCTGCTAGCTCGCGCACTTTCAGCCGACGATCATCCTGTAGTGAGGTGGTAGGGAAATATGTTGGGAAATAAACGCAATTTCACCATACTTTTTTATTCTACGGACTTTTCATTCCATCTAAGTACTTGGTTTCCAACCCACACAGGATCTGTTTAACTCATCCCAGACAGATTGTAAAGATTATAAATGGGAAAATAAACTAAAGAAAATATGTTAAAATTACAATACATAAGAATTCAGCGCCTTTAAATCTAGTGTGAACATATCCAATATGGCTAGTTGCATACAATATACTCTCGGATTCTTATTTGATTTGTCAATTTAAATATTTTTATTCTGACCATTTGAACAGTCTTTCAATGTTAAGCTATTATATAGACGTAAATCTAATCTAATATTTAAATATTTTCTATGAAATTTTAAGCATTATTATGCACTATTTTACTGTGCTTTGAGTTGGAAATATATATCAACTTCATTAAAAAAAATTGAAATTAAATATTAGTAAATAGACTTCTATATTTGTCATGCCTAAATGAATTTCTTTTAGAATAATTTTTACGAGTTATTACGAATACTTTCATGAATAATCGTCATGATCTCTTGAAGAAATACTATGACGAATAGGGGCACTTTCACTGCACAATTGGTGACTACATACTGAAATAATGCGAGAACTAAGAACCATGACTATCCGGTCAGTGAATGGTTCCATTGGGGATTGCACACGTGCAACCAAAAATCATCGAACGCATTTAACACACGTGCATTTTCATTCCGTCTGAGCGCTAGTTCGTATATGTATGTATGTGTATACGTACGGTTAAGTATATACACGAGATTTATGTGTGAAGTATGCGACAAACGCAGTGAAGATTTTTATGTCCTCCCTTTCCCGTGTAACAATGCATTCTTGCATCCAATATGTCATATTTTTTTTATTGCTAGCTTTTGTATGTGTGTTCGGAACAAAGCAGCAGACGTGATTTTTTCAGGTTTCTTGCTTCAGCGTACTATACGGTACATGTGTTATTCGTTTATGATTTATGAATACGCCTATATATCTATTTCGGAGAGGTAATTTAAGCAATCGACGATATACAAATTGACTGTTAAATTGTGAACGTTAACAATTTTAAAATCACACTAGAAGAACGTCCACTCTTATGTAAAGCGGTTGCTGTTATTCTTTTTCCATTCCATAATTATGTCAAACCAGTTTCTGATTAACGCTACGCTATGGCAAAATTTGGACAAAAATCTACCGCTGGTGACGATGTGGTTCCTAATATTTTTGGTAAAAATTTAGGATTGTGTCTTGCCAAATCGTTACGCGCTGTAATTAATCTAGCAATCAAATCATACACATTTCTACGCCGACAGTAACGTAGCAGAATTATTCATGTTATTCATAAAAAAACGATAGGACCCAAATTACCAATTATAAACCAGTCACATTAAACACCAAAAGTTTTTGAAGTCTTTGAGTAAGTTCTATACAGTTCCATATACGGTAATGTATCTTCGGTCACTTCGCAGTCATTGTAGAGCTCTGAGAGCAAAGTCTGCTACTGGCATGTACTCTATTTACTAATGAGGTCTTAGACACTAAAGATCAGATCGATGTTTTTGGACTTTTCTCGATCTTTCGATAGGGTAAATCACATTGTTCTTTTGCATACGGGTTTTCAAGTCTTCTAGGTTGCTTGATCAGATTTTATCTCTCACACC
This sequence comes from Dermolepida albohirtum, assembly GCA_031893035.1. Lineage (NCBI taxonomy): Eukaryota > Metazoa > Arthropoda > Insecta > Coleoptera > Scarabaeidae > Dermolepida > Dermolepida albohirtum. Next base: position 838,764 of record JAVIWB010006102.1, read on the forward strand.
CTGCGAAATATGTTTTTAGAATGGATCAAACTCTTCTGATTTAAATTCGATGAGTGGTGTTTCACGGGGATCCAATTTGAGACTGCTGCTTTTCAATTTATATATAAACAATTTGTTTCCCTAATTCACCTGTAACGTCTTAGCTTCCGTGCAATTATTTTTCACAACTTTCGGCGTGGATTATCTCAACAAGAATGCATCGACGAGTTGAATTCTTTATATGGTGATGAAGCACCATCGAAAACTACAGTATATATGGTACAGTGAATTCAAATTTGGAAGGCGTTCTTTGGACAATGAATTTTGTGAAGGTCATGCCACAAATGTTGTGTCGGAAAACATTAATGCAGTGTCTGAATTGAAAATGTAAGGCCGTCATAGAACATAGCGTGACATTGAGGCATCTCTAGGTATTAGTAACGCCAGCGTGCGATTCTGCATGAACATTTAGCCGTTATGACGCTATAATAATAAATAAAAAAATAAAATAGGTAAACATTTTAGTGGTTTGGCTTATTAATAGATATGAAACTGAAGTTTCGCACAGTATACGCCAAATCAATTCAATTGTTTTTTATTATCATAGTGCTTAACAACAACGACTTACTTAATATACGAGGGTAGCCGTTTATATTTCGGGAACTGGCAACACTGTTAGTGTTACCTCTGATCTGATGATTGCATCGTGAAGCTTGTCATTTTTCACAATATATTTACCTTGACAGTTTTATTATCCGATCGCTATTTCAATTGCTGACAGTAACTTGAAAATTTTATGTCAGCGAAAAAATGAAATTAACTCGCGTTCAATTATTTTTCATAACTTTCGGCGTGGATTATCTCAACAATAATGCATCGACGAGCTGAATTCTTTATATGGTGATGAAGCACCATCGAAATTTACGGTATACCGTATATTTAATTCAAACTTGGATAGCGTTCTTTGAACGATGAATTTCGTGAATGTCGTCACACAAATGTTGTGTCAGAAAACATTACTGCAGTGTCTGAATTGATAATGCAAGGCCATCATGTGACATACCGTGAGATTAGGGCATGTCTAGGTATTAGTAACGCCGGTGTGCAATTCCGCATGAACATTTAGTCGTTATGAAGCTATGTTCACGCTGGATACCACATAACTTGGCAACCGCTCAAAAAAGGGCTCGCGTAGATTGGTGCTAAGAAATGTACAAAAAATACAATGGCGGTGCTTCAAAGAACATTTATAAATTTGATAAGCCATCCACCGTACAGCCCTGATCTAGCACCCTGGGATTTCTCTTTGTTCTGACACGTGAAAAATAAACTTCATGGTCAACGGGTTTCTACGCCGGACGAGGCAGTTGAGGCATTCAAAACTCATATTTTGGAGATGCCGCCTTCACAGTGACAGCAATGCTTTTCGGATTGGTTTAAACGAATGCAAATGTGCAATATTTTCAAAAGAAATAAAACTATTTTGATCATAGAAAATTTATTTTCGTTTGCTATTCGCGAAATATAAACTGCTACACTCGCATTTAACCTATCTATAGCTAGAAGCAATGCGTCGCCTGTGTACCATACGGTACGCAACTCTGAACTTATAATGGTATTTTCATTTGTGAACTAATTTATTAAATTGTACATTTTTGCTGTTCCGTCATACTATTCGATAAGAATTTTTTATTTATTTATTGAATATGTTCATATTTACAATATTTAGTTTTTACTTTTGTGGGATTATACCGTTGCGCAAATAAACATTATGTCGTTGCTTACTTTATCAAAAAATGTACTGTTAAATTGTAGTTAAAGGAATATAAGTGCTGTTATTTCTATTTGAGAAACTGACAAACAGTTCTCTCACTACTTTATATATCCAATCATTATTTTGCTGTTTTAATATATCCACTTTCATTCTAGTATTTGTATTGATCTGCTCATAAATACAAACTATATTTAAACCGAACTTATTAATATTTTAGAAGGTTTGAAATGATAAATTGTAAAGGTCTTGAGTTGCGTGTAAGTATGTTTTGCTAAAATAAATTGCAAATTACATCACAATAAATATAAATTTCTTTCTTTAAAAAGCATGTGAATACTAAGTGTTTAATAAATCATAATTCACGTTAATGTGTATAAACATGCATGTATATCCATGCACATATTTTACGTGTGTGAATAAATGAGCGTACGTCTATATAAAACACTTTTAGCGTATTAACGCCCACATAATAATTCCCATTTAATTACTATGGAGTAAAACGAAATAACGCGAGCTTACAGTCGGACGTAGCAATTGTGTCTGCACCGCCGTCGTCGCCGTGGATGCCACAGTGCTGCTGCTACTTCTGTCGTTGCTATTGCAGCTTTGCTATTGCAGCTTTGCTGTTGCAATTTGTATGAAATACTTCACACCGTCATTTACTAATTTTAAATAATGTACGGTCGGTAATTAATCTAACAAATTGTAGGTTGCAAGCACTGCTACCGTACTGTAGAAGTTCAACTGCTACGTGGAAAGTTCACTTTAGAAACGTACTTGCGCATGTATTGTTTAACACTTAAACAATAATATCCTTTTATATGTAGACGATATCTTTTATGTATCTGAATTAAAAGTTTAGTAACGGTATTTTGTATTCAAAGCGTTTCATATAATCATATATTGCTTAATCCTCTAATCTGAAAGTATAAGCCTGTGATGCAATTATGTATTGTTTCTATATGTAATGTGGCGATATTAATTTAAACTGAAGCAGAGTATTATAGTTCTTGTTAATGTGATGTACCAGTTTTGCACGACGATATGATTAATTGAAATATTCCTTGACAAGTATACATGTATTTTATAGATCTTGGGACAGATAAAATATGTATTGAAGGTAGTTTGTGAAATTTTATGTTCCACATTTATTATCAGATTTGTCTTTATTGATTCATATCCGTAAAATCGCAGCTAATTAAAAATAAAAATTAAGAATAAAATCTATCGATGGATTTGATTCCCCAAAGTTTTCCGCTTCGGGTATAGCTTTGCTCAGTCGGAGGCAATCACGTTAGTTGTCAAATAAGTAGGCGCGTCACCTTTTAAAATGAGAAACTTACGTTTGTCAAGCACATCTAAACCGTCGCTTTATCTGCGAAGAAGTCATTGGGTTTTGCTATACGCAATTGTAGAGCGTTTACTTCTATACAAGCCATGAAGCTTCTGTATTTTTCACTCGTTAGATCGTAACTAGCGATTTTTGATATAGTGTCCCTACTATCATGTCTATAAGAACATTTTGGAAGCTGTGCAACGACAGTTTTTAAAATATCTCTCCCTTCGAGTTGATGGCTTTTATCCAGCACAGGGTATTGACTAGTTGGAACTGCTGTAGCCGTTTGATGTCACCTTGCTAGAGGACAGGCGAATTTCCACTGCTTTAATAATTTTATATAAACTTCTATATAATGACGTCGATTGTCCTTCCTTCTTTCAAGAATTGAATTTTCACATTCCTCGATTGTCGGTTTGTTATCATACTACATTTTCCTGTCTACCTTCTAGAACTAATATAATATTAAAGTCGCCTGTACATTATTTTTTAATTTTAGTAAAATATTTTGTACAGGAGACATTCACAATGACTCCATGGGAGCATTACTCAGACTAGCAATTGAAGACAAGCAGGGAGAATTGCTAAATTTTCACTTTTTCTTATATATATATTTTCTTTAGTCAGGTAATTACATGTAAAGAGTTGTTATGTTTGGTTATGATTTAGAAAATTTTGTATTTACTTTTTGTTCTTCATGAACATTTGTGTGTATGTATAATTGATTTTGTCCATTTATTGGAAGAAATTCTGTTGGGCAAATATAAATATAAATAAAAATAAATAAAATAAATACATGAATATAACAGTACCCAGTATAATTATACGTCAGCGTAAAGAACCAGAAATCTCGTATGCAGTTTTGGGTATGAAACGGCCCAAAAATATAAACAATACAATAACAAAAGTTAAAAACGTACAAATAATGTAGCTTTAATTAATAGAAAAAGGTTGTATTGGAGGTTATACATAAATTAATATTAATTTAATAGCAAAATATCTAATATAATCATTTAGTCATTTAGGGAAATTAACGAATCAGAAATTATAACACAATCCAAACAATAAAAGCAAAGTAAGCAGCTCCAGAAATTGGGAAGTTTCGTTTACAAAAGAAAAATTTTCATAGTTAGAATCTATTAGTAGTAAATTTTACAAGAAAAACTGATATCGGTGATATACGAGGGTAGTTTGACAAGTAGTGATATATTCTCAATATATTCTCCCAAAAGAGCAACACATTTATTCCAACGGTGCTCCAATGCCCTTATGCCATCTCTAAAATGCGATTCCGGAAAGCTTGTAAAATACTCATTTACGAAGATTATAAGCTCGTCGTTAGACGAAAATTTCTTTCCACCTAGTGCCGTTTTCAATTTTGGAAAAAGGTGGAAGTCGGAAGGGGCTAGATCCGGCGAATGAGGCGCATGCGGTACTAATTGGAAATACAACTCGTGGATTTTGGACATCGCAACTGTGCTGGTATGCGAGGGAGCGTTGTCTTGGTGAAACAGAATCTTTTTCTTTGCCATTGCTGACCGTTTAGCACGAATCTCAACATTCAATTTTCGCAGAAAACACAAAGAATCAACTTTTGCGATATGCACCTTAGACGAAATGAAACTGACCCTTTCTTAAAAAGAATCATCACTGGTGATGAAAAATGGGTCCTTTACAGTAACATAGTTCGAAAACGATCATGGAGCAAACACGATAAACCAGGTCAAACCACATCTAAAAACAGAATTGCATCCAAAAAAGATCATGCTGTCAGTTTGGTGGGATTACAAAGGTGTTGTATTTTTTGAGCTGCTTCTAAGGAACCAAACGATCAATTCTGATGTTTACTGTCAACAATTAATAAAACTGGATGAAGCAATCAAAGAAAAACGGTCAGAATTGTCAAATCGGAAAGGTGTAGTTTTCCACCAAGATAATGCAAGGCCTCACACATCTTTGGCAACTCGTGGGAAACTATTGGAGCTTGGCTGGGAAGCGATGCCACATCCCCCATACAGCCCTGATCTAGCACCATCTGATTACCATTCAGTTCGAAGTTTGCAGAATTCTTTGAATGGTAAAACTTTCACAAATGTCGATGAATTCACTTGCACCTGGTTCAGTGTTTTGCTGATAAGGACGAAATTTTATGAGCACGGAATCATGCAACTGAAAGAAAGATGGCAAAAGGTCATTGAGCAAAATGGAAAATATATAATTGATTAAAAATTATTTTTTATTTAAAAAAAAGTGTTTTATTTTATATTACAAAACCGAAAGTACTTAGTTGCCAACCCAATATAGGAAAAATAGCAGCATAATATTTATCGATACTCTTAATCAAGTAATATAAAATATATTCTTCTAGTGGATATATAAAATTATATATAATATATCCATGGATATAAGGACTTTTTGAACACCCTTTTCGTATTACATCAAATATTATTTTATAAAGACACCATCCTGTATTTTAAATAATTATAATACTTTCTTTATTACCTAAAGTTCTAAAACTTTTAAAACTTTTCTTCTGAATTATCCAATTTACAACGAAATGAAAATACTTTGAACTTATTGATGAATACGAAAATTGAGTTCGTTTGTTAAGGAAGAGTTAGAAAATTTTCCTAATATTACTTAAGACATACAGACTGTCAAATATAAGTTACTAGTTAATAACTCTCGAAATGTGATATAAACAGAGATAAGTTAGTTAAGGAGAACCGTCTTCCCACTTCAAGCGTTGCCTCTGTAAACATATCGAAAGTGTAACGAAGTTTGTGGAGTAAATATGCTCGCTCTAATTGTTAAAACTAGCAAAATCGAGTACGTGCAATGAGAAGAGAGAGGATATACCGTTAATACCACAGCCTTAACTAACTTAAATTCTGTGACATCCTCCCCATATCTTATGCAAATAGGAAACTTCTATGTTTAATGTATAAGCTATTATGTTGAGTTTGGTCGTTGTTTATGGTTAAGTTCGTTACGTTGTAGGCACGGCAGCCACTGTTGCTTCTATCTTCACTTCACTCACTCGATAATGATCTGTAACTAACTTGTGTTACAGGAGGGTTTTGTTGCCTTCAACATCACCACTGGCAAAAACAATAAAACGACTCGTTCGTAGATTTAGGAAATTAGCATTTCAGACGGTTGGCAGCACTGGAAATCTCGACATTTTATGTCCAGGTCTTAATAAATTGGACAGAACGACTTACGTGGCAATGAATTTATGGCTGTCAGGAAAACGTACACTTTATAGAGGATGTGTGTAAAATAGGGTTTATTATTCTTTTACTCTAAAAATAAATTCGATTGTAAAACGAAAGAGCAGAACAATTAAATTTTGTAGCGGTATCGTAAAATATGTATGCTACAAGTTTAAGCCGGATGAAGAAATTTTAAAAAAATACTGCAAATACGGTATATCTTTATTTTTTATTGGAGCTCCTGAAACATTACTTAACGAAAATGGACTCGATTGTGAAATTTTAATTAACGATTTCGTTCTTCTTCGAACATTATTGCTCAAGTTACAGGGACGTGCGTGTTTTTTTTTTTTGAAAGCGTAGATTAGAGTCATCAAATTTTATTTATATAAAAATTAGTACGAAATATCAGGAAAGACTAATTTTCATTAATTTCTCATTGTAAAGAGCTTAGTTATATGTATATTTATATACAAATATTACCATCAAAACCTAACGGCAGGTCGTAATTATATATATATAAATATATATATATATATATATATATATATATATATATATATATACAGGTGTTTCAAAAAGAATATACGTATTTCGAATGCATATATTTATTAAACTTTAAGACATACGAATATGAAATTTTACAGACATATTTACGAACCTCTCAAGTTCAGATTACAGATGTTCAATATGTCCTCCATCAGCGACATGAACAATATCACATCGATACTCGAATTCCTCCCATACTCGGGCAAGCATGTCCTTTGTCACTGATGTTATGGCAGTACGGATCCGGTTCTTCAACTCTTTCAGGTTCTGTGGGACTGGTGGTACATAAACGTTGTCTTTAACGAAACCCCACAGGAAGAAGTCAGAGGTTGTCAAATCCTGTGACCTTGGAGCCCAGCTGAGAAATGCTAAGTCGCCAGCTCCTTGACGACCAATCCAACGGTTCTGTAGAGTTTCCTTCAGATATTCACGCTCTTGGCGAATCCAGTGAGGAGGTGCCCTCTCTTGTTGAAAAATGAAGTTGTTTTCGTGCAGCCTCGGAAACAACCAGTTTTGTAACATAGCGAGATACTACTGACCGTTAACCGTATATCGCACAAAACACATTGATTTTAGGCGAATTTCGTACATGTTCAATGGTTGCATGTGGTTTCTGTAGACTCCAAATTCGAATATTGTGTTTGTCTACCAGACTACTGACATGGAAAGTCGCTTCATCACTGAATATGATGCGTTGTGCGAAAGTCTTATCATTGTCAATAGCACCATGAATCTCGTTACAAAATGCCACACGCTTCCGTTTGTCATCAGGGCGCAAAGATTGTGACAACTGTAACTTGTACGGCTTCATAACCAACCAACGTCTCAAAACACGCCAAATTGTTGTTGTAGGCAGTTGTAACTCCCGACTGGCACGACGAGTTGATTTTGAAGGATTGCGTTGGAAAGCAGATTGAATTCGTGCAACGCTTTTTTCAGAAACACGAGCGCAGCCAGAACTCTTTCCTTTACATACACATCCTCTATCTACAAACTGTCGATATCACCTGCGAATGTTCCACCCATTCAGAGGATCAAATTGGTAGCTCAACCTGAAATGTCTTTGCACTGTAATCACGGAATTGCACTTCGCAAACTCGAGAAAATGATTTCTGCTGCGGAGTAGACATTTTATGGCGGTTACCAAGAAAAACAGAAGACAACTGACATCTAGCGGCTATTAAATAAACTAGACTATGTATTCGTTTCTCCAATAGCCGAACCATGGCGCAGTGATCGATAGTTTGGACAAAATAAAACTTTGTACACACACACACACACACACACATATATATATATATATATATATATAATATATAATTAACTATTGTCTCTGTTCCCATAATGTGATTTATGGCATATTAAAAGCGTCAAAATTGTACTGCCTGGTGGTCTAATTGGTAAGGTAGCCTTCTAGCAAACGGTAGATACAGGTTCGCGTCCCGCTCCAATGCAGAAATTTTTATTTAATTTCTGTGACTGTAATCAAAGATGGCATAGTAGAACATACTAATGTTCATTAATTTATCATCGTAAGCAGCTTAATTATATATTTATAAATAATTATTAGCATGTATATGCACTTAACTTATTGTATAATTTATGTAATCAAAGATCGTTAGTATATTTCCGACGGTGTACATGTAATTTAATGGTAACTTATGGAAACTAATATCAAATAATAAAGAGGCTGAAAAAGAGAAAAGACGAGAAGGATTTAAAGCAAATTTATGTCAAATTACATTCAGGACATGGATTTTAAATTACTAAATTAGAATCTGCTCCGCTACGAGGCTGAAAAAACTTTATTGTTATTGCTTGTTTTACATTCGACATTTTGCCTATTCTTGGTTGGTCGTCCAATGTTGTTGTGTCGGAAAACATTAATGCAGTGTCTGAATTGATAATGTAAGACCGTCTTGTGACATACCGTGATTTCAAGGCATCTATAGGTATTAGTAACACTAGCTCAAAAAGGCACTCGCGTCGATTGGTGCCAAGAAATGCACAAAAAATCCAATGGCGGTGCTTCAAAGAACATTTATAAAGTCGTCACAGGTGATGAATCTTGGGTCTATACCTATGAGCCCGATAGTAAGGAGCAGTCGACTGTGTGGATATTCCAAGATGAACCAAAACCAAAAAAAGTTGTTCGCGCTCGAAGCACATCAAAACAAATAGTCGTCTGTTTTTTTCGGAAAAACCGGTCATGTTGCAACCGTGCCTTTAGAGAGTTGTAGAACGGTCAATTCCCGAATGGTACACACCTATTCGTTTGCCAAAGGTTTTTGAAGAAATAAGGAAAAAAACCAAAAACAACAGATCATTCTCCACCATGACAATGCGATGTCTCACAGGTCTGTTCAAACAATTGAATATTTGACCGGGCGAAACATTAAATTGATGAGCCATCCCCCGTACAGTCCAGATCTAGCACCCTGTGATTTGTTTTGTCCCCACACGTGAAGAATAAACTTCGTGGTCAGCATTCGCGACTCATATTTTGGAGATACCGCCTTCATAGTGGCAGCAATGGTTTCCGGATTGGTTTAAACGAATGCAAAGGTGCATTGATTTTCAAGGAGAATGTTTTCAAAAGCAATAAAACTATTTTCGATTAGAAAATTTTTTTTTTGTATGCTATTTCCGATATTTAAACAACCGATAAACCCGGTATATAAATACCCTCGTATTACTGAAATCACATCAGAGTAAGAGAACTTGAAAATAACAAATTACTTTAATTAAATATATATGTTGCTATCTTAAAGGAATATTCATTAAAGATTATTTGCGAAAAAACGTAATCAAATTGTTTTTCCATTTCCATTGATATGCGATAAAATACAATTAGTATTACTTGCGTAACCAACCCAAAAACCTTATTTTAATTTATGCAAACACACAATCATGTTCTTAATTCTTATCGTAATTAAACATGTGTATATGTGTACATATGTATATCGAAGCCAGACCAAAACGTTACATAAGCATGGGAACAAATACGAAGAGTCTGTTATATGAAAACAATTCCTAGAAGTTGTCTTTCTTTTTTGGTTATAAATGGAGTATATTTCATTTGCTGGCGCACCCCCATTTACTGTGAACGTGAATAGTAATTTTTCAAAACGGAGGTCGTTCGTTGAACCGGTGCTTATCTACACGACCGACCGATATGAACAGATGCCACATAATCTACTGCAAATGTTTATTTTACTTGTTTTCTGTTTGTTTCGTGCGCAAGCATTAATATTGAACAAAGTGATATGGAATATGTACGCAATATATGTATGTGTGTGTATGTGTTGTTTTCTTCTGACAATTAGGATTCTAGAGTTTATAAAATGATCTGTTTTATTCTCTTAAATGCGGTTAAATTTGTATTTGTTACCACCACTATGTCCTACTCTTTTTAATTCAAATATTTCTAGATTTTATATATTTTCTTTGCAATCCCATATATGTAAATAGCGGGTGGCGCAAAAGTAATATCATAATTTGAACTGGCTGCCATTTTGTTATAAATGTTAATAATAATAATTATGTTTTGATAAAAAGTTTATTCGAAAGCGTAGAATTGGAAAAAATTATATCGCTCAAATGGCCACCTCCCGAGTTTATGCATAATTGCTAATTTGGTACGTAGACTTCCGCGGTCGTGGTCCATGCTATCTGCTTCTGGGTTTCCGGGCTGGAACCGCGTCACTAGTATATCTGCCGACGTTTCGTACCCATTTGTATGGGACATCTTCAGGGCTGAACTACTGCACTACAGTTTCAGTGCAGTAGTTCAGCCCTGAAGATGTCCCATACAAATGGGTACGAAACGTCGGCAGATATACTAGTGACGCGGTTCCAGCCCGGAAACCCAGAAGCAGATAGTTATGCATAATTGCGTTTGTTCTACGGCATTCTGGATTGTTTCTCCCAAATCATCTGGCCCCAAATTGACGATTTCTTCTTCAATGTCAGCTTTCAAGACTTGCAAGGTTCGTGGTTTGTTGTGGTAAACGCGAGATTTTAAAAAGCCCCAAAGGAAGAAATCTGGTGCTGTTAGAACTGGCGATCCGGACGGTCAGTTCAAATCTCCGAAACGAGAGATCACTCTACCTGTAAATTGGTGTTACAAAATCTCCATCGTTACCCGAGCTGCATGAGCGGTTGCTCCGTCCTATTGAAACCCACAATGATCGAGACCCAATGCAGCAACTTGCAGCAAAAAAAACTCGTTTAGCATCTGCCTGTAACGCTCATCATTTACGATTACGGTGGTGCCATCGGCGTCTTCTAACAAATAACGGCTTCACTTTTTTTACTGCAAATGCTGCACCAAACAGTCACTTTGAGGGTATTCAATGGCTCTTCATGCATTTTATGTGGAGTCACTGTGCCCCAGAAATGAAAATTTTGTTTGTTAACATAACCACTTAATTGTAAATGGGCTTCGTCGCTCATTATGATTTTTGATACGAAATCATCCTCCAAATTTAACAGAGTATGGCAGTTAAGTTATAACCGCACGCAATTTATCGATTGTTAATCTACCTACACTATCTGTTAGATTTCCTAACGAGGCTTTGATGTAACGTACTATATTTAGCGCTTCATGTAATGACAGCTTGGTGTTCTCTAATTTGGAAATGGTATCTAAAATAATTGAATAATTTTCGGAAATTTGCTCTATTTGAGTATGGATTTCGGTATCTGAAACCAGCCGCTGACTTACTGAAATTGCTTGAGCATCTTGCGGATTTAAATTTAAGATACAAGGTTTAATAATGGGTACAAATTTCTCATAATATAAAAGAGCTTAAATCAACGTCCTCATCTCGTCAATACCGGCTGTGGTGGTTGAGGAATATCCGGACAAACCTGTTTAAACTCAAGAATGCGGAGATTTAATACAAACTTTTTTGGTAGAAGCTACTTTTGGAAAACTGTTTCCAATAAATTCAGCTACAAGATGACATGCATGGAGCAAACAGGTTATATGAAGCAATCGAGGATAGGATTGTTTTAGCAACTTTCTAGCTTTAAATATTTTCGACCCAACTTTTGTAACCAACATTACAAGTTGGGTTGTCGATATATTACTTCCCAAAGGTATGTTTTATAGTTTCTACTATCCTATCCGCATTCGTCTTCTGTAATATTTTACTACGTAAAAGAAGAACCAAGGAAATCTCACCACTTCTTAAAGTGCGCACTAACACATTTAAAATACTATTCCTTCTGGCATCCGTTGTTTCATCTATTGTCAGCTATATTCGTTGATCTTTTAGCTCTGCTTTTGTTTGATGCGTAACCGTGTTTTCACCCGAGGAAAATTTTACTGCAATTGACTCCTTGTTGGCAATATCCATTCCGGGACGTATTTCATCAAAAAGTTTCGAAATTCTCCATTGTCGACAGTATATAGAAATTTTTAGTATATTACATCACGCTGCGCATTCAACCGGTGTTGTTTGCTATTAACATGTCTTTTACACACAACAATACTGTTCGGGAAAATGTTGATACTGCAAACAATATATTTAATAATAGTGCCAGTGTATTCTAACGTCGAAAATCAGTTAAGAAATCTCGTCGAACGTGACAAAGAACGCGGTCGATTCACCATCAATCTAATCCGGCATTCATAGACATACCATACGCATATGAATCTCGACTTCGGGTATATCCGACCGCTTTCGAAATATATCATCGCCGTCAATGAGTGCGCAATCGTTTCTGCAGGCTTAATTATAATATCAAAATCAAATCATATTCTTTGTCACTAGAATTTTTCTGAATATTCAATCGTTAAATGACAAAAGTATATAATTCTTCCGACCTTTTACTTAATAGTAAAATTCATGGCTCACGGCCCGCTGGCTTTAGAAACTCGAAGACAGCATCGTAATAGATCAAATTAAATATGATGGAAATTGCGCCTTTAGAAATTCCGAGGAATCGACTGATGATTGTAAAATTGTGCAAGAATTTTACATAAGGTATTAAATTGCTATGTAGAGTGAAGTTCTTGAAATTTGGGCTCAAAATAAGCATGTAACAGTGTTTCTTTGCTCGTCGGGCTAGCCCGGTGATAATTTTATAAGACGCAAACACCAAAAGTATATACACTGGAATACGAAGATTATAGGGAAGAAGTATCTCTAAATTTGTGAAATGTAGCCACAAAATTGTCCAATGCAAGGCTCCATTGATAGATGAACGAAAGAAATTGGTGAAAATTGATCTGACGAATCATTTTAATTTTAATGTAGAAAATAGTGTAGTTACTGTGAAGCAGTTTCTTAAAGATTCATTAAATTCACATTGATTGGTTAGAGTGAATTGATAGTTGCATTTTTTTCACATTATTTCGAAAAAGAAGAAGTAATGAATTAATGATAGACTCGTAAGAGCAATGTGTGTGTGCCTTCACGATTACAAACATTTTTTGCAAAAGCATATGTTCATCGGCTACTAAATTATACACTTGTAGAATCGGTTCGCATCATATCATCACCCGAATGCGCCTCTTGTTTAATTTCATAAATTTTGTAACGCAGCGCAATTATAATTACAAGGAAAATTATTCCGACATTGAAGATGCAAAGAAAACAAATTAAAAAAAAATGGGAAAGGATAAAAACAGAAAACGGCGGCCAGAAACGATCTATTCGATTTTCATTTATTTATAAAAGAACCTCGACGCGCAGCTGTTGAGATAACTAAGTGCAATTACAAATAAAAACTCCACACATATTCTGTACATACATACGCACATGCACATACATACGTGAAAGATAAATCGGTATTGTATGTTATTGTGGAATGAGTATATTGCCGCAAAAGCGTCATTATACACAAGGAGCTTATCGTATCGAAGAGTTCTAAAAATAAACCAATATGTATTGGGTTTCTTTCTTATATGTATGTCCTTTTCTCCTTTTTTCTCTCCTTGTAAGTGTATTATGGTTAATTTGTTTTGATATATTGAGCGCGTTTATATCATTTTAGCTTCCTTTATATCATTATTTTTTTTCCTTTTTCATAACGTGTAATTTTTAACAATTACTGTATCTTTCCGCCATGATTTATTGCCTACAATAATAAGAGGATTATGTGATTTTTATAATATACATAATAACGTTACAGTAGGCTATTATGTATATTATAAAAATTACAGTTATGTTTACCATTTTAATTGATTTTAATGTCGTTAACGTTCGACTTCACAAATAAGAAACTAATAAATTGAAAATCCTTACCTATTACACAGGCCAACACACATTTTGGTGCCTGCGATTTTTTAACTGTTCCTGGGTAATTTTTGGATGCAGAATGTAAAGAAGTTCTCAAATTTGGTCTATCAGATCTAGTCGAGATTTTTTTAAAAAATTGTGTATATATTTTACGTTATAACTGTTATAATATATAATATTACTATTGACAGTTAAAAAAACAAAGACACATCGATTTAAGTATTTATTGCAAAAACTTAATTTACATAATTACATTAGTCACTAATCACATAAAAATTTTCTTTTATACGACTTTCTGGAATGGAGTTTACTAGGGGTCAGTCTCGCTGAAGGCTCCAGCAGTAGTCCGCCATCATGTGGCTATCCCATCGTCCTTGATTACGATCTTCCATAGTTTTAATATCCTGATGGAATCTTTCCCCCTGTTCTTCACTACAATCACCTAAGTTTTCTGAAAAACGATCTAGGTGGCTGTGGAGGTAGTGAACTTTTATACTCATGTTACAGCCGAGAATACTAAAATATGAAAGCATAGTTTCCACTAATTCTACGTAATTCTCTGCTTTATGATTGCCAAGAAAATTTTGTACTACTTGAACAAATGAACACCAAGCGTTAGATTCAGTCTCGTTCACTGATGTGGTGAATTGTGGATCTTTAACAAGTTGCCTTATTTGAGGACCATCAAATATACCAGCTTTTAGTTTTTCCGTGCTAATGCCAGGAAATTTACGTGACAAATACCCAAAACAATTTCCATCTCGATTTAAAGCCTTCACAAATTGCTTCATTAAGCCTAGCTTGACATGCAAGGGCGGAAGTAAGATTTTTTCTCTTGCAACCAAAGGTTCATTGATCACGTTTTATTTTCCTTGAAGCAGTGTATTGCGTAGTTCCTAGTATAGGAACATTAGGTCAGGTACAATCCAGGTCTCCATTTGGCTAATTACATTCTGGGAAATTTCTATTTTGACGATTAAGTACACATTTATCTCTTTATTTGTTGTCCTTTATCAGAAAAAAATATCAATTAACCTGTACCCTGTATCTCAAAAACTAGAGCTGATAGAAAAAATCTGGTGGTATTTTTGGAATCAGCACATTAAAAACATCTAAAATCAGATGTTAGATTTCCGGCACCAAATTTTTTTTTTCATTTTGTTACCCTGTGTTATGTATTATATTTGGGACTGTTATTCTTTTATGGTTACTAATTAATTAGATATGAAATGTTGTAGCATAGAGACGTCTAATTAAATTAACTGACAAATATTTTTTTAATTCTAGCCTCGGGAACAGTGCTCATAGAGTGATTTATGACTGTACGAGGGTGGTCCAAGTGGTACCCGACCCAAGAAAACCCTAAATTCTGGAAAGAAATATATTTATTTCTCAACATAATCTCCTTTAAGCTCTATACACTTTTCCCAGCAATGTTCAATAAGTTCGATACTCTTTTTTAACAAGAACTATCTTGCTCCTCCAAATAGCCATTAACTGCCGACATCACTTCTTCATCGTTGGAAAATTTTTGACCACTGAGCCATTTTTTCAAGTTTGGGAACAGAAAATAATCTGAGGGGTTAAATCTGGCGAATAGTGTGCATGAGGTAGCAGTTCAAAATTTAATTCATTAATTTTCGCCATTGCAACAACGGATTTGTGAGCTGGTGCATTATCTTGATGAAACAACACTTTCTTCGCAGCTATATGCGACCGTTTTTGCTTGATTTCTTCGCTCAAACGTTGCGATAAGTTCGCATGATACTCGCCGTTGATAGTTTTTCCTGTTTGAAGATAGTCAATGAAAATTATTTCACGCGCATCCCAAAAAATCAATGCCATGAACTTACCTGCAGATGGAACTGTCTTCGTCATCTTTGGAGTCGGTTCTCCCGCTTGTGTCCACTGGTTTGATTATGCTTTTGTCTCGGGTGTGAAGTAATGGACCCACGTTTCATCCGTGGTTATGAAACGGTGCAAAAATTCTGCTTTGTTGCTGCGAGACTTCGCTAAACACTCAACTGAAGCATTTTCACGAGTTTGCTCGAGTGTGAGCAAACGCGGCACCCACACAGCTTCCTCATGTCCAAGCTTTCAGATAATATGCGATGTACCGCACTTTTTGAAATGCCTACTGCGTCTGCTAACTCGCCCACAGTTATTCGATGATCATCCAATACCGCCTTGTGGATTTTCTTCATTATTTCTGGAGTCCTCATCTCATTTAGTCGATCACTGCGATGCTCCTCTTGGCAGCTCGTACAGCCTCGTTTAAACTCTGCACCCAATATTTCACTGTTGTAAACGAAGGAGCAGACTCACCCAGAGTGGAATTCAGTTCAGCTTTCATATCGGTTGGGCTGAGGCTTTTCAAATAAAGGTATTGTATCACGTAACAATGACCAATTTTCTCCATTTTTACAAATTCGCTGAAAACGTTCATTATTGACGGCTGCCAAACAAATACTAAACAACGTGGCATCGTCAAACTTGAAACACATGCTTTATAGATTGTGTACTTTCTAATACAGTGATATTTTTCAAACAACTACGACCATCTCTATGTCGGGCCGGGTACTGATGGGACCACCCACACAAATTGAAAATCCTTACCTATTGTGTATTATATTTGGGATTGTTATTCTTCTATCGTTACTAATTAATTAGCTATGAAAAGTTGTAGCATAGAGACGTTTAATTAAGTTAACTGACAAAAATATTTTTTTAAGCCAAGCCTCGGGATAAGTGCCCATAAAATGATTTATGACTGTAAACTTACTGTAGAGAATGGGTTTGGAAAACAACACGGACACAAGTTTCACAATTCGGGGTCTATCTGTAATAACATCCAATGGATAATAGGACTACTATAGTAGGAACTCCAATATTTGGAGTTGAATCCGTTGTAATAAACATGATTACACCAATCGATTAAGTATGAACTAGAAAAGCTTGGCGATGCATTATTGAAACCAAAGAAGTCTTACTTGTGAAGCAAAATCGAATGATCTGTAGTATTAAATGCTTTTGAAAAGTCTCTATATATTACATCCAGCTGCTCTTCCTCATTTAACGCTTCAGTTAGAGTCTGAGCAGCCGTGTAAAACTTAGTAAATGTAGGCCTTCATGCCATAAATCCGTGTTGATATGATATAAATGATTTGGTAGCTAATGCTATGTGATTATAAATCAGTGATTCAAAAATCTTAGCGAAGATGGATATAATCATCATTTGGTGGTAGTTATTGATGTCATTAATATTTTCTTTCTTAAAATTTGAGCAAATTCTCACGTTTGCAAAAAAAGAGTAAATTTGTAACGTAGTGGACTTGCGAAGACAGAAGCACAATCTTTGACGATAAAGCTAAGTGTCATTACCAACAGTAGCCTTATTACTCAGTTTTTCTGTATTTTCTAAAACTTCGATAATGGAAAAACACGTATGCTCACTAATGGATAAATGAGTAATTAGATAAATCATTAGCTTGTACGGATGGCGTAAATGCTCTTGAAAAACTTGCATTCATCAAGTGAAAGCATCGACTATACTATTTGGTGAGTTGTATACGCAATAGGTATATTTTAGTAAATTGGGGATTCTACGAGAACAAGTTTTAGGTCTCATATAACTCCAGAAAGAACGACGATCCGTGGCTTATCCCCAATGAATTTTTTTATTATATATATTGTAAGTAGCAGATGTATCATTCTTTACCAATTTGTACCTTACTTTGCTTTGTATAATCAAACGAATTATTAGATCCTGAAGGCGCTCTTTATTATAACTCAATAAAGCAACAATATTAGTAGGCAGGGGAATATTTTCTTGAATTAAACTATTTATAAGTTGCTTATTTTATCTTTATTCAATTGACAAATTAATAAAATATGATTTAAATCTGGGCATTCAAATCCACATTCACTATGTGACTATAATATCTATTTTATAGAGATGAACTACATATTAGCCATGATCAAATTTCGTTCTAGCGATTCTAGTGTGATAAAATCGAGAAGCAGCTATACAACTACAACTTAGTATAACATCTACTTGAAGATGAATATAAGCCACTTTGAACTTCTGTGTTACTAGTTATCCTTCTATATTATGTGACAAAAAAAAACACTTTTTTAAAAAACCTTTGAAGATTTGGTATATTTTAGTTCAATATAAGAAAATCTGTACATAAATTAATAATTTTTCAATATCTAATTTTCCAATATTGTTTGCCTTTAACTCGTTATAATGTAATATAATTCCTTTTGAGACCTCTAGTAAGGAGAAGTGAATCATCTGTGAAACTAAAATATCAAGTTACTCGGCAGCAGCTCCTTTCTCTATCTCCTGTTAGAAGATGAGAAAAAGGAAACTAGAAAACACCGAGTGGGTAATGACACGTCGTTTCGCCATTACTTTGTAGTTTTGTAACGAGGAACAGAAAGAAGTACAGGTTGTCGATTTAGTTGGGAGAAGAGGTTGTTGACGGTCGGAATAGTGGGCGTACAGGACCAAAACTTCTTTTTTTCCGTTCGTTATTATGAACTCTCTTGTATTAGAAGTTGTAATTGGCATGGGATCGGAAAAGAAGAAGTTTCCGGGAGATTTTTCCAATTCATTAGTGTATATGTTGGTGGTAGTATAAGGATAATGTTTTTTTATTAGTACAAAAATACAATAAAGAGGTATGGTCTATAACCAGTATATGTGTTTATTAATAATTATTCACATGATTTCTGCAGCGGTGCCCTAAGGAATGGTAATTTGAAAATATTCAGAGAAAAGTAATATTTTATTTACAAATTGAGTTGCACATTTTGTCCGGAACGCAGGGATGTATTGTAGGAACAGTTGTCCAATGCGTCTAGTAAAAGTAAAGGTACTTAGGCGCGAGGAACAGTGATATGTGGATGTACATTTCACAGATCGATAACTGTTCGGGAATAGCAAACAAAAAAAATTTTTTATTATCGAAAATAGTTTTATTGCTTTTCAAAATAATCTCCTTGAAAATCGAAGCACTTTTGCATTCGTTTAAACTAATCCGAAAAGCATTACTGCCATTGTGAAGGCGATATCTTCAAAATATGAGTTTTGAATGCATAAACTGCCTCTTCTAGCGTAGAAAACCGTTGACCACGAAATTCCATCGGAAGCAACAATTTTTCCCCATCTTTCGGCCAATCGATGGATTCCTCCCAAAACAACCGTTCATCCTTTGAGGCTAAGAACGAACTAAGCCAATTTTTGATACCTTCAACTGAAGTGAATCGTATTCCAATAAGGGCATTCTGCATCGATCGAAATAAATAGTAGTCAGAAGGGGCAATGTCTGGGCTATAAGGCGAGTGAGGTAAAATTTCCCACCCGCTGTTTTCCAAATAGTTTTTAACTGGTCTTGCAACGTGAAGCCGAGCGTTGTCATGATGGAATATTATAGACTCATGTCTGGTCGTTTTTCGGCGATTGCTCCCATTAAACGAATTAGTTGTTGTCCGTACAGCTCGCTCGTAATAGAATCACCAGGTTTTAACAGCTCATAATGGATAACACCCGTCGAATCTCACCAAATAGACAGCATTACTTGGCACCATGAATATTTGGCATCGCCGTTGATGTTCATGGCTGGCCAGGCTTTACATAAGATTTCCTTCGTTTTGGATTACCGTAATGAATCCATTTTTCATCACCAGTAATGATCCGATGCAAAAACAACTTCTTTTTATGGCGTTCAAGCAGCATTTGCGACATGCAAAATCTTGGCTTCAATTCGTGTGGTACCCAATTTCCTTGCTTTTGGATGAACCCCGATACTTTTAAACATTTTGAAATAGCTTGGTGAGTTACTCCCAACATTTTTGCAAGTTCTTGTTGCGTTTGACATGAATCTTAATCCAGTAATGTCTCCAGTCCCTCGTCTTCAAACTTTTTTGGTTGATCTGGACGCGGTCTGCGTTCAACGTTGAAACCACCGCTTTAAAGCGTCAATACCCTTCACAACATGATTTTTTTGTTGGAGCAAATTCACCATATACTTTTGCAAGCAATCGTTGAGCTTCAGCCGCATTTTCCTTCCAATTAAAGCAGAAAATTAAAACTTCCCGCAAATGTTTATTTAACACAAATTCGGACATTTTCGATGAGCTCAAAAATAATGTTACAAAATTCAAAACAATGTAACTAAATGTGGTTGGGATGGCAAACCTTTACAACAAAAAAAAAACCAGCTGTCATACTCAACTATATATAACAACTAACGACCTCCATTGAAAAGTAACCGAATTAAGTTGCAAATCCAATAATTAGCATAGAATCATCATACCTGATGGTTATTCTTGAATTTCTGACCACCCTGTAAATGTGTATATGTGTATATATGTACTTATATCTTTATAATAAAGAGGAAGCAAATTCTCGTTTTCCAAAAAAAATTAGTAAATAGGTTAATAAGGATACATTAGCAAGTTAATGGATGTAATCTTGTAATTTATATCTTCCACACAAGCCTTTTTGGGTGCGTACAAATAACATTATCGCCAGAATAATTATCAGTTTATTTATGTCGTGCCACTTTTTCTTATTTTTCCGCATCTAATAAGTTCCCATGACTAATTTAGTATCGATTTCTACTTTGTATAATTTTATTACGTTTCTTGTGTCCGAACGCATAAAACTAATAATGTCCCTGTTTTGATAAATTTATCGGTACGGTTATACTATATTAACGCGACGATTTATGCCCGATGATGGGTCCGATGAATAAACACGAAGTCACTTAACTCAACAATAAAATTAAAATTTACGCCGTTTTTTTCTTCTCTCGTGACAGAGAAAAAGTGAAAAAGTGATGAAGATCCACATTCAAGACTATTATGTTTACGATTATTGTAATACTTAATGACCGGGTTGACAAGCATTTTATGCGCAACCGGTCACCAACCACACGGACTCGAATCTCTGGCTATGGAGTCGTGATGTTTCAGATACGAAAAGCGTAGTTCCTAAACAGGTATAGAAAAGAAAAAAAACTGGACACCCGGTCGACGTAAGAATAGTAGAGGTTCACCAGAGAGAACGAACTCGAAAAAAATATCACTACCTTTAAATGCTATTGACCCCGAGACCAAATGGAGAATGACTCGACAAGATTAAATGGTTTTGTACATTTTACAGAAGTCGATTGACTTTAACCTTGATGGAACAAAATATATACCTAATATGTTCATATATATATACAAGATCAGATCATTCAACTACATGGAGACAAACCCATATATACTTACCTAAAGAAAGTAGAGATACTGGATAGAACATTTCCAAATGAGATTTTCTGATTGCTAAAGATTTATGCTTATGTTACACATGAATTTTTTGCTGAACTTCACAAAATTAAATCATATTTTTGGGCAGATACATAATGCACGAAAATCAATGGATTTTTTTAAGTTCTTTTAATATTATGTGCCCCAAACATTAAGAATTTATGATAGAAATTTGTTCATGTTTTAAATTTCGGGGATTGATTTGGATATATTGCTAGGATAGACTGAAAAATTCGTTAAATAAAAATAAACCTGCGGTTTGAAGTTACGTTTATAATAAGCGTCGACAGCAGCTTTTTCATTATTGTCCTTCGAAAATTTTTAACATATAAGATATTTTATCTGCAGAAGCAGATAGCATGGACCACGACCGCGAAAGTCTACGTACCAGATATAAGATATTTCAAGTGAGGAAGAAGATAATAAATCCAGGGTACTAAATCCTTGAATTTTTATTAAAGTGACAATTGTGTGAATTCGTGCATTGTCTTCGTGGAAAAGGATTTATTTTTAGCCAAATCAGGATGCTTTTCATGTGCTTTGATTTTAAATTTGCATAAATTCTCTCATCTGCTTCAGTTTTTAATTTTCTTTTTTGCTTTTACTTGGCCGAAAGTCTCGGGTAATATGCGCCTTTGATGGTTTAGCTTTTTGATAGGTAATCAACTAGAAGAATGCTTTTTGCATCCCACTAAATGGAAGCCGTTACCTCTACTGCAAATGGAATAGCCTTCGCTTTCTTCAGAGGAGAAGAATTACCGTGCTGCCCCTATTTAGACTGTTGTTCTATTTTGAGCGTATAATAAAGAACCCAAATCTCATCTGCGGTGACAGATGAGTACATAAAATCTATCTCGTCTTGACGAAAACTCCCCAGACTCTCATGGGGAATAGCGTTCGCATCAATTTTTGGTAAAAACTTCGACTTCGCGAAGAGGTTCTACATACTCTTTATCCGAAATCTATTTTGCGCCTTCTTTAATCTGAGAGCGCTAAATCCAGCGAATAAGGTGGGTAAGGCAATCATTGAGTTTTTATTATAGCGATAATTGTGCAAGACCCTGCATTGTTTTCGAGGAAAACGATCCTTTTTTGGTCAAATCAAGATGCTTTTCATTAATTTTTTACTTTAATTTGTCTATAAGTCTAGTGTAATATACGTCTGTGATCCTTCTTTGGGAAATAATCATTTAAAAGAATAATTTTTGCATCCCCAAAACTGGAAGCCATTACATCCCCTGTAGTTGGAATAGTCTTCGCCTTCGTCGAGCGAGAAGAATTATTATGTCGCCACTGTTTAGACTGTTGTTCTGTTTTTAGCGTATAATAAGGAACCCAAATTTCATCTACGGTGATAAATCGCTACATCAAATCTACCCCTCATTTTTCTGAAAACTCTTCAGAAGTTCACGGGAAATAGTATTTGTACCAACTTTTGGTCAACACTTCCATCTCGCGTACAGTTTCTTCATACTCTTTAGTCAAAATCTATGTTGCGTGCATTTTAAAGATATCTACAACTTCCGCTATATCGGACGTTTTCAAATTACGGCTTTTTATATTATAGAATGCACTTTTCTGTATACAGATTTCGGACGTCCACTATGTAGTAGATATTTAACGCTTATACAACCATATTTAAAGACATAAATGCATTTATTAAATGCTATAGAAAAATGAAGGATCCGAATTCTTTAGACCAGTCTTCATCTAATTATGAATATTTGTAGTTGATAAGCCTTTCAAGAAGAAGTACTTAATGACAGCTCGAATTTCTGCACTATCCCATTTCTTCAAAACCTGAGACCCTCTTAATTAAATAGTCTACCCAACAAAGCTAATAAACATAGCCATTCGAAATTTGTCAGTTGACTTTTTGGGAGACAACTTGCGGACTCATCAAAACCAAAATTGTCTGAACCTGTGTCATCTTTCTGCCATTCTATGGACTGCTGCCTTTGGACATCCTGAATTTTTAGTCCTGTTTCCACAATGGAATTTATGGTGCGACTAAGAAATCGGATCTTATGGTCCTTGGCAGCTTAATTGTAGAGCACCTTCCCGGGCAGTACTAAACAAGGATTCAATTCCTTCCGAGGGGATGATTTTTATTAATTTGTGCCTTAGTTAAAACAGTGTAATGTGCAGGAGATTTCGATCTCTCTCTTAATATAATCAACATAATTACGACGCGACTATGTTTGATGCGACAGCATACATTTGCCCACGTCGATTGTCGGCGATTAACTAGCAGACAATATACATACGTACATATATCTGCAGGAGGGTAATCATCATCGCTATACAATTGCGAGCTCTGTCGGGTAGACACGCATATCCAGCTCTACTTGTAATTAAACGCATCTTCTAATTGAAACTAACGTGTACCATAAACTAATAAAATGTATACACAAAATTATACTCTCAGCAATTTTTAAAAGCTCGTAAGATTCTATTATTGGATCTACCTTTTCACATATGTTCTTTCCAAAACAAGAGGCCAGTTCTTATAAATAACAACGTACCTTTCAGCCATCTAATGATACACATGTCATTCCGTGTGCAAATCGTAATATTATCGCATAAAGGTTTTAAATCATTAACCACACGAGCTCGTCGATTCCACATGCATTAATATTTCAATTGGCTATCGAGTGCGTAATAATATACCGGAATATTGACGTTCGACGGCATTTGCCATTCAGAACATAATCCATACTAATGGTTTTGAATTTATTTAGAAGTATATAGGTATCGATTGTCGGTTCATTGCATCCGTTATCGTAAATCTTTTAAGAAGTGTTTTTTTCCCGGTTAGTTATTATTCAATTGGACATCTACCTATGGCATTTATGTAATGATAACTTCGATGTAATGGTAGCTCCAGATGTAGAGGTTTTAATATTTCACTAAAAAAGTATGGAATATCCTTTGCGAAATCGAATCAGTATGTTATTACCGACACAGTCTTTTCAAATAGGAATTACTTTTTACATCAGATTTAAAACATTATGGTAACTGGCATTATATTCTATAAAATATAGCGCCTCAGACTAATATGATACACGTGTGGAAGCCTATTAATAATTACTTCTTATAGACCTAAATTTCGCAGATAATAATAATTTCTAACCAGAATTCAAATCGGGCAAATAACACAGGGTAACAAAATGAAAAAAAAATTTGATGCCGGAAATCTAACATCTGATTTTAGATGTTTTTAATGTGCTGATTCCAAAAATGCCACCAGATTTTTTCTATCAGCTCTAGTTTTTGGGATACAGGTTACAGGTTAATAGATATTTTTTTCTGATAAAGGACAACAAATAAAGAGATAAATATGTACTTAATCGTTAAAATAGAAATTTCCCATAATGTAATTAGCCAAATGGAGACCTGGAATTGTCCCTGACCCAATGTTCCTATACTAGGAACTACTCAATAAACTGCTCTTAATTACTTTTATACCTGTAATTGCCTATGACCCGATCCTTCTATACCTGCTTGGTTGTAGTCGATTTAGTATATTACTGAGTTTTCCCAGGTAAAGTTGTGCTATCATTTTGTGTAAATTTTGGTAGTTTTGTAGTATCAAGACACTAAACTGAAACAATGGCATCCACAAGCAGACGTACCTGTGTAAATCATCCCGACGTTTTTTGTTATGTGTGTGGTGAATACACTTTGAAAGAGAGCAGAAAAACGATTTCTGACTTTGCGAAAAGAGCTTATCTTGCCTATTTTGCCGTTCATTTAGGAGATCAAGATAAATCTTGGGCCCCACATTTCATATGTAAAACATGTGTTGAGCATTTGCGACAGTGGACAACTGGAAAGAGGAAGTGCCTAAAGTTTGGTGTACCAACGGTTTGGAGAGAACCGCGAAACCATCATGACGACTGCTATTTTTGTCTCGTTAATATTAAAGGCATAAATAGAAACAATAGACACAAATGGACATATCCTGATCTAGATTCTGCAAGAAGGCCTGTAGCGCATTCAGAAGAAATACCCGTTCCATCATTTAGCAGTCTACCCGAACTGACAGAAGATGATACAGAAACATCAACGTCTGAAGAAGTTCAAAGAATTCAATCAGAAAACGACAGATAATTACGTAGAATTAGTGGAAACTATGTTTTCAAATTTTAATATTCTCGGCTGTAACATGAGTATAAAAGTTCACTACCTCCACAGCCACCTAGATCGTTTTCCAGAAAACTTAGGTGATTGTAGTGAAGAACAGGGGGAAAGATTCCATCAGGATATTAAAACCATGGAAGATCGTTATCAAGGACGATGGGATAGCCATATGATGGCGGACTACTGCTGGAGCCTTCAGCGAGACTGCCCTAGTAAACTCCATTCTAGAAAGTCGTATAAAAGAAAATTTTTATGTGCTTAGTGACTAATGTAATTATGTAAATTAAGTTTTTGCAATAAATACTTAAATCCATGTGTCTTTGTTTTTTTAACTGACAATAGTAATATTATATATTATAAGAGTTATAACCTAAAATATATACACAATTTTTTTAAAAAATCTCGAAAACTAGATCTGATAGACCAAATCTGAGAACTTTTTTACATTCTGCATCCAAAAATTACCCAGGAACAGCTAAAAAATCGCAGGCACCAAAATGTGTGTTGGCCTGTGTAATAAATCATTATTCTCAGATGTGGTAAACAGCTCTACAAAAAATGTTAATTTTGGGTGTTGGGAGGACAAAACTTTAAGGGTACTTTGCAGTAGTGTGTGGCACTAATAAATTTAGTCGAGATAGTAACGTTGATGAATCAATCTTATTATGTGGCAAATTCACTACCAGTAATGCATTCCTATGTCTTCGCGCCGTTAGCATTTTCACACCGTGCCTCAGGATTAAATTTGCAAAGTCCATATTTCTACTAGAATAGACTCCGTCCAACTGGTAAATCAAATATTTCAAAAATTGTCTCTGGACGTGTTCAATTTTATTTATATACAGCTCATAGAACGGATAACAAACGATCGATGCACACTTCAACTTGCCGACGCATATAATGCAAATTTACAAGAAAGTGTAGTCAAATCTAATATAAACCAATCCGAAATAGCTTTGAAGAAATCCATTCGAAAAATTGCGGAACGAAACTTGTAGGAGCACTAAAATAGCGCTGTCTATATTTCGCTGACCGCCATATCTCTACTTTAATTTAATAGTTTATTATTCAGAGGGGTTAAGTCACTTTTTATAATTTGAAGAAAATGGTTTGGTGAAAAATTAAGACATAAATTTAACCCCTTTCCTCATTAATTTTCGTATTCTGTATACTTATATATCAACCTTAAGTAATTAAGCTAACCAACCACAGACTCCATCAAAATTTCCTATACATGTACATGTATCAGGAAAGTCCATAAATTTGTGCGCGTTTTTCGCAACTGGAACTGTTTATAGACATCTGAAGGACCTAGACAAGATTTTAAAGCTGAGGAAATGGGTGCCTCACAAATTGTCAGTAGCAAACTTACAGCAGAGGGTGAATGTGTGTTCTCAGTTGCTACAGCGTTATGAAAATGAACCGTTTTTGAATCGCATTGTTACTGGCGATGAAAAATGTGTTCTCTATAATAACACAATTCGAAAACGGCAATGGGTGGATGCTGGAGAAACACCGAAACCCACACCAAGAGCTGGCCTTCACCCAAGAAAGATTCTACTGTTGATTTGGTGGGATATGTCAGGTAGCGTCTATTTTGAACTGTTAGAGTCGAACCAGACCATTACAGCAGAATATTACTGCTAACAATTGACTATTTCATTGCAGCACTTTTAAACAACGGTCATCCTTAGTGAATAGACGTAAAGTTTTATTGCACCACGAAAGCGCGCGATCATACACAGCAAGAGCACCGCTAGGCAAACTTCGGTAGCTCGTTTGGGAGCTTATGCCACAACCAGCGTACTCTCCTAATATCGTACCGTGTTATTACCACCTTTTTCGTGGCTTGCAGTCACGTCTTGATGGAAAAAATTTCACTACCAAAGAGACCTTAAACAATGATATCGAGACGTATTTTAGCTCAAAGGAGAAAAAGTTTTTTGATGAGAGAATCAAACAGTTGCCAAATCGTTGAGAACCGAGTATAAATAATACAGGAAAATATATTTTGGAATAAAATTCACTAAAAATTGTTTTTTTCATCCATTTTAAAATCACCTTAAAAGCGCACGAACTTACGAACTGACCTGATATAGAGAATTTATATTATTAGCTTCGAACGGATCTAACTCAGAGATTATGGACAATGTGATTAATAAAATTAGCGTATTCCAAATTATCGTAGATGAATGTAATATTCAAAGCATGTTCAGTAATTGAAAATCCAAAATAATCATCCGAAACAATCCAGAATGGGCTTTAACAGTGCGAGCGAACACAACAATAGAAACGTCAAAATAATAACACCGTTAAGCAATGACATGGGTTTAAAAATAGATTAGAGGTAACTATAACGAGACACAACCTATTATTTTACCATCGCTTTACGGTCCGGTATGATCAATACCATTTGCTGATTTATTCCATAATAATGCAGCAGTCATGGTAATGCAATTAGATTAGCTTGTGTGTCGCGTGCATATCAAACTTTACATTTATTAGCGAAACACGACAAATGTACACACGTACGTACAAATACATGAACGAGAATACACGAAGGTAGGTTTACTAATAAACTACATACACAAAGATCTAATATTTCTCGCTCGAGAGCCGATAACACGTTTTAATAATTTCGCATAATCTTAAGGGGCCCAACAAGAACGTGGCCTGTTCTTGAGAACTTTATCAATTGCGATCGTGATTTATTTGGTACAATACGAGAGTAAAGACTTGGTCGCGACGTTAGAAAGAAAAAGAAATACTTCACTCTTGAACGGCAAAGAACAATGCTGTTCATAAATTTTCTGCCAGTAAACTTTTATACCTTTCGTATACTGAATCAGTTCAGAAAATACTAAAAATAAGTTCATATATTTATTAGATCTTTATTAGATACTTGAGCACTAATTAAAGTAGTATTTACAGCAAGAGGTTGATGGTGTATTTCTCAGTAACTGGTTTAACATGCCAAAGATCTTGAGGTCGAATACTAGGGCCGCTATTCGTAAGAATTTTTTGTGGTTTTTATTCTCGTTTATGGTAAATGTCGATAGCCAAGTATCTTAAGTCGTACAGCGAATGCGACCGTATTATTATTTACTGTTAATTTGATCATTTAAAGAAACATTTTTTTGGCAAATGTTATATATAAATTACATAGTACTAATGCTAGAAGAAAATATATACGAAAGCTCAATTAAAAAGACCTACATCATGGAAAAAACATATCTTTAATTTTTATTTCATATATTTTTGCATGAATCCTTTATTATTATTTATTAGAATATATACTTTCCATCGGTGTTGTCAAATTTGGCAGTTCATTGTTAATTTGACTACTACACGACTTTTAATAATTTGACTACTAAAAGTCCTGCTTGGCGAGCAAAATTTCAGTGTGCGTTTTGGCTTTCAACGGTAAAGATCGTGTGCGGAATATGTTTCGTATGGATATTTTCCCGTAGTTTTCCAGGTACGACACTGTCTAATTATCTGCTGATGATGTCGGCTTAGTTGTCGAAATACGTATACAGAATACGAAAATTAATGTGGAAAGGGGTTATATATCAACCTTCAGTGATTGAGTAAAATTTTGTCAAGGCATTTTGGCTATTTTATATTAATATATTTAAATAAGCGAAATCAATCGCTTGACAGCAAGTACATAAAATGAAACGCTTACCATTTTAAGCGTCTTCCGTGAAATTGCAAATTGGATAGGGTCTATTAAATATTTGAATTGAAAAAATGTTCCCACAGTTGTTTCAGCAAATCATGTGAGATATGGGTAAATATTCTTATATGGAGAAAACGATCGTTCTATATGTAATGATATAAAGTTTGCATAATTGAAATAATCTTTGTCATTAATGGATATCCATGGAGACACTTTAACAAATTCCAATTAATATGGTAAAATCCGAATCTCGGTCTATACTTTCAATCCTTTCTAAGACTAAATAATCTTTTGCGTCTTCTACAGCGCATAGTTATGCGTGAACAGCGTTTACTAGTTGCACTGGTTTCACTAATGACTTCGAAAAATTTTCTAATATTTCTAGTCCGAAGTAATTGTTGTACATATTTTGTAAATCTGTTTTAACTTGACCATCTTGAAATTTTTGTAACTCCTTTCGGCTCAAATTTGAAAGCAATCTTCTTTATATCCTCAAAATATTTATGATAGTGAAACGCTGCTTATAACCTTGTTCCTCATGGTATAAAGTTCGGCGACGATGGTTCAGGTATATCAGGGATGTGCAAATACGATCTGCGAATTTCTCTGCGAAACACTACATGTATTTGTGCCTTTGGTTAACATCTATAAATAATTTTTATTACAATATGTAAAGCACGGATTTTATACCTAATACATATAACGCTATCAGAGTCTTCTTTGAGAAGCCGGCCTATAGAACGCGTAGTTGCAGCGGCGTCGATTATAATAGCAAAATCTGATTTTTGGAAAGTTAAAATTTTTCCAATATGTTTAATATTTAACATAACATTAACATTTCTTTTACAATCTGTTTCGTCCACATTTAACCACAGTTTCTTATTTTTCAATTCTGATTTAATTCTATTTTCAATACATTCACTAGCAGATGGCATAACATTTTATCACTGGGTAATATACAGTTAGCGTATTAATCCAGAATGAGGCAAATGATTCCTTATTTAATAAAGTAAACGGCAGACTACACAAAAAGTTTTACATAGAAATTGCTCATTCGATCGTATGTCACTTTTTATACTAGTGATTCGCACTATTCACGTGCTGTTTACAGTCACTTATCGTCCAACATATTGAAGGTAGATCGAAATTTCATATTTGACTTTGAGGCCATCGTAAATTAAATCTGGAAAGTTTTTAATAAACTTATTCACTGCCTCTGACGTTGGTCGTTTTTTCAAAGTGTGTAACTGCCATATTATTACACACAATGTACAGCAATCCATACATAAGTATAGACATGCGCGTCCGAGACGTTTATTCAAGTCGACGAGCAAATGATAAACGAAAATCGAGAACTTCTGCGGAGCTTTCCATAGTTACGCTTTTGACGTACAGCGCAATATTTGCATTTCTATTGATAATTAACGAGGAAGATACATATTGAAGCAAACTAATAAGAACACAGGTGTTTGAGAATTGTATTTTAGACACTACAGTCTCTGACTAAATTTATAATTATAAACTTTATTCTTTTTTACTGGGAGTTCCGAACATTGGGATAATAGAACACTTAGTTCTTCGTAACGACATTTCGGGGCAGAAGGTCCTCTTTTTTTAAGTTATTTATTTTCTTCAACCTACAATACTTTTCACAGTTACATATTTTTATATGCGAACAATAGTTTTTTTCTTTATGTATGTAAATATTTAAATATATTTTTTCCGTTTGTTACTGCAAAAATTACAATCACACAAGTATTTTTAAATTAACAACTTTCTAACGTGTGTGCTTGCCAAAATTTCTTCATTCTTCGTGAATGTTCCCCAGCAAATTAAAGGAGTGATATACGTGAAAAAAGATCGAAACACAATAAGCGATAAAAGAGACTTTATCAGTTTTTATGATATTTATAATAACTTAATTTCTTAGACAATAAATTGTCTGCACTTCCCTGTGTATACAAGCATCCTTCAAAATGAATTTACAAACACACATGTTTATACGCCTGACGTAGGATAGAAAGAAAAAGGAATAATAGATGTTGCTTACAGAAAGCACACAAAAATATTTACAAAGAATAAGTTTTACAAAGATTAAGCCTCTGGGCAAGTACACATGTTAAAAGAAAATGAAAAAGGGGGTCCTCCTCCCCCGACATGTCGTTACTAAGAATTAAATATCTTGTTATCCTAATGCTCGAAACTCCCAATAAAAAAGAATGTATATACAGGGTATCTGCAAAATGCTTGGACATGGCTTAACCACAAACTCCTTGCATCAAAATAAGATGATTTAACCAAACTTACCTATATTCAAAATCGCATCGTTACGCCGGTATTCAGCTTTAAAGTTTTTCGAAAAAAACAAAAAAATTCTTATTAAAACATAACACTTTGATCGATTTTAATTATTTTTGGTACAACATTTCAAGTAAGTGTAAGTCATGTTTTGAGATGATTTGGGTCTTTATAAGTAGACCGCAAGTGTATGAAACATCGATAACGTGGCACATTTCTGCCTGTAACTTTTTGATATGAAGGTTAAGAGCTTTAATTTTTTTTACCCGAGAAGATACATTTCTTAGCGACATTTTTTGTATCTTTGTAATTTTTGATATCTGTTACAATTTAGTCACAAAAAATAATATCCGACTCGAACGTAATCTGCTTTCCTGGCAACACGCATAATCTGGTTGGCTTATTATTTAGTAAAATAAGTGGCGAATAAAAATTTTTTTGCAAAAATTTATTAACGGCAAATAAACAAAAACTAAATTACTACAAATGTTCGATATGTCCGCCATTTTGTTGAATACAGAGAGCGATTCTGCGCAAGTAATTGAATTGCACTCTTTGCAAACTTTCTTCATTATATCTAATTGATTGAGTGGCGTTTTGTATCCTAGCCCAAAGCTCATTCTCCGTGTTTATAGCAGTAGAATACACGATGCTCTTGAGTGTTCCCCATAAAAACGAATCACAGATATTCAAATCTGGCGAGCGAGGAGGCCATTTTACAGGTGCGTCGTACTGTGCATGAAGATGATTCCTAACATTCAACGTAAAATGAGGTGGTGCTCCATCATGTAGAAACCACATGTCACGTCTTAGATCTAGTGGTAAGTCCTCCAATAAGCCTGGCAAAGTATTTTGTAAGAAATCTAAGTAATTCACTCCATTTAGTCGATTAGGTAAAACGACAGGACCTATGATGTTATTGCCGATTATACCTGCCCATACATTAATTCAGAACTCCTGCTAAAAGCGGCCTTGTTTAAAAGCATGTGGATTTTGATCTGCATACACGTGTTCGTTGTGTAAATTTGTAACACCTCTCCTTGTGAAGCATGCTTCGTCGGTGAAGAGAATTTTGTTGTGAAAATAAATATCTCTAGCCCTTTTTCTGTGAATAAATCGGCAAAATGTGAGACGCGCATCGGGGTCTGCTGGTAAAAGTTCTTGTACTACTTGCAAATGATATGGATACAGGAGTTGCTCTTTAAAAATTTTATGAACAACATCTTTTGAGACTCCTAATTCACGAGACAAGCCACGAGTACTTTTTTGTGGATGAGCTCCTATTCTGTCTAGAACTTCTTCTTCCAAGTCAGGGTTTTGAACTACACGAGGGCGTCCACGATCAGCAGTCATTGGTTGAAATCTCCCAGTTTCCCGAAGACGCCTCTCGATGTTTGCAAATGTTTGTCGATTTGGTATACGACGATTAGGATATCTTTGCTGGTATACTGTCACACTCCTCCGACAATTTCCTTCACAAAACCCGAGAACCAGCAACATATCAGTTTGTTCAGTGAAAGAGAAAGCCATTATTATCAATTGAAGATACAACCACAATTACACAATCAAAATGACAATAGTCAAAAACACTCAATAAAGAAACCGTAATCAAAGATCACCAAACGCACACTATCATTTCTTTTATGACAGCTGTAGAAAACTAAAGGCAATCGTTTTTACTAAATAATAAGCCAACCAGATTATGCGTGTTGCCAGGAAAGCAGATTACGTTCGAGTCGGATATTATTTTTTGTGACTAAACTGTAACAGATATCAAAAATTACAAAGATACAAAAAATGTCACTAACAAATGTATCTTCTCGGGTAAAAAAAAATTAAAGCTCTTAACCTTCATATCAAAAAGTTACAGGCAGAAATGTGCCACGTCATCGATGTTTCATACACTTGCGGTCTACTTATAAAAACCCAAATCATCTCAAAACATGACTTACACTTACTTGAAATGTTGTACCAAAAATAATTAAAATCAATCAAAGTGTTATGTTTTAATAAGAATTTTTTTGTTTTTTTCGAAAAACTTTAAAGCTGAATACCGGCGTAACGATGCGATTTTGGATATAGGTAAGTTTGGTTAAATCATCTTATTTTGATGCAAGGAGTTTGTGGTTAAGCCATGTCCAAGTATTTTGCAGATACCCTGTATATATATATATATATATATATATATATATATATATATAATATATAATATATAATATTCTATAATTGGAACAAAACGACCAACATATTAAAAAAGAAGAAAATACGTAAATTTATAATGATTTTATGCTCTTTTGAACTTTGACTTTGACCCTCGTGCCTATTGAGGTGAGAAAGTAATAAGATCTATGTCGTGAGATAAATATTTAGTTACAGCGTAATATTTAGAAGAGAAACTTTTTCGTGAATTCTGTACAAAATTTACAAACTCTTAAAAATTGAGTTAGGGTTCTTTTGAATAAACAAATTTATGAACAATATTTAAATAAATAAATGATCAAGCAATATCAACATACGCATATATGCAAGAAAAAGTTTGCAAGTAGTCTTCATAAAAATGAAGGCAAATGAACAAAATAATATATTGTATTGCATACATTCAAATACTCTTTATAAAACAACGAAGGATAGTGTATCTGAATCTTTTTATTTACCAATTAGACATGGACGTATACCAAGTCGCTTTAGACACTTTAAATTCAACTGAAAATTTTATTTTTCGTTATTAACATAATCAATAATTATTATATATTATTATTGAATATAATCCTAAACAAAATAAACAAGGTATAATATCAAATTAAATTTTATACATATCTTAAAGTAATTTAAATGATGTAATAAGAATTTAAATCGAACACATCAGTTACCCCACGGACGCGTGGCTTAGCACTCACCTAATTTTGCACGTACATAATATGATGTTTAAACTAAAATTACAAACAGGAATTAAATACGATACAAAATATTGGATTGGCAACTAAGTACTTTCGGTTTTTACTGATAGAGAGCGTTGCTTTATTTTTTGTATAACGTATGTTAGTGCTGTACTTTACCGTTTGTCGCGTAATACTAGTCACATTGATGTAACTTCAGAAGCAAGTAGTGCGTGATTTTTATTAGTTGTGGGTTAATTTTAAATGGAGTGCAGAAACGAACATTTTCGACATATTTTACTATTTTATTTCCGTAAAGGAAAGAAAGCTGCTGCGGCTCACAAAAAGATATGTGAAGTTTATGGTGCTAATTGCTTAACAGAGCGCACGTGTCAGAATTGGTATAAAAAATTCCGTTCTGGAGATTTTTCCCTCAAAGATGAGCAACATTCTGGTCGGCCTACTGAAGTTGATGATGACCAAATAAAAGTCATAATTGAAGAGGATCGTCATATAACTGTTCGAGAGGTTGCGGAGAGGCTACATGTATCGTACACAATTGAAAAACACTTAAAATGTCTTGGGCTAGTTAAGAAGCTTGATATTTGGGTACCTCACGAATTGAAAGAAATTCATTTAACACAAAGAATCAACTTTTGCGATATGCACCTTAGACGAAATGAAACCGACCCTTTCTTAAAAAGAATCATTACTGGTGATGAAAAATGGGTCCTGTACAGTAACATAGTCTGAAAACGATCATGGAGCAAACACGATAAACTAGCTCAAACCACATCGACAGCTGAATTGCATCCAAAAAAGATCATGCTGTCAGTTTGGTGGGATTACAAAGGTGTTGTGTTTTTTGAGCTGCTTCCAAGGAACCAAACGATCAATTCTGATGTTTACTGTCAACAATTAATAAAACTGGATGAAGCAATCAAAGAAAAACGGCCAGAATTGTCAAATCGGAAAGGTGTAGTTTTCCACCAAGATAATGCAAGGCCTCACACATCTTTGGCAACTCGTGGGAAACTATTGGAGCTTGGCTGGGAAGTGATGCCACATCCCCCATACAGCCCTGATCTAGCACCATCTGATTACCGTTTATTTCGAAGTTTGCAGAATTCTTTAAATGGTAAAACTTTTACAAATGACGATGACCTTCACTCGCACCAGGTTCAGTTTTTTGCTGATAAGGACCAGAAATTTTATGAGCGCGGAATCATGCAGCTGAAAGAAGGATGGCAAAAGGTCATTAAGCAAAATGGAAAATATATAATTGATTAAAAACTATTCTTTGTTTAAAAAAAGTGTTTTATTTTATACTACAAAACCGAAAGTACTTAGTTGCCAACCAAATATATACCTGGAATATGATAAACTTCATTTCTATCATCCGCCAAGTTTAATTAAAACAACACGAAAGTGCAAACAAGAAATCAATTATTTTTAAAATCGAAAATTTTAAATACAAATTCAAATATCAGTAGTACCTGAGTGAAGCGTATAAAGTCTCAAATTCTTCTAATTGAACATCGTTAAATATCAATTATTTCTTTACAATATTAACAGATGTTATTGCTTGAAGCGACGACGCGATCTCTCTTGATCTGACTCTCACGTAATATATAGCCGTTAAACTTGTCCCGGCGGCGTGGACGAAACACTTCTAGTTCTATTGCCATTTTTAAATTCTCATTTTTAATTCTGGTGGATAAATTCTCTTCATACGGTTTTATTTTAAATTTGCAATAAACTAAAAATTCAAACAAATTATGTGCCAAAAATGCTATTATGTGCATTCTTTAAACCACGTTTAGATAACGGTAGAAATTAGATATTTCCGAACAAATATTTATAACCAAGTCTGTATAACCATTGCGTTTTCGTTATTCTAGCTTGATATTTTTTTCGCTTTCCGCTAGCTGTCGCCTTTCGAAAATATCACCGATGTAATCTGCATTGTTAAATGTTTTTTTCGTGGTCAGAATGAATGATGTTTGCAGGCGACACGACTTATTAAGGCTATTAGATGGTAGATTTCATTGTAAAATTGTATTTATTTCTGTTCTCTATCGTGTAATTTTCGGCAGATTGACGTCCATTCGTTGAAACTATTAATATTAATCGTGCAGTTTTTACGGAGTAATCAAGTTTTTTCCCCACGTTTATGGCAACGGTAAATGAGCTAATTATAAAATGCTAGATGTTATTAAAAATATTTAAAAAAAACACACTTTCGTATTTTATATATTGGGTTGGCAACTAAGTACTTTCGGTTTTGTAATATAAAATAAAACACTTTTTTTAAACAAAGAATAGTTTTTAATCGATTATATATTTTCCATTCTGCTCAATGACCTTTTGCCATCTTGCTTTCAGCTGCGTGATTCCGCGTTCATAAAATTTCTGGTCCTTATCAGCAAAAAACTCAACCAGGTGCGAGTGAAAGTCATCGTCATTTGTGAAAGTTTTACCATTCAAAGAATTCTGCAAAATTCGAAATAAATGGTAATCAGATGGTGCTAGATCAGGGCTGTATGGGGGATGTGGCATCACTTCCCAGCCAAGCTCCAATAGTTTCCCACGAGTTGCCAAAGATGTGTGAGGCCTTGCATTATCATGGTGGAAAACTACACCTTTCCGATTTGACAATTCTGGTCGTTTTTCTTTGATTGCTTCATCCAGTTTTATTAATTGTTGACAGTAAACATCAGAATTGATCGTTTGGTTCCTTGGAAGCAGCTCAAAAAACACAACACCTTTGTAATCCCACCAAACTGACAGCATGATTTTTTTGGATGCAATTCAGCTTTCGATGTGGTTTGAGCTAGTTTATCGTATTTGCTCCATGATCGTTTTCGAACTATGTTACTGTACAGGACCCATTTCTCATCGCCAGTGATGATTCTTTTTAAGAAAGGGTCGATTTCATTTCGTCTAAGGTGCATATCGCAATAGTTGATTCTTTGTGTTGAATGAATTTCTTTCAATTCGTGAGGTACCCAAGACATTTTAAATGTTTTTCAATTGTTGTGTGCGGTACATGTAGCCTCTCCGCAACATCCCGAAAAGTTATGTGACGATCCTCTTCAATTATGACTTTGATGTGGTCATCATCAGCTTCAGTAGGCCGACCAGAACGTTGCTCATCTTTGAGGGAAAAATCTCCAGAACGGAATTTTTTATACCAATTCTGACACGTGCGCTCTGTTAAGCAATTAGCACCATAAACTTCACATATCTTTTTGTGAGCCGCAGCAGCTTTCTTTCCTTAACGGAAATAAAATAGTAAAATACGTCGAAAATGTTCGTTTCTGCACTCCATTTAAAATTAACCCACAACTAATAGCTTTAATAAAAATCACGCACTACTTGCTTCTGAAGTTACGTCAATGTGACTAGTATCATGCGACAAACGGTAAAGTACAGCACTAACATACGTTATACAAAAAATAAAGCAACGCTCTCTATCAGTAAAAACCGAAAGTACTGAGTTGCCAACCCAATAGAATGTATTATATATTTCTGCTTTTAATAATAATAATAATAATTATAATAATAATCTTTAATGCCCAACAGTTACACAGACCATTTACAGGACATAATGCACTTAAGAATAAAATTAAAATTCAAAACAAAAATACGTGCAGTTAATGTAATACAAAGAAAACTAAGAATCCAATTAACAAAAAATATACACATTTATAATAATGTAATCGAAGTCATTTAAAAAAACTGAACGAACAATAATAGATGTAAATTAATGAAAGAGATCCTCGTATAATACATTGGCATTTCTGGACATATGTACCAGTGGAGCCTTGTAGAGAACATTGGTTCTTGCCCTAGCTATTGAGAAGATTGCCGATGATCTAGCGTCACAACTAGGCACGAGGAAATCAACCTGGGACAACAGCACAGAAGAATCAATAAAATTATTTATTTATTTATAAAGAAAACCGCCACTAGCTTTCACCCTGTGTATACCAAGAGAATCAAAATTGTGCCTGGTAAGTCCATCACAGGTCGAACCAAAGGCAGGATAATGTCCATCAATCCTGTAGGATAAATATTTAAGGAACCTCTGGTTCTAATTTCATAAAATTCACAAAAAAGATTAACGAATTGAAGTCCAATTTGACACCTAAATAGAAACATGGCACTATTGAACGTTACCAAGTAACGTATATTTAGTTGCTTCATGGTAATGTAATTTTTTTTATCTAATTCCGCTCGTATATATATTTTATTTCTCGTGTATCCGGAACTTAAAATATATAACAAATGGTGCCTGCTGTATCTGCTGTACAAATACGCCTTTAAATTTAAGGGCAATCGCGTATTACAAAACAGATACCCCAATTGAAAAGACACATTGGCCTTATCAACGTAGACGAAGAAATAGGTCTTTCCGAATTTCTTTTGTGTGCGAGATCGTACACTTGTATATATGTATGTACGAACGTATTTGCAGCTGGGACACCAGTAGCTGTAATTTTATTACTGAATTTTATGAGTTCGAATCGAAAGTATGCCGGCCAATCCTATGCATCGCCTTTTCAATTCAGTAACTAATAAATAACAATTTCAGCCGTAAATACTGGTCGAGTGTGTGCCGGTTCAGAGTTCAGAGCGGTAATTCGAAAACCGAGCGAATGGCGAGAGGCCGGCAGACCGCACTTCGGCATTATTGGAAAGTGTTTTATTGAAAAGTGCAGCTGCAGATTACACGATTTAAAGTGCTGTTATTGTTAGTTATTTCTTGTACGTCGCCGCAATCTAGATCTTTTTTAATTTTATGATAAGGAAAAGATTCGATTTTTCATTTGATTAATCGTGGTTTGCTGCTTTGGTCGTTATCATGGCGTGTGCTTTAACAGCTCGAAAAATTAAAACAAAATTCAAGCACCTTAAATGAATTTGAATGGTTTCGTAATAAATTAAATTCAGTATTGTATTTAAGAGAATACCCTAATAACACTGATAACTGAAAGAAGTAAACAGAGGATATTTTACGTGTTCTCTGATCCTCAACTCTACGAGGATGGTCCCAGAAGTACCCCACCCAACAAAAAACACAAAAATTTTGGAAAGAAATATATTTATACTATCTGCTTCTGGGTTTCCGGGCTGGAACCGCGTCACTTGTATATCTGCCGAGGTTTCGTACCCATTTGTATGGGACATCTTCAGGGCTGAACTACTGCACTGAAAACTGAAATGGGTACGAAACGTCGGCAGATATACAATTGACGCGGTTCCAGCCCGGAAACCCAGAAGCAGATAGCTTGGACCACGACCGCGGAAGTCTACATACCAAAACAAATATATTAATTTTTCAACATAATCTCCTTTCAGCTCTATACACTTCCCAGCGATGTTCAATAACTTCGATACCCTTTTTATAATAAGAACTGTCTTGCTCCTCAAAATAGCTATTAACTGCCGATTTCTTCGCTCAAACGTTGCAATAAGTTCGCATAATGCTCGCCGTTGATAACTTTTCCTTTTCCAAGATAGTCAGTGAAAATTATTCCACGCGCATCCAAAAAAACCGATGCCATGACCCTGCCTGCAGACGAACCGGTCTTCGCCTTCTTT
Organism: Dermolepida albohirtum; assembly: GCA_031893035.1. Classification (NCBI taxonomy): domain Eukaryota; kingdom Metazoa; phylum Arthropoda; class Insecta; order Coleoptera; family Scarabaeidae; genus Dermolepida; species Dermolepida albohirtum. The sequence continues at coordinate 878,796 of JAVIWB010006102.1, forward strand.
CGAGCCGGTTCTCCCTTTTGAGTCCATAGTTTTGATTGTTCCTTTGTCTCGGGTGTGAAGTGATGGACCCACGTCTCATCCATGTTTATGAAACGGCGCAAAAATTCTGCTTTGTTGCTGCGAAACATCGAAACATCTTCGCGACACTGTTTTTGCTCGAGTGTGAGCAAACGCGGCACCCATCTTGCACACAGCTTCCTCATGTCCAAATTTTCAGATAATATACGATTTACCGTACTTTTCGAAATGCCTAGTATGTCTGCTAGCTAGCGCACTTTCAGTCGACGATCATTCTGTACCGCTTTGTGGATTTTCTTCACCATTTCTGGAGTCGTCATCTCATTTGATCGACCACAGCGATGCTTGTCTTGGCAGCTTGCACGGCCTCGTTTAAACACTGCTACCCAATATTTCACTATTGCAAACGAAAGAGCATACTCACCCAGAGTAGAATCCCGTTCAGCTTTTATATCGGTTGAACTGAGGCCTTTCAAATAAAAGTATTGTATCACGTAACGATCACCAATTTTCTCCATTTTTACAAATTCACTGAAAACGTTTACTATTGATGGCTGCTAAACCAATACTAAACAACGTGGCGTCTTCAAACTTGAAGTATATGCTTTACAGATTGTGTAGTTTCTAATACAGTGGTATTTTTCAAACAACTACCGCCATGTCTACGTCAGGCCGTGTACTCATGGGACCACCCTTGTATTATGCAGGTGTTATTACTTGTTTATTTTACCATTTAGTACATTCTGGCTCCTAATATTATAATTTTCCGCAAAATTATTGTTTCGCCCATGTTTTGTGTACGTCAATGAATATTCCGGCGTTAGCTTTTCAACAAATATTAAAATCAGTTAGTGTTCGTATTCTTAATAACTTTCACATCCATTACTTAATTTATAAATTGCACTTTATTTAATTCATTTCATTACGGCCCCGTGTCGTTATATTTTATTATTTTAACAGATTATCTTTACATAACTCTTTAAGTTGAATTTGTAGCCCTTGTTTTTGTTTATGGTAAATAATTATTCTCTTAGGAGGATATTCTAGCGACATCTAAGGAGGTCTCGATTTAATTTTGGTTATGAAAGCTGCTGGACATATTGCTTCCTAACGTGTCATCGCAATTAATTAATACAACTTAGTTGTCGAAATACGTATACGGAATACGAATATTGGTAAGGGGTTTCATTTACTTTTATAATTAATCTCAACAAAAATATTTGATGTTCATATTATGTGCCATTATAGGCGACTTTTTCTTACAATTTTATTACTAACACAATTAATGTGCGAGTACTACAATGGTGTCAATAATTACAGTTGACTAGTAAAACGTTTTCAAACAATTTTTGGCAATAAATAAATAATTTACTGTTAATGAATTATTTTTTTTACTAAAATATAAATTGTAACATGTATTAAAGAAAAGCAAATACATTTGCAGTTGGATGTACAACGTAATGTTTCATGTAATAAAAGGAAAAACGTATTTTAATTTTCCACAGATCTCAGATTAAACACGAAAACCGAGATAACCACTTGTGCCATCCACCACATCGACATGCGATATCAAAAAATGTCATCTCTTCCTGTGACATCGCACGTTTCCCTCAGTATTATACGTACCTATCGGTCCATACATCTACATACAATGCCCGTGTTGCGACGGTGAACCACGTTGCACAGCCAATTTATATTCTATCAATCCGAGTGCAATACAAACGGGCAAACTTGATATTTCAAGTAAACCGAGCGGTCCCTTCTGCGATTATATTTCAGAATGGCACATGTTTTGTGTGGTATGTGTATACGTCGTTCGTATGTGAGCGCATTGTTTTTGCACCATCAAAAGTTGGATGGTAGTGGCGGTTGTGGTGGTAGCGGCAGAGTCTGCAGCAGCAATATAATGCAACGGGCAGGGGCAAGTATATATCTTTTGTAATTGCAGGCGCTGTAGTAAAAATTAACGACGGGAGCATGGTACGGAACGTGAGCATTTGAATGTGACTGTACTGTGTATGCGTTCGTATACTATACATGCACAGGGCCGTATTAAACACAAATTTGTAAAATACAATATGCCAATTCCTATTAATTGTAATTAGAAATGTTGAACAATTTTTTCGAAAATACTTCCACTACATTGCAAACGGTCTTCCAAGAGAGACTTCCGTACTTTGACACTTGATAGCGACCATAGTGTTGAAGCTACATCCGTCGAATTGGTTGTCATTTATTCAGTATGATTTGCCAAATCACCATTGACGGATATAGTGTTCAACAACACTAGTAAATGATGAAACTATTTTATCAAAATGGGTGTTCTATTCGGGCAACGTTCTGTGCGTTTCGTTCATTTTACGGTCGCCATAATCGTCCTACCGAGAGCACTATTCGCAGTGTGGTGGATAAATTTGAGAACGACGTTGGCCAGATTTGAGGGTATGGTCATCTCACGTGGAGGTGATGTGAACTAGCCACAGAAATCGTACCATTTGAGTCTATTAGACTTTTCCTTGTGGAGTTTTCTTAAGTCGCAGGTCTATTAGAATAAGTCACAAACCGCAGCGGCCCTCAAAACCAACATAACCCATGCCATCGCTCAAATTAAACCTGATTTATGCGCCAGAGTCATGAAAAATTGGACATTTCGGGTGCGCGCCACCCAACGAAGCCGTGGCGGACATTTGCACGACGTTATATTCCATATAACATATAATGGCATTTACAGGCCTTTCAAACGAATAAAAAACATCGTTGATATCTCACAGACTCTTTGTTTTATTTAAATTTAAAAATAGAAAACGCTTAATGAAAGATCCTTTATATTCTGAAATACTTTTATATAATATCAATTTCTAGAAATTATTGCTAGATTCTGCTGCATTCTGAAGTACCACAATAAGCGACGAAATACTGCCTGTATTAAGTGTTTAATTACATACGATATCTAATTAGTGGACTGTCGAGAAGCTGATTCGATATAGAAAATAAATGTCTTGAAAACCACCAAAGATTACTCCAGTATTTCTGACAGGAGACATTTCTAGTGTGACCAATTATATACCAGTATTTATACACTGCAATTTTGCTAAAGTATTGGAACAGCTTCGATACAATGTAATATATATCCAATTTAAATAAAACTTTTACCTTTACACCATGACTTTGTTACAAAAATATCAACGATTATTAATACAGGATGTACATCTCTTGATGTATGCGTCACTATTGACAGTTTAAGTTAAGTAAATGTTATATGAACAGACATGTCAAAAGTCTTTGATATTGTAGACCATAAGATCATACCGGGCATTGGGAGCAAATTGTTCCAATGGTATTTTAGATCATTTATCTTCAGTGATTAAATATAGAAAATCCCATTCTTAATAAAGTGTCTGTTCAATAAAGTGACATCTATTGCCTTGTTCGGAGAGCACGATTACAGCGTCATTCTCAAATGGCTACATATGTGCACTCCTGAAGCTAAGTTAAATGAAGGTTGTATTTTTAATGATTTTACAATTTTATTTAAAAGAAGCAGCTATCACTTCAAGGAGTTTGAGATACATGAATTGTCAATCTATTGTCTGAAATCGTAGTACTTTATCGTAAAATATAAACCCATGTATTACTATACAATCTCTAAAAATAATTGGGCATGTAGTTGATTCATTAGTTCTAATTATTGTTATAAATAGTACACATTCGGAAAAATATAAGCACTATAACAAGCTTATGTACTGAAAGGAGATTCATATCTGGTACGTAGACTTCCGCGGTCGTGGTCCATACTATCTGCTTCTGGGTTTCTGGGCTGGAACCGCGTCACTAGTATAACTGCCGACGTTTCGCACCCACTCGTATGGGAGATCTTCAGGGCTCAACTACCGCTACTATCAATAATTTATTTTCATAAAGAATTTGCAAAAGATAAGAACAAGTTTGTACATATATAAAAATAAAACCTTATATTTATAAGTTAATTTGTCAAAAGCGTGAAAAAGTGCGAAAAGCGTGAAACAAATCGATTCTATTGTTCAATTCTGAAGCTACTTGTCTTCAATATATAGATTAATATTTATAAAGAACAATTCATTTAATAGTGACCTCTATAGTTTCTTTGAAGTACAATCTTTGAATTTGTTAAAATATAGGATCCCATGGGGCGGATATTTAAAACATACTTGCAAAGAATATCTATTTTTACTTTCTTCAGCATTTGTACTTCTCACATGTGTGTTCAGAATCATTGATGACAATCTAAAAAATACTTGGAAATAGACTTTCTTATCCGAGTTTCCTCATACCCTCGCGAGTGTCGAAAATAGACTTAAAATGTTAAAAAAAATAAACATTCTATTAATAATTAGTAATAATATTTAACACTTTATGTCAAATGTAATGTGCCAGGTGTACCGGAAAGTCAATACCAGTTTTTTCGTTAAAAACTACAAAGTTTTCAAGAAAATAAAAAAATTTATTTTTTCAACGTATTGGCCATTTGATTCTACATATCTTGCCCATTTTTCAGGCAATTTATTGATGCCAACCCAAAAAAATTGTTTGATCTTTCAGCAACGCCATTCATCGAGCGATTTTCTAACTTCTTCGGAATTGACGAAGCGCTTCCCTGCAAGCGCGCGTCCCATTGATGCGAAAAGGTGACAATTGGACCTCGCAAGGTCTAGAAAGCACGGCGGGAGCAATATTATGTCCCATCCAAGTACCTTCAACGCTTCCTTGACCGGTTTTGTTGTATGAGACGGTGCGTTATCGTGCTGTGAAATCACTTTACCATGTCTTCGGCCCATTCTGGACGTTTTTCTATCAATGCATGCTTAGAATTGATAATTAGTTGTCGGTAGCGATCAGAATTGACTGCTTCGTCAGGTTTTCACAGTTTTTTTTTCGATTTTCCATTTATCTGTGATTCAATTAATGTGGCACTCATTTTCCCAACTTTTGGATTTTTCCCATTGCTCGTAATCGTTTCTTGGGCTATATTTAACGCTTCTGCCAATTGTTTTTCAGTTTGGGTTGGGTCTTCATCCAATAACTCCTGCAGTTTCGCATCTTCAAACTTTTTCGATCTACCAGAACGATCTTTATCTTGCACATCGAAACCACCACTTCTATAATTGGAGCATGCTCATCGTAAGTTTCTCCAGCAAACGATGACTTTCAGTGACTTTTTTTTTGATTAAATAAGAAAAGTAATGCATGCCGCAAATGCACTTTTTCAGGCACGAAATTCGACTTTTTCAAAGAGGTATAAATCTATGACAGTGTTACCTTCGCAAAGTGTAACATCTATGGCTTTGATGCCTGATGTCAGTAGAATAAAATGACATATGTGTCAAATCATAACATTGCATACTTAAGCCTAGTGACATCTGCTAGAAAAACCGGTAATTACTTTCCGATACATCTGGTATTCTATCATAAAATATTTTCTCACAGTGTACTTACGAAGAATAATGTTTCTTCAGCTGTATTTAGAACATCATTTGATATTAAAAGTTAATAGTGAATTAATTTATGTATCGTGTATATAGCCTTGTCAAACTGAACCTAGCAAAAAACCTATAAGAGTCTAGGTAAAAAGTATATGCTCATGGATGCCTAAAAGTTTTTCTTAAAATTTGAATGCCTTTTTATATTGTTTACCTTAAAGAGCTCTTCATAATAATATGTAGACGCAAATGTTCGGAATAGCGGAACCTTGTCCTGTAGTAAATTAAAACACTTACGTTTGATGACCCTCAATAGGCAAATACACCTTCACACTAGCGGCAATCTGTTCTAATGACGAAATTGCATTTTTCGACGAGAGAAACAACATTAACAAAAGAATTGCCATGACAAATTGACTATATTTGTGCATTTTGACATTGTCTGACTAGCTATCTGAACTCATGGGGTACAAGCAAATGCACTAAAAGATTTAATGCACCTATCTCATTTTTCTGCTTCGATTATATTTGCTTTTCCGGATTTAATTTGGCCGACGGTTGTCATTTGTTTTGCAAACGCGACGCGGCTCGAAAATCCAATGTATAGCTGTTTGATGGGAAAAGCATCGATTTTTAGTGAATTTGCATCTGCAAGCGTAGATATTCGGTGCATATTTTTTACAGATACGAACTTTAAAAGCAATTAAATTGATTAAAGATGCAATGGCAAAAACATTTAAAGAGAGAATAAAAATTTATGTACATTCCGATTTACAAATAAATCATACCATTTTGTAATAAATTTTACAATTTAATATTTTCGTTTGGGGAATTAATATACAGGATTTTCATAAATTGTATCAAAGCTTTTAAAAGCTTTGCTATAATTGGCAAAAAGCTTCAAAGTTAATAATAATTAGCTTAATTTAAATCGACTTTGTTTTGTACCTGTTTACGTGAATGACCTGAATATATGTTATTTAGGGATTGGAATATTGGCTACATATAAAAGGTGTTCCAATAAGACATTTCGTTTTAAATAGCCCGCCATTTTGACAGTTTTCATGACACAATGTGTAAATAGTTGACTGATGACAAGTAAAAGCTACGCCCTTAATAAAAATTGAACGATATACGCTTCAACAACGCATTGAAATTATTAAAATTCACTACAAAGCAAAACTAAAGCATCTTTAGGTCGTCGTGAAGCTCCTTCTCAGCCAGCAATTGTGAAACTGGTGAAAAAATTTGAGCTGTTGGGATCAGCTAGTGATGCGAAGAATCGGACTCGTGCACGTCGCTCAAGAACAACTGAGAATATTGCTGTTGCAGCCCCCTTCGTATATCTCTGAAATCTTTTGACTACTTCATATATGCCTGTTATAAGCCTTTTTTCGCTACGTAATATTAACCCTGTTTCACCAGCTTTTGTACTTTAGTATTATAAATTTCATCTGTCAGATCTTTATTCTGGTTTCAGATTAACTTTTTACATTGTTGACCTTTTATGCATGTATCAGTGTAAATAACCATGGTTCCTCCTTCCTTTTATGGCTTATTTTTTCCCTTGGAAGAATTCTTGCATTACAACTTCAAAACCTTTAGCAAGTTCTGATTGAAAGATTGCAAGAATTTGTCCAATCTTTACGAAAAGAGATGCCGCCAACGTCCAGAGCTACAGATATATAGTTATTTTGTATATAAAATAACCAAGGTACTTATTTTCGGTCAAAATTTTCACCACTTTTGGAGAAAGTCTTTATGTCTTTACACTAAAAGTTTAAATTTCACTTTGCCCACCTGCAAGTTTTTCTTTCTTCATAGATGTCTGCATTAAAATGGAATATGTTTTATATCGATGTATTTATAAAAATTAATACGATATTTGCACTAAATAAGAACAAATATCTGTTTTACGGAACTTGATATCTAGATCGAACACAATATTGATTATGGTTCTTTAGAAAAAAAGATGCCTAATCATCATAGCTAACATATTAACAAATATCAAAACAGAGAAATATGACGCATTAGTATCTTGGGTCATACATTATTAATATTCTAAAGAAGGCAATAAAGAAAAAAACAGTCGAAGCTTTAGAAATAAACCAATAAATATTTTTTAAAGACTTTATTCAAAGTTCAGCCTGTTTCCTATGTATTTTGGTGTGCTGAATCCAAATTTTTAATCAGTTTTTTTCTACCACGTATCAATTTTTTGCAATCATTATCTTTTGTTGGGTATGATGGTACTAAAATATATATGTAGTTAAAATTTAAAGGTACGTAATTTATTATCAGAGTATAATTGAAAAATTTAACATTTTATTATTACAATGGTAGCGTAAGTTTGAATATGAACAGTTTTTTACTGACAACCTCTTCACGGTAAAAGTTCGAGTGTAGCTTTTCCTTTTATATGATGCTTCTGGAGTTGCTCGTAGAAGGGTCCAACAGTAATCTCCCATCATGTTGACATTCCAACGACCTTGATACCGTTTCTCCATCTCCTTTATATATTGGTGGAAACGGTCCCCTTGTTCCTCACTTACAGCTCCAATATTGTCAGGGACAAAATATAAATGTGGGTGTAAAAAATGCACCTGCAGATTAGAAAGTATACGCCTTCGTGATCTTCTGTATATTAGTCACCCAGATACTCAAAAGTGCACTTTGAGCATTTACTACTAATTAGGTGTATTATTATACTCTTACAATGCATAAATAACCTAAAGTAAACATGTGAGGAAACTTTACATCCTGTGGTATTTTAAAGTTCATTTTCGGATTCAGCACGTCAAAAAACATAAAGGGGAGCCAAATTTATAAAAAAAGTTTTTTCATGGTTGGCCTGTGTTATTAGGGAAAAGGGGTGCAACTCTAGCTTGCCTCCACATGATGCACCTTAACGTTAAAGGTTTAGGAACATTGACAATCCAGACTCTCTTATTATGGACCTCCTAGGAAGTGCAAAGTATATACTGGCGATGAAGCTTAGGTCAAACAGTGGCTTGGAGAACCAAGCGATGTGCCTACATGTGTAACCGTTCAGTGGTTATAAAATCTTGATCTGGGGCTCTAATTTCGATCGGCTTAGACTTATGATATTTGTTCTCATTTTATATACAACATGTATGGTTCTTTTTTACACCTATTTTTTGACTGTCTTGATATATACTTTGCCATACGTTAAATGAATACATAAATAAGTAAAAGAAACACCAAAGAAAAAAATATACAAAAAAATAAATACTTATAATTTGGTAAATTACTTACAAATTTCTACAAGAATGTCTTGAAATTATATTTAAGAAAATGTGTTAATAACAACATGAAATGAATTAAAAATTAGGTAAACATATAATGTTGTAAGGTACAGGCGAGCATACATACATACATCAGCAGATCAAACTCAACTTGTATTTGCTCCTTCTATATAAATAATATTTTAATAACTCATCATCATAATTTACGTATTATATACTGAAACGGTCGGTATACCTTGTAATAAAGTCTAAACCAAAATTAATACACGGTAATAACCTCTAACCATTATACTTGCATTAGAGTCATTTGATGTGTGGTCCCTTAATATCCAGCGCAAAACTTACAAACATTAAACCGCTATCATTGGCGATATGGACTTTATTACCTGAAATATAATACCGAACGTAATATAATGATGCTAATCAAGTAGCAATGTACATACATATACCTTCAGAGAATAATTTAATCCAAGTTCTAACTAATATTAGCGATAGTAGACGATATTAAAATTAGTACTAGAGTAAACAGTTACTTTCTTGTAATACTTAAAGCAGTTAGTTCTATGAATACAACATTAATGTTTCTAAAATAAAGAAAATGCAGTAGAAAACGTTTACTTGATCGGATAATAAGTTCTGCTACATAGAATATTAGTAATAACAAAAAGGAGAACTTATAGAGAAAATTTTTATTAAAAAATATTCCACAATTCTTACTGCAACCACACCAACAAACCAATCAAAATATCCTCCTTTTCATTTCACGCAAGCTCATAATCTTTGAAAAAATTCATGACTAGATCTACGCATAACATTTATATTTAAATCGGCAACATATTTTATGGAAAATTTTGCTGGAGACTTTGGTTAATTTAATTAATCAAAGAAACCCTTACCGCATCAATCTTCGTAAATCCATATACGATTTTGACAACTAAGTTGTCATCATCAGCCGACCATTGAATACATCAATATGCCTTTGCAAAGCATCAATATTATTTTGTTATTTAATCGGTGAATAGAGCTTTATATCATTACCTAAGCTAACCATAAAAGTCAAAGAAACCCCTTTCTACGAAAAATGTATTTTGTATTTCGACAACTAAGCTATCATCAACAGCAGACTATTAATTACAGTGTCGCACTTGGATTCGCAGTAAAGCTCACATATCCCGTTAAAACCAAGCACACACTGGTGTTCACAATAAAACTATGTCAATATTTCCTTTGAAAATCATATATGGACCTTAACAGTCGTATCTTTTTACTTAAGAATACAGTAAAATATAGCGAATAAATGCAAAAATGTAATTAAACGTTTACGGGTTATGGAAAATGGCGGCTATCTGGTATTTATTTTTCCATTTTAAACTAGAAGAACGAGGCGAACTACGAAAATCACTTGAAATATTCACTATTTAGGCGCAATACTTGAATCACTTATTCCGAGTGGAACAGTGGCGGCTCGTGAGTATTTGACATGGTGAGGCAGATAGAATAATAAATATTCAAAATTGTTTACAATTGATTAATAAACTCTATATACCTACTACATATAAAAACAGTTTATATATATTTATATATATATATATATATATATATATATATATATATATATATATATATATATATAGGGCTTCCAGTACAAACAGGGCTGCCAGACGTGAACTGAGCCTATATCGCGCCCCATTCGATTTTTAAGGGAAAACGAAGTTTCAAAGCAAACCCTTGTGAAACGTAAATAAATATTCTAAAAAATCAAACAAATTCTAAAAACATTAATCAAAAATAAGAACTCAATCTTCTAGGATTTAAAAATAAAAAATAAATACATTCCTATTATAATATAAAATTTAATAATATAACAAATATATACATATATATGTATATATATAAATCAACAACAATCCAATAACAAAATTTCAAAATTACATGCAAAATGAAAATATTTTAAAATACAGAGAATTTCCTTTATTGGCATTGCACGTAGGATTACATTTAATAGATTTTACTTCTTGTATAGCAAAGGTATCCTCCGGTTTTTTGTGTTAGCAAAATAATCAATTACATCATTATAAAATCGTTCATCCCTCGTCATCGTTTTAACCAATTCCTTTTCGATTGCAATTAGTGCACAGTTACTAAGTCTTTGTTGTCCAATTGTATTTCTAACATACGATTTTATACGTTTCAATGTGGAAAAACTTCGCTCAACGGACGCGGAAGTTACCGGTATGGTAACTACTATACTTAGCAATTTAAAAAGTTCTGGCATACAGATGGCTAACTTTTGTTTGTGCATAAATCTTAACATTTCACATGGTGTTTTAGAATTACCAAGGAGTTGCATGTCACTATAAATAACAGCTAATTC